>JAFEMH010001087.1:0-541634 GCA_022495995.1 Adenophora triphylla var. japonica
GGATGTACCCGATTATTTGAAAAATAAAATTGAAAATGCCAAGGGCAAATAAACCGAGTCACGAGGTAAATTTGTAAAATAGGCCTCGGGGCACTAGAGGGAAAACTGGATTGAAAGTGATTGAAAATACTGTGGGCACAAGTGGGTAAAACAGACTCATGAGGGATAAAATCGTAAAATTGAGCCTTCGGGGGGCAAAATTATAAAAACAGGCCACAGAGGCTTAGTATGTCGCGCGACTTAGTAAGCCCTGAACTCCAGGTGCTTTTTAATGCCTTTGAACTGGAATGGAATTGCAGACACAAAGTTGGAATTGGGTGACCAAAAGAGATCACTTACCCGGCCTTCTTGGGACAATGGCAAAGAGATATTTGGTCCCTTCCTATAAGGATGGAAACGGGTGACCTAGGAGGTCAAACAACCGATCCTACAAGGAATGTGCCAAATCAAAAGGGGTGACCAATGTGGTAAAAATTGACTTTTATGAAAAGCTTATGCACTATCGAGGAACGGGGAAAGAAAAGGTGACCAAAGTGGTCGGATGGCTGAACCTTTTATGAAAGGCTACCTACGTATCCCTGAGGAATCAAGCCTTGATCGTAGTTCAAGCTTCATCTAGACAGTTTAGGAACGATGTCTAGGATTCTTGAGGTTTTGACGATTAGTGGAGGTCGTCACCCGAGGAAGCTAAAGCTTACGTCACTATCGAGTAGATAGAGGCAAAGCCTATAATCGAAAAACTTGAGCATACTTCTCAATCTGTGATAGAGGTAGCCAAAGTTGGATTTTTGACAATTAGGAAACTGTCGCCTAGCGTTATCTCGTTATAACGGAAGTAACGGAGGCGCTTTTGGGAGAAAATGTTATTTTTAGCAATTGGCACGTTACTTGAGCCTAGGGGTGATTTTTTCTTGGAAACAATGGTAGAGACTGGTCCGGATGTACATATGGAATGTGTTTAAGACAGTTTCAAGTAGGTGGGGTCAGATCCCTGGGCGCGGATCGAACCGTCGCCGTTGCCGAGATTTTGTCAACGTGGACTAGAATTCCCTCTTGGCCGGGACTCGGTTTAAACTTCGGGTCTCGATGAATGTTCCTTTCTCACACTCGGCATTTGAAGCCGATGTCGATAGGCTTTTACAACCAAAGATTAAAGCAGATGTCGAAGTGACCAAACCTCTCTTCTAGGGATGGATGCAACCCATCGGAGCCCCTGGCCGAGGAAGAACTTTCGCAAAGCCCCATGAAAGATCCTTTCACCGGCAAAGCCCTCGGTTGGATGAACTGAAAGGTGCGAAGTCTTAGGTTTTGAAGAAGTGACTTAATGAAGCCCCAATCCGATGATCTAGCGAAAATCCCAATATGATTGGCACCATGAAATGACCCCGAGGTTGATCTTGACCAAAACCGAATCCATCTAGGGACCTAGCGAAGAACCCGATGTGAATCCCAAAATGACTAAAGAAGCCCCAGCCTAAAGAAACGGCTTGGCAAAGCCCCGCACTTGAAGAGTTTCAAGGCAACCCTAATGCGAATTGTAGCGTAAGAGGGAAAACCTATCCTGCTCTCTCTCTCTTTTTTTTTTATTTTCTTTAGTCAATCACCAACCTTAAGAAGATGTGAAAGAAAAGATTCTAAAAATACATACAGGGGCATATTTTTTGAAAGGTGGGAATATATCCCGATTTTGTGTTATTCCGATGGCCTTATTCGATGTAGGCACAAAAACTCGCTTTGGGTTTGACTCTTTGAGAGAGTATAAGCGTAGAAGGGTTTGTAAAAGTGTATGGAAGCTCCCGCCGACGTAAAATAAGTGTTTAGCACTATTTTTCCTAAGATGTAGAAAGAGAAGACTTGTCAAGACATCTCGAAAACTTGTTTTATTTACAATGATCACAAAATTGCTTAAAACCCTTTATTAATGCTCTAGTTATTCAACCACTAATCTCGATATGAAGAGACATTCCTATTAATCATGAGGAGAAAGTCAACCAATGTCGCCGATCAAAGTCGGCCGGGTGTGAAAGAAAGGTTTGTGTATAGGGAGGTCGTTAATGAGACCGGGTTTTCTCGTGGAATTTGACCGCGTTTATGGAGAGAGGTCATTTGATGAGACCGGGTTTTCGGAATTTGGATATGTTTATGACCGGACCATCATTGCCGGTTGCCTACGTTCCCCTCATTGTGAGGAGCTCAGTCGCCGTAGTTCGGCCTTGGCCTGACCGTGTTTGGTTTTGGGAAATGGGATTTGTGGTTCCTTTAGTGAAAAGGCTTAGGATGAGATGATGAGGCGTGGGCCTCTGGATGATTCCTTCGACCAAGTCATTTTGGACTGCTTCGATTTTCATCTTTCATCGGGGGAGAAGGGATTTGCACGTGCCTAAAGGCTTACGTACGAAATGCTTCGGCTTTGCTTCGACCGCCCCATTGTTATCGACAACTTTCATTCTTTGAGCTTTGATTTTGCCCGTCCGTCAAGCTTTTGATGGGCGGTGCTGGGTCCTTGGCCTCATTTTCTTTTATTTTCTATGTGCAACCCTGTTTTTTGCCTAGACCGCCCTTTTTAGGGATTTTCTACTAGCCGGGCATTACTCTTTTTGCACCGAGATTTTTTTCTTCTTTCTTTTTTTTTTTATATATGTGCAACCCCGTTTTTTGCCTAGACCGCCCTTTTTTGGGATATCTTCTTTAGCCGGGCATTACTCTTTTTGCACTACATTTTTTTCTTTTTTTTATTTTATGAAGCACCCGAGGGCCAAGGCGAGCCTCGCTTGAACTTTCTTGATATCCTTGAGGTCTCAAGGCAGGCTCCTAGGTCGTTGTCGACACGGGGTCAATCTTTCGAAGCCGAGTGGCCTTTTGTTGTCCCTTGATGTTGCCGCCATCGTTGACTTGGTCAAAATGAAGGTGGGGGCATGATTGATAAAGTGTATGGTTTAATGAAGGCCTTTTGTGAAGTAAGGAAAGTGTATGGCTTGATGGAGGCCTTTTGTGGGGTAAGGAAGGTGTATAGGGAGAGCATTAGTTGACTTTCTCACACCGATTAATCGTAACGTGAATTATTTCGAGAGATTACTTGTCGAAAGCAAATGCGAAAGTGATCATATAAAATAAAACCATTTCATTAAATGTAATGTAGGTGTGCAAATAATGTCTTAAGTCTAGCAAGAAAAGAAGAAGACTCTTTTTATAGAAAATTGAAGATTAAATACAATGTCCGTAGAGGACTTGATTGAAAGAGAAAAGTACTAGAACCTACGAAGGTTGACCGAGAGACTATTTTTTTTTTTACTTAAGGATAGGTAGACCCTAGTCTAGCTACTCTTCGCGGTTGGACTCGCCAGTAACTTGAGCTTTCCTTCGTAGATCGCCCACCGAATTTCTTTCTTCGTATCCACACACTTGTCCGTCACATGCCCAAAATGCTTGTGGTACTCGCAACTTGGTCCCGTCAACTCTACCGGGGTTTCTTGGCTTATAATTCTCGAGAGGTGTGAGAAGACCTCGTTTCACCAAATCATCGAAAACTTTGCTCGTGGCATCCCGTAATCATCAGCCGATGTTTCGATCTTGCACTTCCCGAATCGACCTCTTACCATAGCTTTCGTTTTTGGCCCATGGAGGTTCTCGAGCTTCCCATTTTCTATCAACTTCTGGATCTCATGCCTCAAATAGGTGCAATCATCAAGCATTGTGCCCATGGTATTGATGGAAAAGACAATGCTTGGATTCATCCAACCGAACATGGGGATTCCCGGGTTTCCAATTCTCCAAAGGGCTTTATCAGCCTTTTCTTTCATCGCCTTTTCCAAAGATCTTGCTTAAAGACATCTCCATGTTGTCAAAATGAAGGGAGCGGGTTTTCGGAGACATTGTTGTTCTCAAAACTCAGATTCCCATTGTCCAATTGGTTCCATTGTTGGATTTGGTCGAAGGAAGCTACGACACTCTTTCCCGGTGCCGAGCTGTGCACGGTTGCCGCTTGGTATCGGGTTATGCTCAGGAGTCATTTCCTTGCCTCGGTTCGACATCTTGGGTCAAGGGAGTATTGATACTCATCATGAGGTCAAGCTTCTCTTGCATCTCGTTTCACTTGCTCCATTAATATTGCCACACGTGGGGGTCAACGGGGACTCTCGCAATGTGACTTTTATTAGCAGATGGAACCACAAAGAATGCATCGGTGACACCGACGGTGAATTCGCTAAATCCAAAAGAGGTGACAATGAGAACTTGAATCATCCGTATCCTCTTTTGGCAACTCATGATTGCGTTCGTAGGTATGTGGGCTTTCTGTAACATAGCCACATAGCTCGAACCGATCATGCGAAGCCGGAGCATAAACTCGGCGGTGTATTGCCGGAACCGAGAGACATGGGGGTGAAGTTCAATCCGTTTCGAGGAGCCGAGGGCGATGGAGCCCTGATGAGCCGGGATGTTGGAAAGGACCGAGGAGAAGTGGTCCTTGACAAGGGATCATATGTGGATGGAGGAAGATATTGGTTATAGGCCGGGGTCTTGGTTATAGGATGAAGGACCGAAATCACTGCTTCGAAGTCTCATCTTCGACTACCACCGGAGAACCGTTCGACTCAACCGTGACTCCGAACTCCATGACGACGGAGTGCGCCAATAAGCATGGCTTGCTGTTCCTCATGAGCCTTATGGGCATTTTCCAAAGCCGTGGCTAACTCTTCCTTCCTAACCATCTCGATTTCGCACCCTCACCGTTTTTCGTCACAACCGCCATTCTAAATTCCCGAGCCGATGAAACGGACGCATTCTCGACGAACTATCTCGAGCCTCGAAATTTCCGCACCGACAAGCCGCCGACCCGATATTCTCACCCACTTCTTTCTCGCCGCGGAAAGGGATAGACAAGGTTTAGACTCTGGGGTAGGCAAGGTTTAGACTCTGAGGTAAGTGTTTAGGCCCGAAGGTAAGTGTTTAGCCGAAGGCTCAAGTAACATGCACTTATCGCTTAAATTTTGCTCAAAACACATTTTCTCCTAATCCTAATTGATCGAAAAAGATGAGACCTTGAAAGGTCAAGATTGAAAATTTGGACCGTGAGGATCTTTGATTGGAGACTTGACCGTGAAAGGCCTGGATTGCATTTGACCGCGAAAGGTCGAGATAGAAAATTGGAGATCGGACCGAGGAGGTCGCGATTAGGATTTGACCGCGAAAGGTCGAGATAGAAAATCGGAGATCGGACCGAGGAGGTCGCGATTAGGGATTTGACCGCGGAAGGGTCGAGATGGAAAATCGAAGATCGGACCAAGGAGGTCACGAATAGGGATTTGACCGCAAAGGTCGAGATAGAAAATCGAAGATCGGACCGAAGAGGTCACAATTAGGATTTGACCGCAGGAAGGGTCGAGATGAAAAATCGAAGATCTGGACCAAGGAGGTCACGATTAGGATTTCGACCATGAAAGGTCGGGAGATGGAAGATCGGAAATCGGACCGAGGAGGTCTCGATTAGGATATCAGTAGATAGGAAAATGCAATTATGATTACATTAATTGTTCAAGTTTACTTAAAATCATGTCTTTTATTAATTCCTATTTGGTTGGAAAAGGGGGTTTGCCCTTCTTTTTCGCAACTACTCTAGATCCCGGATCAGCCGGGTTCCGTCACTACGTCTATAAGCCCCTCGTATTCCACCCGTATTTCGACCTCCCAGGTGGACACCGGCGAGGGTCCTATAGGGCACGCGGATCCCACCGACCGAGAGTAAAGAACGCTCCTATCGGGTCTAGCGGGTCATAGGACCTTTCAACGCACGAGCGATGCGGATTATAGTCAAGGCAATACCGGGAAAGTCTCGTCTCTCTGCCTTGACGGATCTTTGGCAGAGTTTCGCTTGAGCGAATGACGGTTTCTGACTTTCGGTAATGTCCGAGGGAATAATAGGCATAGGTCGGGCGGCAAAAGCCGGATGACACAGTGTCACATTGAACTTCGTTGCATACGTCGGGCGTGAGTTAGAATCGAAGTCAATGCCGGGTCAAGATCTTGCCAATTTTTCCTTGTCGGAATTTTAGCAGAGCTTCGCTTGAGCGAAAGATCTTTTGATTTGTTGGCAAAGACTCGGTCTTGATTCTTACGCATTCCGTAAGTGTGTCAAGGTCAATAGTTAATGTCTGAATCGAGATCTCGCCAATTTTTCCTTGTCGGAATTTTGCGTAGTTCTTCTTCCGTTATGAACTAAGGTTTGACCTTACGAGGGTATGCAACCGGGCTATATGACACGGACTAGACCAAAACCAACCAAAAGTCACGGTTTTTTGAAACGTGTGACACGGATCGTGCATTGGTCGACACCGGCCGCCATGGGAGGTTGGGATGATTCCGTGCGCGCCCGGGAGCATCGTAAGGCCGTCCGTGATCGGCACTGAACCACCCTCGGGCTCAAGGACGTGCGTGCAAAGTGTACAGGATATATCAGGTGCGCGTAGTGTGCGGTCTCCTAAAATGTTCCTTTTTGAGTTAAAACAGAGATTTTCATAAATGTGTTTTAAAGGAATGATTTTCGGGACGGGGAAAAATGCAACACGTAAGCACGTAAATTTTCTCGGGAGCCCTGGCCACCATGGAGCCGAGTAGCCCCAAGCCGCTAGGATCGCCAGATTAACCATGATTTTTCCCGGTGGAATTGCCACCGAGGTCGCCCGGTCGTAATCCAAGGAGGATTGAGCCGTACGACCGCATGGATCAATTTTCCGTGTTCCACTCCTTTTGCTATTTTTCGGGTTTTTTCCCGCTTCAAAGTATGCACGTATTCCAAGATGCAAATGATGCAATGCATGGTAAAAGAAAGCAAGCATGATTAATGAAATCGGCGACGGGAGTCTAACCCGCTCAAAGGGAAAAGCTTTCTTTATTTTTTCAAGAATTGGTTATTTCGAAAAGGGATACTGGTACGGGGATTGTTAAACCACCGGTTATCCCAACTCCCACGTCGTGGAGTGTACAGAAGGGTAAGTGGTTTCCACCTATATACCGAGTATCGATTTTTTTTTTTTGAAAATAAAAGCTTTTCTCCTTTGGGATCTTCCCCAGGAGTCGCCAAACCGTGGAATGTGGTGCCCAAATTTTGTGTTGGATTCACGCGAGTTTGAAGACATCCGAGTTATTTGAAAAACGGAGTCGCCACGCCATTTTGATTACCTCAAAACTTTGAAAAAGGTTTTTACTGGGTTCTGAGGTTAAGTTACCCTCGGGAAGAACGTTTGGCGTTCACCCAAAGTGCCTTGCCGGAGCAAGTCTCCCAAGATTTCATTAATCGTGCTTGCTTGCGTGCTTTCTTGTGTGCATGTGTTTGAGAAAAAAGGGGGGGTGTCCCAAGTTGTCTTCCGGACGTACAAACCATTTGTTGGTTGTCGCTCGGGATTCCTTGGAATTTTATGTATTTGGGATTATGATCCCGTCCTCATCTTATGACTTGTGATCATCGCATTTTAACCTCGGGACCCTCGGGACTTGCGTGATCGAGAGAATGACTCTCTTTTGGTCAAAGATGAGGTTCTTTAGGAAAGGAGGGTCCTTAGCCCATCAATCCTACGCTTTAAGACGGTCGAGCTCGTATAGAGGCTTCATACTCTTTCTTAAGCGATAATCGGAGATATAGGGTTCAAGGTATCCCTTTCTAAAGAAATCGTGAACCTTTAATGGAAGGAATGATGTAAAGATAGGATCTTTTACACCGGTCCGTTCCAAGGTTGGGGGAAAGGGGGAAATGCATGATGAAAAATGACTCTTTAATGAAAAGATGACATTTTTGGGTTGCAAATGATGCACTTAGTTTAAAGAAATAATCTTTATTGCAAATGATGCATAAAGATTTGATTTTTATGCAAATGATGCATTTTTGTTGAAGAAATTGGCATTCATTATGCAAATGATGCATAAAGATTGCATTTTGAAAAGTATATGATGCTAGTTTATGGTAAAGACATGGTCTTTAAAGCAAATGATGCTTGAACAAGGGGTTTTGAATGCAAAGGATGCATTTTTATTGAAAAGATTGGATTTTTATATGCAAATGATGCATAAAGATGACATTTTTATTTGAAAATGGGAGTTTTAGGTGCAAAGGATACCCTTTTATGAAAAAAGACTACATTTTTATGACAAATGAGGTCTTAATGCATGCAAAAAGGGAAAGGGGGTGATAAAGATGTGATCTTTAACTATGAATGCCAAGTCCCAAGCAAGATATATGAATGCAATGAGCAAGTATATCAATTAAAAAGCAAGGTTAGGGCGTGCGAGGTTACCAATTGCTTCCTTTGCTTCTTTGGTCGGAGCTAGGAGGAGAGATTGGTCTTGGATCTTCAAGGAGGAGGGAGGGAGCTTCTTGGCCTTCTTCTTCACCTTCTTGAGCCTTCACCAATATTCTTCACGTCTTGGGAGTGACTGAGTGTATTGCTATGGATTGTGTGTATTGTTGTTGTTTTTGAAATGGGTAGAGGAGGGCTCTATTTATAGGCAGTCTGGATAAGGCTAATGAAGCCGTGCGGCCAGAGACCTTGGGCTAATGCAGCCGTGCGGGCTTATCCACAATGACTCAGCATTCTAGAACCATGCAAGGTGGCATTATTCTAGAACCTTCTTCCTAATTAAGAAAAACGTGTTTCTTAATTAGGAAGGCTCCCTTCAGCCCTTAATTTAATTTGGGACTGCTCCAGTAACATTTCCTAACACTAGGAAGGTCCGGGGAATTACCGGGAAACTTACCGAAATTGCCGGGAAATTTAACCGGAAGGCATGAGCCAGATTTGGGTACTTACAGTCATCACCTCAATCTGTCAAGGACGTCCAAAGATTGACAGGAAAAATTGCCGCACTCACTAGATTCATTTCAAAATCCTCAGATCGATGCAAACCTTTCTACGACATCTTAAGAAAGAACAAGAAGTTCCAATGGGAGGAACAACATGAAGAAGCTTTTCAGGAGCTCAAAACTTACCTGTCGACACCTCCCTTATTGGCCAAACCTCAGATGGAAGAACATCTTTACATCTACCTAGCAAGGTCCGAAGGCGCCGTAAGCGCAGCCTTGGTGACAGAACGAGATGGTAATCGCAACCCATCTACTATATAAGTAAGACACTCTTAGATGCTGAGACCAGGTATTCTCATTTACAAAAATTAATTTTAGCTTTGATAACTGCTTCTATTAAATTAAGGCACTATTTTGAAACACATACTATTATCGTACGCACTAACTATCCTATTAAGAATGTCATGAGAAAACCGTAGATGTCGGGTCGAATGGCGAAATGGTCTGTACAATTAAGCACATACGACATCAAGTACGAGCCCTTAAATGCAATAAAATCCCAAGCCCCGGCTGATTTTGTGGTTGATTTCACCAACCCTACAACAAGAGGTGGAATTAGAAGTACAAAGAACTTCAAGATGATGTCATCCTAAAAATTTGGACTCTCTACACCTGACGGTGCTTCCAACATGAGAGGTACAGTCTTGGAGTTGTACTAAAATCGCCACAAGGGGACATAATACCACAATCTATCGCTGCAAGGCTTCAAGGCTACCAACAATGAAGCGTAGTATGAGGCTCTAATTGCGTGTTTAATCGCAGCCCAAGACTTAGATGTCAAGCATATCCGGGTGTTCATGGATTCATTACTAATTGTTAATCGCACAACGGGTCCTACGTCGCGAAAAATGCTAAGATGACAACATATTTGGAAATTGTAAAAATTATTTCGTCCAAATTCAAAACATTTTCCTTGGAACAAATCCCACGGGAAGAAAATTCTCAAACGGATATGCTCTGCAAACTTGGGTTCAAATTCTCTTCAAAAGCTTCTCACAAACCAAGATCCCAATCATACATGTTGACATCCCAAGCATTGACCATCTTGAGATGTTCGCCCGGATGCCGACATACTTGCCTCTCCCGCAAAGAACCTCTTGGGACCTCCTATTATCAAATATCTCTTAGATGATACGATCCCGCCGAGGAGAAAAATGCAAGAGCCTTCGTGGTAAGAGTATCTAAATATTTACTTATTGATAATCTCTTGTTTAGAAAATCGCCGCAGTAACTACTTAAGATGTCTAGAGTGCGTATAGAGCCCATCGTGTTCTCAAGGAGCCGCACGAAGGAGATTGTGGAAATCATACCGGGGCAAGTTTACATACTAAAGCTCTTAGAATGGGCTATTTCGCCTACAATGAGAAAAGATGCCGTTGACTACGCAAAGAAATGTGATTCCCGTCAACGACATGGGGACATCCCCGCACTGCACAAATTAACCGCTACATCCTATCCCGTCACCATGGCCTTTTATGGTTTGGGGAATGGACATAGTAGGAAAACTTCCCATAGCACCGGGACGAGTATTTCTTTTGGCCATGACAGACTACTTTTCTAAATGGGTAGAGGCCGAGGCATATGTGCAAGTTCGTGACAAAGAAGTGATATATTTTATCAAAAGGAACATATTCAGCCGATTCGGAATTCCATCGAGATAATTTGTGACAACGGCTCTCAATTCATCGCAAAGAGGACCCAAGATTTCTTGACATCTTGCGGTGTTAAGATGGTGACATCTTCGCCTGTTCACCCTCAAGCCAATGGACAGCGTAGTCTAGCAACAAAATAATAATCAAAGAACTTAAAATAGTAGACTAAAACCAAGAAAGGACGTTGGGCGTAAGAGTTACCAATGGTCCTACGGGCCGACAGGATCGACATCTAAGAATGCTACCGGTCAAACCCCTATTCACTTGTATTTGGAATCGAATCTGTTATTCCAAGAAGTCCTTGTACCAACGGCAAGATACAGGCTTATCGACATCTGAACATAATAAAGACATCTTGATACATGACCTGGATACCGTGGACGAGCTAAGGGACATGGCCAAAGTTCACATGGCAAAGCATATCGCAAAGGGTAGCCCGATCTTACAATAAAAACGTAAGGGTTAGAAGGTTTCAAGTAGGAGACTTAGTCCTACGAAAGGCATTCCAAAATACCAAGGAGCCCAACGCAGCAAGCTCGCCCCCAAAATGGGAGGGACCCTACTTAATATATGCACAAGCCGGAAAAGGAGCATATCGCCTTGCAACCTTGGATGGCCAAATGATACCGCGAAGTTGGAACGCCATTCATCTCAAAAGGTATTACATTTAAATATGATTTCCCATGAACTCATCTTTCCAGGTATGAATCGTCTTTTAATTCTTTACAACCTTTCTTTTCTCCTATGCATCTTTTTTATTATTTACAAGTTAAGATGTCGCTAATATACTTTGTGGAGAGACGTCAACCTTAGTTGGCGTCCGTTTTTAACGTGTTTCTATCTTATGAGGTATTGACACATTTACATGGGGACATATCCAATGCACGCAAGGAACAACGATTTCTCCTCCGTTAGAGACTCGGCCATCTCTTCTCAAGTAAAGGTACACAATCCCTTCTAAGGTTTAAAGAGTTAATTACCTCTTTCTTAAGAAGTTAGGTTACCACACCTTCGCTCAGGAGCGCAAGTTATCTCACTAATTGAGGTGTGGGGTAGGCCTATATGGGTAAACTCATATAGCTTCCCCATTCCCACTCAGCTAGATGATTGATCTTAAGTATTATTCTTATGGTTATGGCATATACGTGTCATCTAAGTATCTACGGTTTATGGCATATACGTGTCATCTAAGTATCTACGGTTTATGACGTATACATGTCATCCTAAGTACCTATCATTTCGACATACTATCATGTCACCATATGTGCAAAACATACAAAAAATTATCCAAAAGAAACAAGCCTTGACGTGCTTGAAAACTATTAAACCATAACTAAACTAAAGCAACCATAAAGTATCTGAACTACCAACAAGAACGTGCACAAGTGTTGGACCAACCCAACACATAAAAAAGATTGTCTTTAGTCCTTATGGACCCATTACAAACCAAATAAAAATAAAAATTGTCTTAAGGGATTCCACCCCAGTAAACATCAAAAAAAGATTGTCTTATGTGTTGGACCAACCCAACACATAAAAAAGATTGTCTTTAGTCCTTATGGACCCATTACAAACCAAATAAAAATAAAAATTGTCTTAAGGGATTCCACCCCAGTAAACATCAACAAAATACCAAGAACCAAGTTGTTTTACCTTCTTTTTGTTTAGGTGGCTTCGCCGCAGGTGTGTGCAGATCTCGGGTGTCACTTCTCCAACCGCCGGTGCATCCTTGACAATCGTTTCATACGGACTTGACGACACCTCGCCCTCGTCCGTCACCTCACTGTCAACTTGAACAGATAGGCACATTCCCTATTGATATCCCAAGCACCGGCCTTCCCTTCCCGATATTCCTTCATCATCTTCACCTTGCATTGAGAGACAGTCTTCGCCGCAGCCTAGTTTGCAATAATTCCTCACTTCGCTATCTCCTTGTTGTGGTCATCCTCACTTTTCGCCGTACTATTCAATAAGTCCTTCACCGTCCTGTTCTTGTTCTCCCACTGACTTGCTTAATTGCTCTATAGTCTTCTCATATTCCTTCACCTTATTATCTGATGCCAACTTCTCCTTCCTGACCAAAGCGATGTCAGCTTTGGACTTCTTCTTTACCATTTCAACTTCTTTTGCCAATTCCTCCACGTACCCTACACCGAAAAGATGACATCTTGATATTACTAAATGTTATAACCACCTTTGAAACTATTCAATATCCAATTAATGGTGTCTTACCCCTAGCCGCTGTGCTCATGAATTTCTTCTTGAAATCTCCCGCGGACATTCCATCAAAGGAGTCTCCAACCTCGATCACTTCCTCTTGGCTAGCTTTTCTCTTCCTCACCCTAGAGCCAATACCAATGCTTTCATCAGGAACAGGACTCTTCTTAGGAGCAGGTGGAGGTTTCTTTTCAATCTTCATGGCCTCAATATCATCCAGGTCAAAGTCAGACCCTGAAACTACCGGTTTGGAGACTGCATGGACATAGAGATATTGTCAATAACGAATAACACATCAAATTGATGACAGTTATCAAAGGTAACAAGATACCAAGCTTACCAGTGGACATAATTACAGAAGTAGAAGCCTTTATATCCTCTGGAATAGTCGACGAAGCTTCCAACAAACCTTTGGGAGACCTCTTATCGAGAGGGAGACTGAAAAACTCTTCGATCTTGGCTAGAGTGTCTTTGGCAGGTGGAAACAATTCTCCCCAATCAATATCTACATAAAAGCAAGAACAATTACAATTCAGTTTGTCTCAAGAACAGGAAGTCACAAGAGTAAGAATTTAAGTACCTCCCTTGTTCCATTGCTTCGATATCTCATCCTTTTCTCCAATCGACGTCCTATCAACAAAGAAAAATCTATTCTTCCATCCCCTATCACTGGAGGATGTGATGCTCATCAAAGGATTTCTACCTGATTTCTTTCTAAAAGGTACCTTTTGGAACCAAAAAGTTGAAGATCATAGGAATAGGCAATTTCGGAAAGCCCTAGGTTTAGTCCGTTTTCTCGGTTTACTTTGAGGACAAAAGCAAAAACTCGCCGTGCCATTGGCATAAGTTGAGCATAAGCCGGTTGAGTTTTTCGAAAGAACTTAGTAACCAACGGTGGAAAAGGGTAACTAAACCCTAGAAGGAAGGGATATTCGAAGAAACAGATCCATTTGAGGGAAATATGGTCGACCTAAGTTTTATGGAAAAGGGATGAAAAATTGCACCACTTGGGAAGCAACATTGTTGTTTTATGGACTCTATTTGAGAATCGTTGAACAAACAAGTTTCTTCAGTTGGTTTAGTGAGAAGATTTCCGCAAACAAAATCGTCGAGATTAATCTCTACGGGACCTTGTGGGGATGACGCTTTCTTGGGTTTGGACGCAGACAACCTAGTTTTACCCATGGTTGACAAAGCAAAAAGAGAAAAATAAACAAAGGAAGAAGGTGAAAGACGGAGGAATTTTACCTTGGAGACGAACGGCGCCGTGGGCCAACGGAGGTGAAAAGAAGCTTTGAGAAGATTAATTTATCCTCTTAAGCGGTTAATAAAAAGAAAAAGAATTCCTTTTCAAAAATAACTCTTCTCCCCAACCGTCCATTTCAACGCCACGTCTTCCAAAACGTCCCATCAAGCAGAGCGGACAGTTGGACCATTAATTCAAAAGAAAAAACATTTTGCCTCTTCAGTTGCCAACATAGTCAAATGTTTTTGGGGACAAATTGTTGTGGGCATTTTTCAACATGGCGACATCTTTAATTGATCCTGCATATCGAGATGTCATTACACTGTAAGTATTGTTTTAATATTTACTTGTTCAATATTTCCTAATATTCTTATTCTTATTTTTCAGTAATTAAGAGAGGAATGCGGAACAATCTCCAAGCACGTTCAACAGACCTTCAAACGGCTAGGGCGACTTGGTCTCACGGAGGTTGAAGTGATAAACCAAAATGCCGAGATTATAGGAACCATATTGACTCTTTCATATCTACTTGTATTTAAGGGGAAATGGAGACGGAAAAACACATTCATGCTCATACGCACACACTCTACACAAAAAGCTCTTGTAATCCTCTCCATTATCTTCCAAAGTTGTATTTGTGATCATTATAGTGAAACCTTTAAGGTTGGAGACCTAACTCCCGGGGTTTTTTCCAAAGAGGTTATCACCTCCAAGGTTTTCCTCGTTAACAAATCAAGTTGTCATTATCTCTTTTTCATTCTTTTGTTCCATATAATCGAATTACATAGTTCCCTCCTTATTGTTCAATCCACACACTAAACATAGTTAAGATTCTACTTTATTGTTTTTTCTACCAAAACAACAACCACGAGATGAAAAGACCACAATGGAACCATCTGAAGCGATGTGAAAGATCAATTTTAGATGGAAAAGGTATGATGATTTTGCAATTGGAAGAAGCTAGAATAAGGGCAACCGGTGAATATAATCTTTTGGCAAAATCAGCCGGTGGTTCAGGAATATGTTGGGTATACAAAGAAGGATCACATTAATTTTCTTCAGAAACTTAGATAGGAAAGCATAGAAAATGGTGATGCTCAAAAGGTTGTGGATATGCTTATCCAGAATGACAAAGAAGATTGAGGGTTCTATTATAAAATTAAATTTGATGAAGAATCTAGATTGGGAGCAATATTTTGGAGAGACAGAATGATGTTGGAAGTCTATAAAATGTATGTTGATGTTGTAATTTTTAATACAACATATATAACAAACAAATACAATCTGATTTGTGCACCAATAATTGTTATAAAACTTTCATATTTGCGAAACATCCTCAACTAAACTCAAAAGTAAAAGATTAATTGCTCTAGTTACTACTGGTGTAAGAAAACTACCAACAACAAATAGAACAAATAAATGTTTGAACTCAACACCTCTATCACCTAGTTCAGATATACATTCTATAAGTTTATATAAAGGAAGCATATTCTTAACATGACAAAACTCTTAAAAATAACGCTTCTTTAACACTAAGTCTTCACTTGATGACATGTTTACTTTACACTTTTGAACATTCCTAGGAAGGCAAAAAATATCAAAACATCATCCGTTGTAATATAATAGCTCTTATTATTGATACCCATGCTTAACAACGAATCAAATCTTTCAACAAGATAACGAACAAGACTAAGAGGCAATCTCTTAACCTTAACATCCAACAAAGCACAAAAACATATGCCTTATATCTCTTTTCTGTGATGAACTTAAATCAAGTTCAACAAGTCTTTGTGGAGTACAAAAGTGTTTAAATACATGCTTGTCCTCAACCTTAAATACATCATTGTCCTCGAATTCAACTGCATTCTTCTTACTAACAGCTTTAACACCCCTTTTACGCTTAACTGAAACTTTATAAAAAACAAGCAATCTCAAAATCATATGCCATAACTAACTTACAATCTTAAAATTCATAGCACTAGCAAGTACTATACCTAAATTGACATATACTAAAGAACAACTTGTTGTTACATATAAAACAATTTAACTAACCAATATAGTAGAGAAAAATCTCAAAATCATAGCATTGTGACTAAATTGGCACATATTAAAGAACAACTTGTTATTACATATAAAAGAAGTATAACCGATCAATATAGCAAATAAAGAAATCTCAAAATCAAAGCACTAGCAAGTGCTATGACTAAACGAGCATATAGTAAAGAACAGCTGATTGTTATATATAAGAGCACTTTAACCAATTAAAATTGCTAAATATTTCATAACACATAATGTATTAAGCAAATGCAATAATATTGCTATTAATTTCATTGAATAACAACAAATCAACACAAACGAACAAATAATACTACAAATTTCATCAATACACAATACCTAAATCAAAGAACTTATGTTTTAACAGTACCATTATTGTGTGAACTTTATATTCATAATATTAAACTTCGAAAATCAATAAATAACAAAATGAAGTTCAAATAGAGTTTACAAATGCACAGAAATCAGAAATTCACAGAAAAAATACTAAAGAAATCGAAAATTAACAACTTAAACAAAAAAGAGTGTACCTGTTGGGATGTGGAGTCAAAACCATGGATAAAGGAATTTGAACCGCGGTCGGAGGAGTTGGTGAGATCAAGGGGGCTCAAATTCGTCGGAGCAGTTTCTGGTCAGGAGGGCGGCCGCGCTAGGGGCCAGAGCGGGCGCGCTGAAGTGTTGAACAAGGGCGCTGGAGGTTCAGGACATTAGCGCGGACGCGCAATTAGTGAGGGCGGCCGCGCTGGTCACGATTCTGGACTGATTTGTTTCCTATTTTGATAAGATCTCCTCTTGCTTTGGTGATTCCTTTTGATAGTTATATTTGGATGTAATTGTGAAGAAAGAAGATTACTTTCTTGAATAGGAATCCGAGTATTACTAGGATTTGATTTATTGTTCTCTATAAATACATGTGATAGCCTAGAAACAAATTGTAACATCTGAAAATATTAGAGAGAATATTTTGGCTTGGTAGCGCCCCCGGACGTAGTTGTTGTTGCAACGAATCGGGTTAACAATTCTTGTGTGTTCCTTTGTGTGTGATTTACTTTTCGTGTGTGTTGCTCTTATTATTACTCCAAGCTTGGGCCGTTCCGCTGCGTGAATTCATAACAACTGGTATCAGAGCCTTTGGTTTTGTCGAATCATTGGTTAGGCGGTCTTTTGCTATGGATTTCTTGGGAGCTTTGGAGGATGGTAATAAGGTGTTGATCGAAAAGTTTGATGGGACGGATTTCAATTTTGGAAGACACAAATCGAGGATGTTACGTGGAACAAGGATTTGTATCTACCATTAAAAGAAAAGCCGGCGGACATAGAGGAAGCAAAATTCGAAATCATGGATCGGAAAGCGTTAGGGCTTGTTAGGCAAAAGTTGACCAAGGATGTGGCGAAGAATGTTTTGGAGGCGAAGACTACCATGGAGATGTTAGAGATGTTGGCGAGCATGTACGAGGCACCATCGACGGCGAATAAAGCTCATCTAATGAGGAAGCTGTTGAGCATAAGGATGGTGGAGGGCATGTCGGCAACAAAGCATATAAGTGAATTCAAATCTACTGCGACCCAACTGTCTTCCGTGGATGTTACTCTTGATGACGAGGTACTAGCGTTGATATTACTTTCTTCTTTGCCGGAAAGTTGGGATACGACTGCGATAGCAGTTAACGTTTCAACAGGAAAAGTGAAGTTGAAGTTTTCGGATGTCGTTGATGTGATTCTTGGCGAAGAAATTCGTAGGAAGAGCAAGGGTGGGACATCGGGGCTAGCACTAAATGTCGGTGAAAAGAGAAAGGGTGGTAAGAAGGTGATTACTTGCTATGATTGTGGGGAGAAGGGGCACTTTAGGAGAAGTTGTCCGAAGCGGTCAGGCAGAGCGAAGGAATTGAATGTTGCTGAGGAGATAGTGGATGCATTAATCTTGGGTAGGAGCAGTTCAACAGATTCGTGGGTCTTGGATTCGGGCTCGACGTTTCATTCATGCACCAGTGCAGAAAGAATGGAGCAGTACGTTCCGGGTGATTTTGGGGTTGTTCGTTTGGGAAACAATAATCCTGTTAAGGTCATTGGAAAGGGGGTTGTTCGGGTCAAAGCAACGGATGAGACTGTTTTGCGACTACGTGATGTGCGACATATTCCGGATTTGAAGAGGAACTTGATTTCCATAAGGCAACTTGATAAGGAGGGTTGTGTGGTGACCTTCGGTTGTGGGACGTGGAAGGTAAACCGCGGAGCTAGCTTGGTGGCTCGTGGCGGCGTGGAAAATATGTTGTATACCACATGCAACATGAGTCGTTGGGGGAAACGAAGGATCATCCCAATGATGAATGGTGGTGGCCGAGATCGCCATGGTGGGAGAAATTTCACTAAACAGTATGTTGGTAGAAAATTGGGCGATGAAGTCCGCCGACGCGGAGCCAATTTGGCCAACATGGAAGCGGGATCTAGAACGGTGATGCGATGGGTTGCAAAGAACACACAAAGGTTCCAAGCTTGTGATTGTGTGGGGCACGTGGATTTGCGCTGTTCAAGATCGATAGTTAGCAAGCAAGTGAGCGGGGATGTGCAGGGAGGATCATTCGGAATGAAGACTCGGAGCATGGTAGAACCGACAGTTATGTTGAAGCGTAGCTCAGCTTCAACTCACTTGGATAACTAGACAAGAGGCCGGGCGCTACCAACGCAATAGCCGGCCACTGAAATTTGTTTCAAGAGAGGTATCATGGATGGTTTGTCTCCAGGTGGGAGATTGTTGGGATGTGGAGTCAAAACCATGGATAAAGGAATTTGAACCGCGATCGGAGGAGTTGGTGAGATCAAGGGGACTCAAATTCGTCGGAGCAGTTTCTGGTCAGGAGGGCGGCCGCGCTAGGGGCCAGAGCGGGCGCGCTGAAGTGTTGAACAAGGGCGCTGGAGGTTCTGGACATTAGCGCGGACGCGCACTTAGTGAGGGCGGCCGCGCTGGTCACGATTCTGGACTGATTTGTTTCCTATTTTGATAAGATCTCCTCTTGCTTTGGTGATTCCTTTTGATAGTTATATTTGGATGTAATTGTGAAGAAAGAAGATTACTTTCTTGAATAGGAATCCGAGTATTACTAGGATTTGATTTATTGTTCCCTATAAATACATGTGATAGCCTAGAAACAAATTGTAACATCTGAAAATATTAGAGAGAATATTTTGGCTTGGTAGCGCCCCCGGACATAGTTGTTGTTGCAACGAACCGGGTTAACAATTCTTGTGTGTTCCTTTGTGTGTGATTTACTTTTCGTGTGTGTTGCTCTTATTATTACTCTAAGCTTGAACCGTTCCGCTGCGTGAATTCATAACAGTACCATCGTTTCAATGCTTACTCCTAATTTCATCGTTCGTTTGCTTACGATTTTCATATCGAATTCGAAGAATTGAAAGGTAGGTCTTCGATTGCGATGAACAAATAATTTGTCAAAAAAAATCAAAACCCTAAAGTTAAACCCTACAAACACTAAACCGATGAACTGCGTTAATTGAAAAACACGTTTTTTCTCAATCTTAGAAAAACTATTTTTTTTCAAAGATTTTTAACTTAAAAGAGAGTATTATTAATGATAAATAAAATTAAATTTCAGAAAATGTACAAGGTTATCAGATTTTTATAAATTTATTATGTAAGTTCATTTGAATTAATTTCATAAAAAATAACAAAATGCCATTTTCGATCCTTCTTTTCGCCTCCATTGAGATATCGTAAAAAAAAAAAAAAAAAAGAAAAAAAATGAAATATTTATGAGAAACAAATTTTCTTAGAGGTGGATTTTTACTTTTTATTTTTTTAAGAATAAAAACTCGTTCTGAAAAATGTCTTAATCAGAGACGAGTATGCATCCACAAACCAGACTTAAGCTTTAATATGTTTAGTGATCATATAATGGGCCTCTACCAATCACATTTGGATGTTGATGTTTTTGTAACAGCACGTGCTCTTTATTTGCAGGCAGGGTTGGTTCGTTGAACCACTTGCTAGATTGTTCATTTTTATTTTTTGTTTTTTTGTTACCCCAACGGCAACTAGCCAACTAGTTGCATACTTCCTCCGTTCCGTTCGAAAGGACACTTTTAATTAACAGCAGTAAACTTTGATTCAAATATTAATATAAATTTAACCGTTATATTGAAATTTTAAAAATTGTTATTGATAAATCATTAAATGATTTATGAATAATAATTTTTAAATTTTCAATAAAATTATTAAATTTGCATTAATGTTTGGGTTAAAGTTAACTGATGTTAATCAAAAGTGTCCTTTGGGACGGAACGGAGGGAGTATATTTGCCTTAAGAAAACACTAGTGACTAGTTACATATAAAAGTAATTGAAATGCTCCACCATAGTACTTAAATTTAATAAACAATAGTATTAATTTTTTAATTAATACTTCGCCCGCTTTGAATAGGTGACCTATTTTATTTTTTTATAAGTCACAAAGTAAAAGTCTCATTCCTAAAAATGACAATATATGATTAGTATTTGAGAGGGATATATGATATTTTTACCCCGTATTTAGGATTGGACGCATATTATATGACGCTCAACTCCATTTTACACACATATTTCCTCGTATGAATATTTAATTAGGGAAAATATGATCAAAACAAATTTTTCGTCATTTTTTATTAAATATTGTTGACAAGGATAATTTTATGGTAATTTCACACATACATGTTGATTAATTTTGCCAAATAAGCAGGTTGACTACACATTTCACACATGTTATTATTTTTTTGTTAAAAAAGATAGTTTCATTTTAATTAATAATAATCAATTTAATTAAATTTATATTAATTTATAAACATTTAATTATCTTAATACAATTTTATGAAATGAACCAAAATTATCTTAACACAATTTTATGAAATGAACCAAAATTATCCTCAAACCCCGAGAATAAATTCATAGAATAAAAGATCAGATCTAAAGAAATCAAATTAAAAAAACGTTATTTTTAGATCTAAATTTCAGTTCAAACAAAAAATATCGGCTCTAAAGAGGTTGTCGTTAAAAGGAAACTCCCTAATTCTCTGACCATTGGACATAGATTTAAGGCCAGAGATGATGACGATTGGGGTGGAGACTGCCATTGAAGAAGGTGGAGGTTGGGAAGAAGATGGATCTAGTCGCGTCGAACAATGATGAATCAAAAAGTTAGTTTTGGTCATAAAGTAAATTAATAAATTAATTAAATTGACTATTATAAATTAAAATGAAATTACCTTTTAAGTTCGTCACGTTTTTTCTCACCTCTCATTTTTCATTTATTGAGTTGGTATTATGAAAAACTCATTTTTATTAATTAAAAAAAACATGTTTTTAAATACGCCGTGACAAATTTGTAAATATATAGAATTTCTTGTGCACATGGACTTAAAAATCACACAAGTGGCAGTAAAAAACACTAGAACTCGCGCTAAAAACACTGTAATTGGCACGAAAAAAATGACGCTAAACATCCACTAGGTGATGAAAACCAAGTAAACTGGTACAACATAATACTTGCACTGACACAACAGACAGTTTAAGTGATAAAGATCCCAAATGCATTTTATAAAAGCTGGTGCATGTGTTTAAGAATGCAAGTTCATGTGTTTTGAAATGCCAGTTAATATGTAATTAAGTTCATTGACTTGCTTGATCGCATGTGCGGCAAAAGACGTAACTTTTGACTACATATGGACCACAAAACGCACATTATATCAAATTTCATGGAATTTTGAGATCGAAAAAAAGTCATGAGATTTTCCCCTTGGTACGGGCCATTGAAGTTTTTATAAGTAGAGTGTTCAATGATGTCCAATATTAGTGTTTAGAATAGTCGGTGGTATTTTTTAAAATCAGTTGTAGTTCAAAAGTGCCAATGCATTTATTTTGTTGGTACTATTCCATGTGATTTTGAGTACCAGTTCATGTGTTAAATAGTGCAGCGTTCAACATGTCGGTCACAGTTTTGACGAATGCCAAGAGGTGTTGAGAAGTTTCAATTACTTACAAAAATGCCAATGCGCATTTATCAAAGAAGTTTCACTAATTTACAAAAATTTCGTCGCCCGATCTAGGCCCGATTAAAACACGTTTTTTCAAATTCATAAAAAAAAAACATTTTTGTTACAAGGTTTTGGCTTATTTCTTCATTTTATAATTATAATATGAGAAAATAAGAGAAAGATAGATATACAATAAGTAAGTATCAAGAGAGATCAAAATTCAAAATAAGAAATATAAACTAATAATTAAATAACATATCCAAACTAGGATTTGTTGTACATATATAATACAATACATATTAGGTTTAACCGTTTGTAACTGCTGATATAAAAAGCGGCTGGATTAAACCAAAAATTTCACTTTTCACTTCCAGTTTTATAACTCCCCACCTTCTACTACCAAATCTGTCATTTAACTTTCCCCAACACACCCTTTTATTTACTACATGATTTTTTTATTATTTACTTATCGATCTCATAACCTGTTTTTTTTATTATTTACTTTTTGTTTAAATCTTATTAGTATTTTGATAATCTCAAACTTATTTAAATTAAGTTATATACTCCTTTATGAGTTATTGCATGTACATATTTTTAAATTATAAGACTTTTATTAATTTCAAATTTATTTTACACAAAGTTTCAAGCCAAAAACTTGTAAAAAACGCGTTTTTTGTTAACTTAACAAAAAACGTGTTTTACCGTCTTCCTCAATAACAACACAGAGTTACACACAGATAATAACCTCTCTCTCTCTCTCCTCTCTCTCTCTATATACGCAAAGGGGAAGATCTCTCGTCTTCATCGTCCTCACCGATCTCCCTCACCAAATCCATTACCGGCGACCTCTCTAATTTCCCCAATTGCAATCGCCCTCAACCTTTTGTCAATGCTCAAATTCAAGCAAATCAATCAATCGATTGCCCACACATACAAGCATGAATAGAGTAGAAGAAAAAACCCTAACTTGAGATAACAGAGGCAAATAGATTACCAGACAGATTGAGAGTTGGGTGGAAGTGTACTGAAGTTATAGTAGCTGCGAAATACTTGATCTTCCACCATTCTTTGCTCTTCTTGCGTCACCGTTGCTCTCTTTTATGCCGTCGTTGACTCCATTCCGACTGCCGGCACACTCATCGTCACTGTATTGTTGTTACCCCTTCCCTACTCGAAAGCGTTTTGAGCTTTAGAAAATGTCGAATGTCGCCAGCCTACCTATTTTGAATGCCAGTGTAGGCTATTTTGAAGTGCCAGTATATGTTTTTATTAGTGCCAGTGCTTGTGTTTTTTGAGAGCCATCAGATTGTTCATGTATTTTTCAATGCCAGTTTATGTAATTTTGAATGCCAGTTTATGTAATTTTGAATGCCAGTTTATGTAATTTTGAATGCCAGTTCATGTAATTTTTGAATGCCATGTATTTTTGAATGCCAGTTCATGTAATTTTGAATGCCAGTCCATTTTTTTTTTGAATGCCAGTTCATATTTTTTTGAATATCAGCAAAAATAATTATCAGTGTTTTTGAGTGCCAGTATATGCATTTTTGAGTGCCAGTAAATGTGTTTTCAAATGCCAGTCCATGTATTTTTGAATGCCAGTGCTTGTATTTTTTAGAGCCAAAGAAAATATTAGTGTAACAAAGTGCCGATGTTAGTGTAACAGAGTGCCGGTGTGAAGAGTGCCGGTTCATGTATATAAAAGTGCCCGTGTAAAAAGTGTCGGTTTCGGTTTAACAAAGTGCCGCACGCTTACACCGGCACTTTGTTAAACCGTAATCTTGACACTTTTTCACTGGCACTTTGTTACATATGCACTGGCACTTTTTCACACTGGCAGTTTGTTAAACAGGGACTGGCATAAACGGGGGAACCATTAATTACGAAAATGCCACCGTTTATTTTGAACATGGTTGCCAGTAATTACAAAATTGCCACCGTTTATTTTGAAAACACGTTTTTTCTTATCTTAAGAAAAAACTAATTTTTTATAAGACCAACTCAAGTTTCAAGGATCTATCAGATACACATAAAATTATTACATGTTTTTATTTTTATATACATTGATTTTTAATGAAGAAACTTTTGATAATCCAAATAAATATTGTTTCACCTACTGCTTCATCTTCTTATATAACTTACTGCATAGACATATATTTATTGAACGTTTTTAATTTAATAATAAATCTAACTTTTGATTTCATATAACTTAAAATTTATTTAATATTTACGATATATTAATGAAAATAAATTATGAGAATTTTGAGAATCTCAAATTTCATCTTATTTAAGGACTTATTACTAAATATTCATCTTTTATTAGGACTGATTACATGCAAATACATTTATTACATATTTTTATTTTTAGTTATTTTGATTCTTGATGAATTTTCTTTTTCTTTTTCATTTCATATTGAATTCATTTATTACAATAATATACTAAAAAGATAAAGTTATATGTTTTCTATGTTTAATGTAAAGATCATTTAAAAGCTTGACTTAAATTTGTATATTTTAATACCTTAATGTTTATTTAAATTTTAAAAATTGAACATACGATGTAAAAATCTTGTCAAAATAACAAATTAATAAGTGAAAATGTTATATACTCCCTCCGTCCAATTATATACTTCACACTTTCTATTTTGGGCGTCCAATTACATACTTCACACTTTGTTTCTAACATTATTTTAATACTCACAACACCATTATAATTTACTATTCCCTCCACTCATTCTCTCTCCTATTTTACTTTTACACTCACAACATTATATCATTATTTTTTTCCTTAATTCACGCGTGAACAGTAACTGTGAAGTATTAACTTGGACGGAGGGAGTATATCTTTTAAAGATGTTTTGATTGCATTCAAAGTTTTATATGTACCAAAATATAAATTATACAATTGATAGTATAAAAAGCTACCCATTTTAATGTAGACATTCATGCATGTATGTATCAAATGAGTTTTAACCATTTTACACTTCATATTCTAACATTTATTACTCTACCTTACACTTAATATTTGTAACTCCATTGTCATTAATTTGATGCATTCATGCATGTGTTAAATAACTTTTAACTATCTTACATTTTATATTTCAACATTTATTATCTTAATTGGTTTGAATTAAGTAAATAATTATATAGAATATATATGTAATCATGATTAAATAATTATATAGAATATATATGTAATCATGATGATAAAGAGTGAATATTAATTCTCACTTATATTCATTTTCAGTATATATGAACGAAAATATTATTTTTACCTTGATATTTCCAAAAAATTAATAATGACATTAAATACTTATATTTGATCATTTTACATATATTTAAATCATTGAGTTATAACAATTATTATCGTTAAAAGATTGTAGTAACTAAAATTTAAATGAGTTAGTTAAATTTTCTTATGCCATTATGAGTTTACTATATTCTCATAATAATAAGGGCGGTTTTACATTCCTATCCCTATAAGGTTTATCTGTTTATTATTTTTATTTGAACGAAATGGGGTCACCAAAAAAGAAAGGTAGGAGAGAAGGGGCAAGGAGAGAGTTAAAACACTAATATTAACTTTAACTAGGATGATAATTTTAAGATTATATTCAAATAATTTAACTTTTTGTTGTAATTTAGTAGATAAGTCAAAATCAATAACATCACATAATTTAAGTTACTGTTGTTTAAAATTAAAAATAATAAATAATTTTAAAAGTATAAATGATATCATATACAATTGCAATTTTTATTTGAGTAGGTCTGCTGAAAAACACGTTTCTCAATAACTATGGAGAAATGTGTTTTTAATAGCCAGAAGCTATGCGTTTGATAACCAGAAAAAAATTTCTGGATATCAGTCTCAAAGGGTTCTGGATATCCAGAAGCTTTGGAACGGATATCCAGAAGCCTTTGGGACGGATATCCAGAAAAAATAGATTTGAAGCCAAATCCAAAGCCAAGATCAGAAATTGCTTATTGAAGGTTTCTGGATATCCAGAAATCTTCAAATGTATATCCAGAAACCATCAAATGAATATCCAGAAACATTTTGAAAGTTTCTAGATATTTATTTTGAAGATTTCTGGATATCACTTTCATAAGCTTCTGGATATCCAGAAGCCTTGGCCTGCATTGTCGCGCGACAAGTCGGACCCCGTTTCTCCATAAGTTATGGAGAAACGCGTTTCTTCCCAGATTTTAGCTTTTTATTTACAATTTTTCACAAACTTTAAAAGAAGATTACAATTTCATTACACATAATCCATTAGGAACAATCATATACATTACAATTGAGATTTACCCATTTCTCTACTTTTATTATTTGTTTTCTCCAATTTCTTCTACTCCAGTATTGTTAGATGATTATTCTGACATTGCTTTTGTTTTGATGATGCTGCATTGGTAATCAACCATGATGCAAAATTTGCATTATTGAAAATACATTACTAAAATAATTAAATCTTAATCAAATGAAAAAAAAATAAAAAGAATAAACATTCAAAAACACATTCAATATAGAAAACCATAATAAATAAATTTTTTATAAATATTAAAATCAAATTAAAAGGTAAATAGATATACAAAAACCAAGTTATAATTAGAAGAAAAATAATTAAAAAAAGAATTATTCACAAATATAATCGAAATAGACAAAAAACAACAACAAATGAAATAAAACATTCACTAACTAATAATGAGAGAATTCATTCACCAACATTGTCAAAATAGATTAATACATCAAATAAATTGTAAAAATCACAACAAAGCTAAAATCAATGACAATAAATATAAACAATTACAAACATAATCAAAATAAACAAAAGCAAAAAAAAAATCACAACAAAAAGTAAAATTAATATAAAAAATACATAAGAAAAGAAAAAAAATTTAATTTAAATAAGTAAATGCAAAGAGAAAATCTTACTAAAAAAAACCGCTAAAAATAATCACCCACAAACATAACAAAAAATAGATAAAAAATAAACAAAAAAAAAAATCACAACCAAAACTAAAAATCAATATCACAAAAAAAAATAAAAGATACAAAAAAATCTTATTGAAATTACAAAATAGTAAAAAATATTTATTCTCAAAATTAATCAAAATAGATCAAAGAAACAAATGAATAAGAGAGAAAAACATTAATAAAAATTTAATCAATATCAAAACAAAAAACATTAGCAAAGATTTGTTTTTACAAAATGAAATGTTAATCAAATGAAAAAACAGTAATAAAAATTAACATTCATAAAAATAATCAAAACAGTCAAAAACAACAATTAAAACTTGATTAAATAAGAAATTTTATTACAAAAATCAAAATTAAAACTAAAATTAATATCAAAACCGAAACAAAATCAAATCAAAGTCTAAAAAAAATATACAAAATCAAATTTTATTCAAAATTAAAATAATAATGAAAAAAAATGACAAAATTAAACAAAATTGACAAAAGAAACAAATAAAATAAAAAAACGAAAATTAATAAATAAAATACAAACAAAAAATCAATATCAAAACAAAAAATTAAGAAAAACAAACAGTAATTAGAATATAAAAGTTAATATTTTAATAAAAAAATTAAAAAAATTACAAACAATCAAAATATACATAAACAATGAATAAAATCAAAACAAATATAAAAATTTACAATAACATATTAAAACAAATAATTAAATCAATATAAAAACAAAAAACAAAGGCAAAGCAATTTAAAAAATTACAAAAAAAAAATATCAATAAAAAGAAAAAGAAAAAACAATGACAAAAATACTTCTAAATCAAGTTATATTTGATATCAAACTATAATTTGACCAAAAATAAAATTTAGAGCAAAAGAAAATGATGACGCCACAGCTTTTCGGGGTCAGGAGCGGTTCAAGGATATCTGGCTAGGATATATTTGGTGGTTTTGTGTACCTAGATCACAACACAAACAAGCACCGTTAAGGTCAAAGTTGGATGTTACTCCAACTCAGGCCCTCGGGTGTGAGAGTAAGAATACTGAGTAATAAGGCTTTGAATACCTTTGGAGTGTGTGTGTGTTTAGGTTTAGAGAGTAAAAGAGCTTACTCAATTGTATATGGAACTTACCTTGCCCAAGGGGGTAAAGGCCTTCTATTTATAGGCAATGCCATGGTGCTTGTTGAGGTAAGCAATGAGATCGGCCCTAGGGGCACTTTGGTATTTGACCGGCTACACGTGTCCGCAGCTAATTGGTCTGTCGGGGAGGGAACATTGGCCCGTCCCGGGGGACATGGTGAAAGGGACATGAGCCGTGTAGCCGGCTTATTGCATTAAATGGAATAGTAGGCGCCGGGCGAGCCGCATTGAATGCGTGATGGGGAGCCGGCAAGTGGCTGTCGAGCCGGTAAGCTAACTTGCTCGGTAAGGCTTGACATTAGCAGGAAGCGGCATGTGCCGCGGTCAACGTTGTGCCCGCGATCAAAGATATATGACGCGAGCACGGTTGATGCGGGCATGACTCATGCGGGCACGAGATCCGGCGAGCGGGGTTCCCGAGGTCCTCGACGGGGACGAGCAGGAGGGACACGGTCTTGACCGCGAGGGCCTATTTGTCCGCGGTCTTCCCTCGGCGGTCTAGGAGCTGCTACGTCAGTTCCTTGGACTAGGCCGAGCGCGGGCCCGGTCCGGTAGATCCGGGCTCATCAATGGCCCCTAGCTCCAAGTGTGATTATTTATGGTGCAGTGAGGAGCTACTAGAAGCTCGGTCTGCCTCGGTGCTCCTCGCGCGAGCACCAGTGTTAGCGTTTTTCCTTGCTTGTTGCTTGGCCCCATGGGCCAAAGGGAATGTTCGGGAGGCACCAGTGAGTGACACGTAGTCCCTTGCATGGCGTGCCTCCCGGTTAACAGGTGGGCCCCTTGGCAGATGAAAAGACGGGTTAGTGGTACGTCAGGGGTACGTGTCAGCCATCGAGGGGGTAATAAATGCAAAAGGTATTTAATTTTTCGAATTTTCAAACGTTGGAAACGGTTCATGGTCCGAGGTTGGATTTGTGGGCTAATTAATACGGGTTAACGGGTTAACCCGTATAGGTAGGCCTTATAAATACCAAACCCTTAAACCTCAGTCCCTTTTTACCGTTTCCAAACCTTCAGAGAGCTTTTGAGAGAGAAATCTTGCTGCGAATTCTTGTGCAACCGTTCTCCGAATCCACCACTCAATCTTTCTTCTCGTAAGTAATTGGGTGTTTTCCTCTTCATCTCCTTCTGTTTTTATTTTTCTTTTAAGGTTTGAACAAAATGACCACTCGAGAGTTTGGACCCCGCCGTCCCATAGAATTAGGAGATGGGAGCACTCCGGATCTGTTTCTTGTTTGTAAACGGACGGGGATATTTAGGAAGGTAGGCCGTGGGTGGCTTAGATTATCCCTTGAGTGCTTCCGGTATTTAACGAAAAATCCCAATGGGGGCCTTTTGTCCCACCCCGGTTGTGGGAGGCCAAGGATAAAAGGGTAAAAAGGAACGGTGATGTTTTGGTGTTGGGGGATACCAGTAGGCTGAGAAATTTTGTGATGGGGGTTTTGTGCGGGTTTCCCGCGAGAGGATCGGCTCTGAACGCCATTGAACTAGTGAGGAGAGCGATTCGCGTCCCGAAGTAGTTTGTGGCCCAGGAAAAGTGCGGCGATGGATCTGAACAAACCAACGGCTAGCGCGAGCACCGGCACGAGACTTGAATGACCCTTTAGATGTTACGCCCATAAGGACCATCTTTCCCCCGTTGTGCCCGCGGCCCCTAGGGCGAGGACAATTGGTGGCGACGGCGAGGAACTTGACCCCCTTGACTTCGAGGTGGCTGGGCCCGGTGAAGTTGAGTCGGAGGTGGCCCTGTCCGTGGTGACCCCACCGGTCTCTTTGGCTCCTCGAGCTCGGAGGCCGAAGAAGATGACCAAGGAGAGGGGGATAGGAGGGCAGCGGGGACCTCCAAGAAGGCCGCCGAGACCACCAATATAGTGGATGCCTTCGAGAGCTCGACTCAGGAGGAGGAGGAAGTGATTGTGGCCCTGCCGAAACAAAGGCAAGAGGCCAGCTAGGGAGGTAAATCCTGGTCGTGGCCGTAAGAAGGCCAAGGAGGTGGCCACCATTGATTGGGAGGAGGACATATACGAAGTATATAATGTGGACCGTAAAGCATACCGTGTCCGCACCTTAGGACATGTTCATCGAAGGACAAGGACAAGCTGCGGCCGAGACGGTGGCGATGTCCGCGAGGACAATAAGGCCTGCATTTTTTATGGAGCCCAGTTTGAGAACGGATTGAGGCTGCCCCTGGACCCCTTCTTCTATTTCTTTCTGGAGTTCAACTCCTGCCTGCCCATGCACCTGACTCCCAATGCCATCCGGGCCATTGTCTCTTTCACGGTTTGTGTGCGGATTCATGGGTTATGAACCTACCATTGCTTTGGGCTCTACGCCTACTACCGAGAACCAAATTAGCCGCGGCATTCGAGCTGAAGGCTAGGAACTACTCCACCGGGACCTTCTCTCCTCCTTCCAACAAGTTGGACCAATGGAACCAGAGGGACATCCTGGTGATTGAGTCTAGATTCGGATGGCCCTTCTCCAAACCTTCACACCCTGTCCCTATGAAGGTGGCCGCTAGCAAATATCCGGACCCTTCCCACGGCCGATGCGGCTGCGCCTTTGCCATAGAGAGGCATACGGCCTTTTACTTGGAAAGCGGGGATGAGCCCGTATATGACGTGGGCGCCATAGTGGAGGATGAGCCTCTTGATCTACTCGGGGTGGCTCCTCGCGGGAGGGCGCCCACATGCCCCCGAGTAGTAATAGAGCCTGCCCGCGACCACGATTGGCGGGTGCACGAACATTACCGGTTCGAGGCGGGCGTAAGACACAGTATCTTTGGGCGGCGAGTGCGATCCCCGAAATAATTGGTCTCTGATTCCACTATGAAATTGTTTGCCTATTTACTTTGCTTTTGATTTTTGAGCTGCTTTGCTAACCATTTTTCTTTCCCTCGAGTAGATCCGGACTGTACAATTTCGATGGCTCCTCCACTAAGCGCTGCTCAACCGAAGGCCAAGAACATGAAGGCCAACAAAGAAGGCGCCACGAAGAGCGAGAATGAGATGGGAGGGGTTCCCACAAAAGACAAAACCTTGCACGTTGCGAGCGGGAAAGCGGGGATACTCTACCCGCTCCCAGGTATTCGAAGGCAGGGAATCTGCCTCCACCTCCCGGGGTCCTCCACCACCCACTGTCAGGGCGTCATCTCCCGGCCGCACTATTGCCTCCGGGCACAACCGGGAGCGATCAAGAAAAGGGCGAGAGAGAGGCGGCTGACGCACGGGGAGAGGTCTTCGAAGACCCAAAAGTGGGGGATACCCCTAGCCGTAGCCCTCAACTGCTGCCACTACCTCCACTCTTGCTCCCTCCGCCGCGGGGACAATTTGCTCGGTGGCTTATCCGATTTCCTCCTTGGCCACCCGCGAGGAGGCATGGGAGAAAAGGAAGCGAGGTGGGGGCGTGCCCGCCATTGCGGGGTGGACACGTGCCGGTGCGCCCAAAATTCTGCTTGTGGGCATTGGGGTGATCAACCGGCTCTTTGCCCACGACTTCTACCACCGGGTGGGCGAGAAGGAGAACGCGTCGGCCTTGATGGGGGACATTGGGGTTGCCACTTGCGAGGTAGGGACCTTTCTTCCGGCTCCCTCACTTAGCCTTTGAATTTCCACCTAATTCGACCTTCTTCCTCGCGGGTGGGCAACAAGGCCATGAGGCTCAGGAGACTTGTGACGGCTGTCTGAGATTGCCAACAATACCAAGGACACAGCGGGCAAACTCCATGGCTTGGAGCGAGGCCCGGGAGAAGGTGGGTACTCTGAGCTCCCTCCTGGATGCCAAGGAAAAGGAGTTCGCGACCATGGAGTCCGATGCGAAGGGCTTCCGGGAGCGGGTGACCGAGGCTGGAGCGAGCCTAGAAAAGGCTAAGGGTCGGCGGAATGAGCTCCGCGGGCACAAGACCAAGTGGAGCAAAGAAATGAAGAGCTCGCAACCAAGCTGGGAGGCTGCGGAGGAGTCGGTCAAACTCCTGGAGGCTAAGGCCGATGAGCTCTCAGAAACTGCTACCCCTTACGCAGTTTGAGCTGGAGAGGAGAGGATGCTTGGCCGAGGCTCGCGAGCAAGTTGTAGAGGAGTATAAGAACTCGACCGAGTTCACCGCGGAGTGCTTGGCCCGGTATGAGGCGGGTGTCCGGACACGGATCCGGAACTTCGCGGCACGGGCATGTTCTCCGTGCGACGGTTGGCCGTAATTGGCTCACTTTGGTTGCTGCGATGCGGAGTGTGTGCCGGGCATGCGCTAGTTCCTCTGTCAGGAAGAGGTCGAGGGTTTGGATCTCTCTGCGGCGGCCTCTGCCCCGGTGGCCGAAGTGGCTGCCCTCGGGTGATCTCCGGCTGGATGCTCTGCGCTTCGGGGACAACCCTTTATCCTTGGGGGATGCCACAGCTCGGAGTTCTTCCGGGGGACCGGCCCTTGGAGACCTCTTTCCATCGCGGGCGGCTCCGGCTCCGGCCTCTGCGAGCCCATCTCGACCCTATAACGAGAGATTCGATGACCCGTCTTCCTTCCCCAACTCCAACTTCGAAGCGGGCACGAGATGGTGCGGCCGGGGAGGCTGCGAGATGCGGCGAGGACCAAGCTCCTATAGTTTAGGATTTTTGCTTTTTCTTGTTGTAGTAGAATAGGATCTCTTTTTGTAATAGTGTAGGAATTTGTAAATACTTTCTTAATATAAATAGAAGCATTTTTCTCAACTTGGCTCCTTTATTTTTATCTTAATTGCTTGTCTCGTAGGCTATTTTGAGTAGTTTGGCAATCTTCGAGCATCTTAATACTTGCATTCTTGCCTTACCACTTTTTCCGAGCGTTTTTGACTTGCAATTAACTTTATACTCTCCTTACTGCGGGCGACGGCTTAGTAGGCCCTTTGCCCGCATTTTTGAGTTTTCCTAACTCTTTATTCAAAACCCTTAGGTTTTTTGTGAGAGTCGACCTTATTCTTCTATGATCGCGTTTGTTTAGCCTTGTGGCAAAGTTAGGGGTCTTGACCCCGGTTGTCTATTTGGCTTTGTTAAACTAGTTTGATCACTCTCATCCATTTACACTTATTCCCGGCCTTGCGGGTGTGGTGTAAGTCAAAAGTAGCCAAGGCAAGCATACTTTCATAGGGCATGCGAAGGTGGCCGTGAGGCTATTGTCCGCGCAACGTAAAGGTAGGAGCATATTTTAGCATAGAGGCCCTTTAACCCCCTGGCATCTGTATCCCCTTATTGGAGGTTCTCACTTATTTGACCCTTTATTCAAAACTCCCTAAGGTTTTTCGTGAGGGTCTCGTGGCGATACGGTGAACGGGCTTATATGTAGGCCTTTGTCACATACGGGCATGCGAGTAACGGCCCTAACGAGGTCCTTCGCGCAATTAGTGGGTCCGGACTTCAGGTCATTGTCCCCAGCTAGAGTCCGTAGGCACGGGCATCATGGCCTTTGTACCTACGTTCATCTATATCCACTTATTTTTGGTGGTGTCACGCGAGCGGGAGAGAGTCCTCCCGCGATCACGGTACGGATCGTAATGGATCTTTGTACATATATAGGCATGCGGATCCTTAGATCTTTGCGCATCAGTCAGTAGGAGCTCATATGTTGGCTCTTGAACTCATTTGGCATCCGCACGCGGGCATCCACCTTAGCTTTTGAAATTTGGTGGGAATTGATTTTTGCATCAAAATATGATGATAACTTCTCCCTTATATATATATAGTCTATACTCCTTCCAAAAAATTACAAAAGACTTCAAAAGAAGTATCTCTTAAGGTGGTCGCTATTCCAGGAGTGCTTAAGCTCTTCTCCCTCTTTTGGTCGCAACATATAGGTGCCCTCTTTGACTATCTTTGTGACCTCATATGGACCTTCCCATTTCGGGGACGGCTTGTTGAAACCGGGTTGGGTCCCTTGGACTTCTACGCTTACGAGTACCCGGTCTCCAAGCGAAAAACTCCTCTTATTTACTCTTTTATCATGATGCTTCTTCGCTTTTTGTTTGTAGTTCACCATTTTTTCATGTGCCCGCATTCTCTTTCCTTCGAGATCGTCCAGGTCACATCTTCTGTTTGCCTCGTTTTGAGACTCGTCGAAGTATGTGACTCTGTACGAGGTAGGGCTACCTCAGCTGGAGCCATTGCCTCGACCCGTACGTGAGCGAGAAGGGAGTTTCTCCTGTTGAATTTCTTATCGTGGTGCGGACAACCCATAATGCGATGCGGAGCTCGTCCAACCAACGTCCTCCTCGTCCTTCCAAATTTTTCTTTAAGGCGGTTAGGACTAGCTTGTTCGCGGCCTCGGCTTGACCATTTCCACGAGGATAGGCAAGCTGCGGACTTACGGTGTTGCACCTTCATTCTCACACATTCAGCAGTGAATTTTGCGGAGAATTGGGTGCCATTATCTGAAATTATTGCTCGGGGAACCCCAAATCGACAATAGATGTGGTCGTGGACAAAACTGATAGTGTTATCCTCGGAAATAGTGGCCAAGCCCTTTGCTTCCGTCCACTTGGTAAAATAATCCACGGCCACCACAGCATACTTGATGCTTCCTCTAGCCGTTGGAAATGGTCCAATAAGATCTATCCCCCACGTATCAAACGGCCACGATGGTACTACCAAAGTCTGCTCTGTTGATGGTAGTCTAGGGATGTCCGCAAATCTTTGGCACTTATCACATTTTCTAACATACTCCTGCGCATCCCTTCTCATTGTGGGCCAAAAGAATCCTTGGAATTTGATCTTGTCTGAGAGGGTGCGAGCACCTGGATGTCCGCCACAAACTCCTTCATGAACCTCATAGAGCAAGTTGGTGACCATGTGAGTCTTAACACATCTTAGTAAAGGCTTGGTGAATGATCGCCGAAAAAGCACCCCATCGAGGACGAGGTATTTCGCGGACACCGTTCGATGGCTCTAGCCTTTCTTGGATCCTCGAGGAGGGTTTGCTTCTCGATGTAATCCTTCATTTCATCCACCCGAGTCCCTTACTTGATCCTCAATATTGTTTATATCTGTATTCGATCTATAGCGAGGTCTCTCAGTGAATTCAATCTGGCAATTTGTCTCCAACTCACCAATTTCTTGCTCGGTTATTCTTGAGAGGAGGTCGGCTTCCACATTGTCCTCTCTCATGACTTGGTTCGGCTCATAGTAAGTGAAATTTTTGATGAGGGTTTTGCGAGGTCACGATGCTTGAGTTAGTGCTTGGGTTGATAGTATCATACTCCCCCTAATTTGATTAACTATGAGTGAGAGTCACTATTGATCTCAATATTACGAACTCCCAAGTCTCTTGCCGGTTCCATGCCCGCTATGATCGCTTCATATTCGGCTGATTGTTTGATGCCTCGAACTTGAACCTCAAGGCCCTCATGAATTTCTCCCCGCGGGTGCAATCGAAGTATGCCCGCTCAGTGATTAACTTGCTCGCGGAGCCGTCCACATATAAAGTCCACACCTCTTACGGACGCTCCCTTGGTTGAACAATTTACGTGCTCGGGCTTTTGGGTCATCTTCGATTACGCTCGCTTTCTTTTTCCGAGGTCATTTGTCCGCTAATTTGAATGATGATTCTACTACAAAATCAACTAAGGCCTGCGCTTTGATTGTCTTTCTCGGGGAGTAGGTGATGCGGAACTCGGTGAGCTCTATAGACCAAGCTAGCATTCTCCCAGGGACTACGGTTTATGTAAAACCTTTCTAAGCGGGGCCTCGGTTAGTACGGTTATAGGATGTGCGAGAAAAGTAGGCTCTTAATTTTCGAGCGGATACAAGCAAGGCGTAAGCTAACTTTTCTATATTAAGATAACGCCCTTCTACGGCGGACGGTGCCTTACTTACATAATAAAGCTGGTTTTGGGAGTTATTCTCCTCCCTTACAAAGCATTGCTCTTGCCCGGATCGATGCTTGACTAAATACGAAAAAGCTCTTCTCAGAGGCCATTTCTTTGAGTAGAGGTGGGTGCCGAGGTATGTCTTGACTTCTTCAAAAGCGATGGCACTCGGTGCTCCATGTAAATTCATCGGCTCTCTTCCCCCTTTGAGAGTTTTGAAGAAGGGGAGGCATCTCTCTGCTGACCGCGAGATGAAGCGGCCAAGTGCGGTGATGCGACCATTGAGTTTTGTACATCCTTCACGCGGGCGGGGAGGTTTCATGTCTAATAGGGCTGGATTTTCTCACTGGATTAGCCTCTATCCCTCTTTGGTTGACCATGAATCAGGAACTTGCCCGCCTTGACCCGAAAGCGCACTTAAGGGGGTTTAGCTTCATCTTTGTTATGGCGCAAGTTTTGAAGGTTTCCTCCACATCGAGCTCGTGGGAGTTTTCCTTAGTTTTTATGACCATGTCGTCAATGTAGGCCTCAGTTTACGCCTAGTTGGTTTTTAAAGACCCGGATTGACCATGCGGCGATATGTGGCTCCTGCATTTTTAGCCCAAAGGGCATCATAGTGTAGCGGTATGTCTTGCCGCGGCAATGAAGGCTACGGGCGGACATCTTCGGGAGCCATGCGGATGCGGTGGTAGCCGGAGTAGGCATCAATGAAGCTTAGAACTACGTGTCAGGCTATAGAATCCACCAATCTGTCTATGCGAGGAAGAGGGAAGCAATCTTTGGGGCATGCCTTGTTGAGATCGGTGAAATCAACGCACATCCTCCATTTGCCATTGGATTTCTTAACCATGACCACATTGGCCAGCCACTTGGGGTAGGAGATCTCCTTTATTATCCCCGCTTTTAGCAACTTTTCCACCTCTTCCTTGATGGCAATCTCTTTCTCAGGGAGAAATATACGGATTTACGGTGAATGTTTTTGAAGGAGGGGTCATCGTTGATTTTATGGAGGATCACGTCCTCGGCGATGCCTTGCATATCTTCCACCCTCAAGCGAACACATCGCAATTTGCTCTAAGGAACTCAATAAGTATCCTTCTTTCCTCATTGTGAATTTCCATTGACCTTAGCTTGTTTGCTCGGGAAGTGGGGATTGATTACCACCTCCTCGAGCTCGTCGTTAGGTTGAAGGTCGTGATTTCACGATTGTGCGAGGAGTCAATAACAATAGTTGGGGGTTGACCTGAGCTTCGGTCAGTGTTGCCATTGAATATATGATATCACGGTCAATTTCCCCCTCTATTCCTCGATCAATATATCCTCCCTCAACAGGGGCAGCCAACTGCTTTGATTTTCTGCTCATTTTGAGCTCCACCTTTGTGGAATGGAAAGAAAGCATGCCAATTGGTACGGGTGGCGGCGGTAGTGCAAGGGCTTTCCCCTTCTTTGACTTGTCCTCGCCCTTTCCCTCTATTATTTCGTCCTCGCCCTTTATCTGCGGGCAGGATGTCTGGCCTTCTGTTCTTTCCTTTTTCCTCCGGTGCTCGGAGGAAGCTCCCGGGCTGGTTCTTGATGGTAGCAACCCCGCCCGGGGTGTTAAATTTCACCCTTTGGTGGGGACGGGCCTTGGCTATTCCCAATTCGGCTGGCGATTACGCCGAGAATGGCATTGTATTGGGAAGGAAGATCGACCACCATGAAAGTTATCTTGGCCGTCTTACGCATGGGTTTTCTCCAATAGCTACGTCAAACACAATCGTCCCCTTTACCCTTACAGCGTGGTTTGTGAAGCCTTCGAGCATGCCCGCATATGGAGTGAGATGTGCTTCCGTCATTCTCATTCCAATCAAAGTATGGTAGTAAAGTATGTCGCGGGCGACTCCGGTATCTACCAACACACGGCCTATGTTTGCCCGGTTGATTCTCATTACGAGGGTGAGTGGGCGTGTGGAATGAAAAAGGGTGGAGGCAAGTTCGCTCCTTTTGAACCCAATTTCCGCTCTTCCTCCGGGGCCGGGCGGGGATGGAGAAAACCTTCTCTAATGTCCGAATTTGGAGAGACAAGCGCCTACTAGTGGGAGGTTCCTCCCCAATGAAGTTAATGTCATAGTCCCCAAAATCGTCATCATTATTATCTCTTTCATTCTGTCTGGTCCCCGCGTGTGTCGTGCCCGCTGGCGATCATTGTTATTGGGGGCGTGTTGTTTCCCTTAACCCACTTGGTTAGCTCCCGTTATTAATTTTCTGCTGGATTACTCGCTTGTGGAAACAATCCTCGGTTCCGTGCCGTGGTCGTTGTGAAACTCACAAATTTAAGTCTACTCCTCTCATTTGGCTTTCGAAGCATGGGGGAGGAGGAGGAAAGTACGAGGCTCTCATGATCACCACCCTTGGGTCGGTGAGCTGCTGTATAAGCTGTTTCGGCCACGGCCTTTTTGAGCCTTTCGATCCCCGGCCTCTGTTTTTGCCACGATTATTGGCATGAGCGGGCTCTGGGGTGGTCTCTGGACTTGGCTTATCCTTTCTTTCGCGAAGCTCGTGGAGCGGGCACACTAGGCTCTTCGGCGGAGGCAATGGCCGATGCCCTTTCATACATTTCCTCCATCGATTTAGGTTTCTTTGGAGGCAAAATTCATTTTGAGGAAGGAGTTGCGAGGCCGCCTTCAAAACATAGTCGATGTCCCCCTCGTCCGGGTCCACAATCTCCTCGCTCACCTTCTGAACCGGGATATATAATCTTTTGTAGGCTCATTTGGTGCACCTTGACACGGACAAGATCTGTCTTTGGTCTAGCGGGCACACTGCTCCGGCAAAGGCATTGAGGAAGAGGACTACGAAGCGGGCGAATATTTGGATACACCGGGGCTTGAGGGCTAGCATCCAAGATAGGGCCTTGCCGGTGAAGGTCGCGACCCAGCTTTGCACATCAGCGACTCATCCGCGGAGAATAAAGCCATCGGCCCTCAAATCTTCCCATATGACTCTTGGCATTTTTGGATCCGTCATAGGTGTCCATGCGGGGTTTGCCCCTTTTGGATCGGTGCCGCGCAATTTTATCGGCCGAAGGCGTCCATAGTGCGGCCACACTTACAGGCGACCTTCGATGGGTTTCCCACATCTTACTGCATGAATTCCACAAACTCGGGGTTACGATCATCAACCTTTTGCTTTTTAGCTCGTGGAGCCACGGCCTTCTCCTTGGCCGGAGCCAAGGGTGCGGCTTTGGACTTCGCACGGCGATTTGGTGTGCCTCTTCCCCCTTTCCTCGCTATCATCTACATGCACCACGCTCAGTCGGCCGGCAGTCCGCGCTCGAGGGCTGGGTCAACCCGGTTTGCCAGCGGCTTGACTAGCAAGCGAGTGAGCGGGAGCTCGTTGGGAGAACCTTTGTGACCCTTGAGGAGCTGTAGCCCTCCATTGGCCTCTATTTCAAATATTTCCATCTCCGCGTCGTTGATGGCCATGGCCTCCGCGACCGGTTTGGATTTGGAGGCTAGGATTTCCTTCCTTCTCGGGATTTGTTGCAGGGAAAGTGGGGTGGTCGGATTGGTGTTTTTTATGCGAGCTTGGGGAGTTTTTGGGCTAGTGTTTAGTAGGGCTTGGGCTTTCTCGGCACGGGCTTCCTCGGTTAACCGGTGGAGAACTCGTTGGTGGGGATTTTGAGGTGAGAATGGGCCCCCATTACGTTGAAGACAGAGTTGGTTTGCCTTTCCCTATTGTTATTGGAGGGTTCGGCTTGGTTTTCCTCCTCTATAGTTAAATGACCGGCATTTTTAGAATTTGAGACATGTCACGAAAGGTGAAAATAAGCGAAAAGAAGTGTCTTTTGACGGTCGGTTGTTTAGACTACAAGGTGTGTACGAAAACAAAAAGTTTTAAATGGGAAAAACTTAGTGATGTAAAATAGAAGAGCCTTTCGGCACTTGAATTTGTTTAGGACACGTGAGGTGCCTTGAAAACAAAAGATTTTTAACGAGAAACGAAAGAAAGTCGGCTTCCGGCAATGGAACCAACGATGACGCCACGGCTTTTCGGGGTCGGGAGCGGTTCAAGGATATACGGCTAGGATATATTTGGTGGTTTTGTGTACCTAGATCACAACACAAACAAGCACCGTTAAGGTCAAAGTTGGACGTTACTCCAACTCGGGCCCTCGGAGTGTGAGAGTAAGAATGCTTGAGTAATAAGGCTTTGAATACCGTTGGAGTGTGTGTGTTTAGGTTTAGAGAGTAAAAGAGCTTACTCAATTGTATATGGAACTTACCTTGCCCAAGGGGGTAAAGGCCTTCTATTTATAGGCAATGCAATGGTGCTTGTTGAGGTAAGCAATGAGATCGGCCATAGGGGCACTTTGGTATTTGACCGGCTACACGTGTCCGGCTAATTGGTCTGTCGGGGAGGGAACATTGGCTGTCCGGGGGACATGGCTGAAAGGGACATGAGCCGTGTAGCCGGCTTATTGCATTAAATGGAATAGTAGGCGCCGGGCGAGCCGCATTGAATGCGTGATGGGGGAGCGGCAGTGGCTGTCGAGCCGGTAAGCTAACTTGCTCGGTAAGGCTTGACATTAACCGGGAAGCAGCATGTGCCCGCGGTCAACGTTGTGCCCGCAGTCAAAGATATATGACGCGAGCACGGTTGATGCGGGCATGACTCATGCGGGCACAGATCCAGCGAGCAGGGTTCCAAGGGTCCTCGACGGGGACGAACCGAGGAGGGACACGGTCTTGACCACAAGGGCCTATTTGTCCGCGGTCTTCCCTCCAGCGGTCTAGGAACTGCTACGTCACTGGTTCCTTGGACTAGACCGAGCGCGGGCCCGGTCCAGTAGATCCGGGCTCATCAGAAAAAATAACTAAAAATACAAAGATCAAATTTCAATTAAAAGAAAAAAAAAAACAATGTAAAAGAATGATAGGAAGAAAGAAATAGTTTTGACCGAGAAACTTTTAACATGTCAATCATCTAACGACTAACGAAAAGAACAGCATGCAATTTGATAGAAAAACAGAGGAGCTTTCCATGGTCAGGGAGAGTTAAAAGAGAAGATGATAATGTGTGATTCAATCACCAATGTCTCTTAAGATACAATTTTTTATTTTTTATTTTTTATTTTTGTTACTTTTCAATTCCTAAATCTCTTATGCTTTCACCTGGCACCTCTATTAGCTCTATTATTTCTTATATAATACTTATCATATACTATATGTATAAAGAAAGCCAAAATCTAGGGAGAAACGTTTCTCCATAATTTATGAAGAAACGGGTTTTTTTCATCGTTCCCGTCGGTGCTCTCTAGATTTCTTTACGGGCGGCGAAAACACTAAAAACACAGAGCTCCTCACCACTCTCTATCTCTCTCTAAACGCAAACGAGCCTTTCTCTCTCTACTCTCTCATTAGACGCAAAGAAGCCCTCTCTCACTAAACGCTGAGGCTCCATCACCATTGCTCTCTCCCTACATCCTCACCTTCACCTGAGCTCTCCTTCTCCGGCCAAACCCACACCAGATCCCTCTCACCCCAAAGCGACGCCCCTGTTCCTCCGGCCACGCCCATCACCGATCTAATTCCTCCTCAATCCACTCCTCACCGTTCGCTACCCCCTAAACCAAGTCGCCGGCAACTCAATTTCTTCCCTCAATTCCTCATCGTCTTCCCTCCACCCAGAAGACGATCCAATTCCTTCCATTAATTCCTCACGGTTGAGCTCTTATCCAAACCCATCTACGCCATTTTCCTTGTTTCCAGATCCTAATTTTCTGGGCAATTTAGGATATCAACATTAATTCCTCACGGTTGAGCTCTTGTTTCCATTAATTCTAAATTTCTGGTTATGTTGGGTGGATTTGGTTCTAATGAGATTGATTTTGAGTGAATTCTGAAATTCTGGATATCAACATTCAATGTTCTGGATATCCAGAACCTTTTGAAAGGATATCCAGAACCTTTTGAAAGGATATCCAGAAAATTGTATTTGGCCATGACCTTGGCCCATGGAGAAATAGGTATTCAGAACCTTTTGAAAGGATATCCAGAAATTTTGTATTGGCCATGACCTTGACTTGGGCAATTCTAAATTTCTGGTTATTCATTTGAAAGTTTCTGGATATCCAGAACCTTTTGAAAGGATATCCAGAACTCTTTGAAATTGATATCCAGAATCTATTTAAGTTGATATCCAGAAAGTTGGTATGTGTTGGTCTCATTCTAACATAACTTCTGGATATCATGATCAAAGGGTTCTGGATATCCAGAACCTTTGAGACTGATATCCAGAACATTTGAAAAAACACGTTTCTCCATAACTTATGGAGAAACGAGTTTCTCAGCAGACCTACTCATAAAGAAAAGATGAAAGTGATTCTAATTTAATTGATATATATTAATCTATTATATTTATTCATTTGCATAGCTATAATATATTATCAATGAAATGTATCAACTAATGCGTGGAATTTGAAGCGTCGTGTGAATTTGAATGACTATTATTAGGGATGACAATTTCTCCGAACCCGACCTGTTTCCGAGTCATTCCCGCCTGACCGGGGCGGATTTGGTAACAACTTTCCAAAACCCGGCGGGTTCGGGTCCGGATTTGTTAATCTTTTGAGACCCGCCCTGACCCGTATAGTAACCTTATATGTTGATTCACCCTTTTACCCCTCTGCATATTCCTAGTACACTGTTGTTGTTATTTATATCAAAAGGATTTTGTAGTTGGTTTAACCTAATGTGAATATTTGGGCCAAAGCTCAAAAAAAAGGCTAGCAACATTTTGTTCGGGTCGGGTCCGTGTTTTTTGATCGTCAGGCCGGGCGGGTTTGATATCTTCATTTGTTTTGGCGGGTCAGGTCCGGATATTAGCCAAACCCGGCCCAAACCCGACTCGTCGTCATCCCTAAGTATTATACTCGGAAGCTTGAGAATCCAAAGAAATATAGGAGCTTACGACATGACACAATTAAAGGCATATTTACTGACTTTAAAACACTATTATATAGATTTGTGGGCCAAATATTTCCAAATCTGCAACTGTATATGTATATGTGAGAGTTATGCTCGACAAACAAGTATGTTGAGTCGGGTATGAGTCGGATAAAGGCGGGTCGACGGGTAAGGACGGGTTCAACTCGTCAAAACCTGTTTACAATCCGAGTAATGCGAGTCGAGTCGGCTGCGGGTACTGAAATTACCCGGATCCGAGAGGCAGCGCGTTCGCGCCCCGGCATCTGGCATTTCCCCGCTTTGCAGCGTTTTCGTTGGTGGAGGTGTCTCGCTGTGTTTTGCTTTGTAGAGTCGCCACGCCGTTTTTATTATTAAGCCCAAAACATTGAGAAAGGGCATCAGTTTAAAAATAATAATAAACTGTTTTTATGTGATGAGATTTTGAGTTCGGAGGTCAGATGACTCCTCGGGAAGAGAATATTAGAATCTTAGAGCTCACCCGAGTCGCCTCGTAAAAACGAGTCTTTCGGATACCCCTAATATTCTTTAAATGTTGTGTGTGTGTGTGTGTGCTTTTAAAAATGCATGTGATATCGAATGTCTACATTGTACACTATGTATTGAAATGTATTGAAATAGTAATGGAAGGAAGCCTTACCAATGTTGGTTCGTGTCTGTCTTCCGCTGGGGAATAGTGTTTGAGGATGGAATAGTGTTCCGGTACGGACCGAGATTGCTTCGGGAGGGGCCGGTTGTCTGCGGACAGAGTTTCGGCGTGAGTTGAGATGGTAGGCTGCGTTCGGGCAGAGGTTCGGTGTGCGTTGAGATCGCAGGGATTACTCGGGCAGAGTTTTGGCGTGCGTTGGGATGGCAGGAGTCACTCGGGCAGAGTTTCGGCGTGCGTTCAAGCTACCGGTTTGACTCGGAAAGAGCCGGGACACCTTGGGAAAGACCAGGCAAGGCCTCGGAGTACCACGAGGGGCCTCAGAGTACCTCGAGAGTGCCTCGGGGCAGCGCGGGAGCGCTCAGAGAGGCTTCGAAGCACCACGAGGGAGCTCGAAAGGCCTCAGAAGGATCCGAAAGGGGCCGGGATTGCCCCAAAGGGTCTTAGAGGGGAGCCTGAAGGCTAGGGGAAGAAGAGAGAAGAGGGAGGTGTGAATGAAATGGGAGGAAGAGCCCTCTATTTATAGTGGTAGATCTCGTGCAAAGAGGTCCGTACGGACCTCCTAGGTTATCTAGAATTTTAGTTTTCCTCGATTTGAGGGAATGCGTAATAATTGTGAATATTTGGAATGATGGTGTCCCCTGTGCAAAGAGGTCCGTACGGACCATCTTGGCATGCAAAGAGGTCCGTACGGACCAACCATGCATGAGGGTAATGATTTTCTCCGGGATTTGAGGGAATATTGTGGACTTTAAGGGGATTCAGTAATTATTGCAACAAAGAGGTCCGTACGGACCTTATTTGCTTTTTCAATTTCCTGAAAATTCCCAAAAGGTCCTTTTGTCCCTTTTTATCCCAGAAAGGCTCCTCCCTTGGTTTGGCTGAGGGTTTTTGAGGGTTTTGAGTGCTATAGGTCTTCGAGACTGTGTTTGTGAGTCTGCGGTGTTTCCCATGTGCTCGGAAGAGGGTGATCCAGATTGGGGTACTTACAGAAGCCCCTCGACGACGTCACTTACGGAGGAAGTGGGGTCGCCGATAAGATAAGGATCCTAATCTGGATCGCATGCTGGGAGAGGAAGTGACTTTGAAGGTCGGGGTGAGGATGTGGCGGTGTCCTATTGTGTGACCGTTTAGGTCAGTTGGCTGGACCCTGTGATAGGATTCCTACGTATCCTTAGCGGGAATCAAGCCTGATCGTAGTTCGGGTGTGGGGTGAGTGTTTGTGGTGCACGAGGATGGAAAGGGTCCTCTGACTGAAACTTTGTGCATGGACGTGGTGGTGTCCTGTGGGTGACCGCATAGGTCGATGGTGAGGACGTTGTGGCGTCCTGGGTGACCGTATAGGTCGGTGGCTGGACCCTGTGATAGGATTCCTACGTATCCCTGGCAGGAATCAAGCCTTGTCGTAGTTCAGATGTCGTGAATTTTGTGAGTGTATGTGGGCGTGATGGTGCCCTGAAGTATCGTGTGACCGCCGAGGTCAGTGGTAAGGACAGGGTGGTGTCCTAAGATGTGGTGACTGCCGAGGTCAATAGTGAGGACGTGGTGGCGTCCTGGGATGGAAATTTTACGATTTTCCTAATCGGGTGGTTTAAGGCTTTCCGGGCCGGAGATAGTGATTTGGGAGGTTTATACGATCTTCCGGATCGAGTGATTTAAAGCCTTCCGGGCTGGAGGTAGTGAGGTGGGAGGTTTATACGGTCTTCCGGACCGAGTGATTTAAAGCCTTCCGGGCTGGAGGTAGTGAGGTGGGAGGTTTATACGGTCTTCCAGACCGAGTGATTTAAAGCCTTCCGGGCTAGAGGTAGTGAGGTGGGAGGTTTATACGGTCTTCCGGACAAAGTGATTTAAAGCCTTCCGGGCTGTAGGTAGTATGAGGACTTGAATCGTCTTCTGGTTACAGTTTGCCATGCGTGAGGACTTGAATCATCTTCTGGCTGCGGTTTTCCATGCGTGAGGACTTGAATCGTCTTCTGGCTGCGGTTGTGTCATATATGAAGACTTGAGTCATCTTCTGACTGTGGTTTGTGTCATGTATGAAGACTTGAGTTGTCTTCTGACTGTGGTTTGCCATGCGTGAGGACTTGAATTGTCTTCTGGCTGCGGTTGTGTCATGTATGAAGACTTGAGTCGTCTTCTGACTGTGGTTTGCCATGCGTGAGGACTTGAATTGTCTTCTGGCTGCTGTTGTGTCATGTATGAAGACTTGAGTCATCTTCTGACTGTGGTTTGTGTCATGTATGAAGACTTGAGTCGTCTTCTGACTGTGGTTTGCCATGCGTGAGGACTTGAATTGTCTTCTGGCTGTGGTCGTGGAGGCATGGCTACCTTGAGCTTTGATTGCGAGAGGTGTAGGTACCTCGTGCTTTGTCCGCTGGGGAGAAGGTTGGACTTACGATGACTGCCGGTATTCATCCGTTGGGGGTCATTGGGGCCTTATAGGGGCTTTTCCTGCTGAGAAGGTGACGTCGGGCTTACTTTGATGGCCGGTGCTTGCGTTGTCGTTGAGCGTTTTGGAGGCGTTTTGTGCCTTGGGATTTGTGCTGGGAGGTGTTGTCTCCTTCTTGCGCTTGTTTTGCCGTTGAGTGGGCGAGGTTCGGGCTTACAATGACGGCCGGTGCTGGGGATATGCGGTCTCGTAAGGGTTTGCAAGAATTCCCTTTTGACTTCTTTGGGGAAGGAGCTCGGGCTTACTTTGATGGTCGGTGTTTGCGTTGCCATTGAGCGTTTTGGAGGCGTTTTGTGCCTTGAGATTTGTACTTGGAGGTGCGGGCTCCTTCTTGTGCTTGTTTCTCCGTTTAGTGGGCGAGGTCCGGGTTTACACTGACGGCCGGTGGTTGGATTGCCATTTAGTGGGCGGAGTCCGGGCTTACACTGACGGCCGGTTCTTGAATTGTCGTTGAGTGGGCGAAGTCCGGGCTTACATTGACGGCCGGTTCTTGAATTGCCGTTGAGTGGGCGAAGTCCGGGCTTACATTGACGGCCGGTTCTTGAATTGCCGTTGAGTGGGCGAAGTCCGGGCTTACATTGACGGCCGGTTCTTGAATTGCCGTTGAGTGGGCGAAGTCCGGGCTTACATTGACGGCCGGTTCTTGAATTGCCGTTGAGTGGGCGAAGTCCGGGCTTACATTGGCCGGTTCTTGAATTGCCGTTAGTGGGCGAATCCAGGGCTTACATTGACGGCCGGTTCTTGAATTGCGTTGAGTGGCGAAGTCCGGGCTTACATTGGCCGGTTCTTGAATTGCCGTTAGTGGGCGACGGCCGGTTCTTGAATTGCCGTTGGTTAAGGACCAAATTGCACTGAATTTGCTGAAATAGGCCTTAGGACAGCCAGGGGCAAAGATTATAAGGGCAAGAAAGTAATTTGGCCCTCCCTTGCATGAAGGTCCGTACATACCAGGTTGGCTTTTTACAGTTCCCAGATTTTGACTGGGTTAAAAACCCGAGGCCCCCTTCATTTCTTCTTCTTCAGTTCGTGCATCCGAGAGAGAGAAAGAGAGAAAACCTCCATTGTTATACCAAAATCCTCCATTTTTAGCTTGAATTGTTCGCAATGGCGGAAGGATCTCGGAGAGGTCGTCGACAACGCAGTCAAGAAGTGATCGAGCAACGGATGGAGCTCCAAAGGAATTGGATCTCCTTTGTTCCATCTTCGAAGAACCCGGATGTATTATATCCGAATCCGGAGGTGCACACTCGTTGATCTAGGAACGTCGGGGAGGTAAGAAATCAATTTGTCTTGATTCCCTGCTTGAATTTTTGAATGCTAGAACTAGGTTTTAGTTTTTCGCATTTTGGGGCTTTTGTTATTTGCCATGCCTTTTGTGGAATTCTTGATGAATTGTTGAAATTGGGCATGTAAAAATTGTGAATATGTGAATTTTGTGCAGAAATGTGTAGATTAGCTCTTATTTGTGAAAATAAAGTGCCTCTCTAATGAATTGCATGCTTTGGTGTTTTGTACATTATGCTTTTTATGTATGTACAATGTGGGAAAAATTGTCATGTAGGGACAAATTTTGTAGAAAAAAATGTGACATGTGCCGTGTTTCGTGACGGGTTTTGTCTGAAAGTATGTGCCGTGTAGGGACGGACTTTTCTTTTGAAAATGTGTTATGCAGTGTGTGCCGTGTTCTTGGGTGACGGACTCTGTGGGGAAAGTATGTGCAATATATGCCGTGTTTTGTGACGGGTTATTTTGAAAATGTGTCGTGTAGGGCTTAATCCCTCTTTTGAGAAAATTTGTACAGTGTGTGCCGTGTTTTTGTGACGGACTGCATGGAAAAATTATGTATAATGCATGTCGTGTTTTGAGTTGCATGTAAAAATTATGTGCAATATGTGCCAGGATATATGTGCTTTGCCGTGTTGGGACGTTTTTTTGTGCTTTGATTTTTTTTTGGTATTTTGCATTAAGTATTGTGGTAGCGTACCTTTCTTTGTGTTTACACAACGGGATGAGGGCTCTTGGTGGGAAAGCCAAGAAGATGAAAGACTCGGGGATCGCTCGAGGCATTGTTGAGTTGTGGCGGCGGATGCTTGGACATTTCTATGGATGGCGGGCCGAGCCCGGGAGGCTGGTCTATGCTTGGCACAGGCGTGTTCGTGGAGAACTTGGCGGGGTTTACGACACGAGGAAGAACAAGAGCGTCTTCCTTGGCCTTTCGAGTATTGGTGGGATACCACCCACACCTTCCATCGAGGGGGAGAGGTGACGGTGACGCCCGCGGACTTTGCTTTGCTATCGCGGGCTTTCCTTCAAAGGAGGGCCGGTGCGGTGGCGAGATATGATTAGGACGTGCTTGGCCCGAGTGCTGGGCTTTGCTGTTCCTCGCGAGGTCTTGGCATGTTGTATAGTGATGTTGAGATGAGGATCACGGCCGGATGTGGGGCTATGTTCGGGAGTACCGGCCGAGGTGATGGCGGAGTAGCGCGCTCCTTCTGTGGTTTGCGCTTTCGAGACTTTGTTCTCGAACCACTCAACTACGGCTCCTTTTGCTCTGGCTGGAGAGCTTGATTGATTTGGAGAGAGTTTGTGATATCTCTTGGGGCGAGGCGGGCTTGGCCGAGCTCTACTTCTCCTTGGACCGGTTTAGCCGGGGTGTGGCCAGTTCCTTGGCTTGTTTTGATTTTGCTTTGGAGGTATGAGTTCATTGCTGTTTATGATTTAGCAACTTGTCGTTTCTCCATTTTCTTTTTGCTGAGCCTTTTACGCTTTTGTCACGAGGTGTGGTTCTATGAGATCTTTCGGTGCTTCCCGTGGGATAGAGATCCACAGGGCCGTAGCGGCGTATCCTACTATGTTAGGTGGGCCCGCCCGGCGAGGAGGAGGAGGACCGGCGGGGGTAAGCTCACGATTTCCTACGGGGAGGTGCGGGAGCATTTGGAGAGATAGCCGGAGAGGTTTGTTACGTATCCTTGGGCTCGATATGAGGACGATGATTTCGAGGGCTCCACAGTGACGGTGCGGCGGAAGATCTTTGCGGGGCACGACTTGCGGCGTCATGTATTTGGGAGAGCGGGTCTTACAGCGGCATGGCCGGGTATGCTTCCCTTGGCTCAGGGACCCTCCTTTTGGGATGTTGGATTCCGGGATATGGATGTGTTGGATTTTGAGAGGTATCTTGGCGGCGTGGGTGCCGAGGAGTTTGTTTTGTATCGAGAGGAGTATGGGGCCTTTGTGAGGAGGAAGTTGAGGACGCCACGGGTGTTGGCAAGGGAGAGGGAGGCTGGTCCGCAGGGTCCCCCAGAGGTTCCGGTGCACAGGCCGGACTTTACGTATGTTCGTGGGGATTCCTCGAGGAGGAGGGTGTATACCCGTCCACAGCGAGCTCCTGCGCCTCTGCAGTGGATCTGATAGGCCGGTGAGTGTGCTTACTCTTTTCCATCTTGGCATCTTTTACGTATTTTTCTCTTTTTGTTGTTGAGTATGGCTTGTATTCTTTGAGCGTTTCTTTGTTGCTTGCTTGTGCGGAGTCCGGGGAGGGCTTTTGACATGCGACCCGCCGTTATGTGGCGATGCGGTCTTTCGCGAAGAAGATGGCGTCGAAGATATCTTGCCGGTCTTCGCGGCGTGTGCCGGCGTACGAGCCGATGCCTTCGAGGCATTATGTGGATGTTCCTCCACCGAGAGCCGAGCCGGAGCCACGGCGGGAGGGACCTTCGCGGGGCGGCATAGCATGGATGCGGGACGTCTTCGGGAGCTCAGGCCGCGAGACCCTTTACCAGTTCTTTCCTTCGCGGGATGCGCGGGGTGAGGGTTCGTCGAGCCTTCCTTCTTCGATCCTTTCGTCGGATTTGATCCTTCGATTACTTTGAGTACCAGCCTCCGGAGGGGGCTCAGTACTCTGATAACGAGGATATGACTGGCGAGTTCACCGGGATGCCCGACTTCTAGCTTGAAGATCTTGGGGAGGATGATGATGCTGAAGAGTCGGACTAGGGTTCATTTGCCTTCCCTCTTTCCATATCTTCTCTTTTTTTTTTCCTTTAGCAACAGACATTAGATGTACCTGTAATAAAACACTTGTATTTGCATTGCAAACGCATTTTATTTTAAGATGTAATGTCATTTTTTTTTATTTTGTGCATGCCACGTGAGCTGAGAGTGCGTTTGTGGGTAGTGTATGTTTGCCGGAAATGGCTTTGGCCAGTGTTTGGGCAGTTTGGAGCAAGGTCCTGCTGAGAACAGTGGTTGTTATCTTGTTTCTTTGAGAAAGTGGGGCCAAGATGCAATAAGGTCCGTACGGACAGACCTAGGTTGCAAAGAGGTCCGTACGGACCAACCTTGCTTTTGGGAAGGAAATAAATGCTTTCCGGTGTCTGGTCTTTCCCCATTCCCCATTTGCAGCCATTTTTGAGCTTTCTCCCCCCATTTTCTCTAGGAACCTCCATTTTTGCCATGGATTCTTCGTATGTTCCCAGAATTTTGCCGAGGCTTTCGCAGGAGAGGCAAGCACACTTCCTTGAGCAGCTGAAAACGTGGATGCGACGCCGTATGAGGCATCAGAGACGGGTTTTCGAGGTAAGGTTTCGTCTTTGCTCGATTTGGTCTTTTAAGGAGTTGGTTCCTGATTGGGAGTTGTTGCGGGCTGCCACGAAGTTCTGGGATGTTAGGAGGCATGTGTAATGCTTTTCCTATAATGAAATGGTGCCCACTTTTGAGGATTTTCGGGCTTTGATTGGAGGACCGGAGGTGGAGGCCATCTCGCTTCCTTTGATTGGTGGTGCTGCTGTGAGCGTGAAGCTTGCAGGCTTTCTTCGTACTTCGTTGGAAGAAGTGCAGGGCATGATCCTTGATTCGGGTCATATTGACATTTCTGAGCTGCCGGAGCGGTTTATGGTTGATGATGAGAGTGATGTCTCTTGGGACGCATTTGCCTTGTGCGTGATGGCGACGCTTTTCATGGTCAGCTCCCTTGGCATTTGCGATGGCGCTTTGCTAGATGTGGTTGGGCACTTGCTAGACTGGAGAGGATATTGTCCCGTTGGTCTTTGGGGAGACTCTTCATGGTATTGACCGTCGCGGCGGGGATCGGTTCATGAGAGGAAGCCCCGCTTTGCTCACCTTGTGGCTGCGAGAGAGACTTGAGGCCATGCCCGAGGCTCCGACGTCGTTTAGCCCGTGGTCATTTGCTCGGCGACCTCTTGTGTTGGATATGGATCGAGTCCGCTGGGAGAGATGGATGGCACGGCTTGGTACGCATCGAGATCCGTTGGTGGGTTCCCCAGTGGGGATTGAGACTAGGAGGGTCTTTCGGGAAGGGTCCTATGTCGTCGAGTTCCGGGTTTGTCTTGGTCCTCCTTCTATATTCCGTCGCTTGTTTCCCGGCGGTTTGGGATGAAGCGAGAGCCTTTGTTGGTGGGATGACCTTGCTACTACGGAGATAGCTCCTCTTTGTATGGCGGCTCAGTGCTTTCTTGTATTTTACGAGGGTATGGAAGTATTCCGCTTTCCCTCTGTGGTGCTCCTTAGACGTCGGGAGAGTGTCGTATTGACGACTCGGTACTGGCTTTGGTATGAGCGGCGTGTTGGGCGATCCCAAGTGGCTTTGGAGAAGCGGCGTGTAGCGATTTTGGGACCCGGTTGCCGTAGTAGCTATTGCCTTAGGAGTGCCGAAGCACAGTCGACCCTCGGGATGTTACGGGAGACACTTTATTTGACTACGAGACCCGAGTTGACCGGCGACGGGGAGAGGTCCTCTTTTACGGACTCGCGGGGAGGAGATCCGAGCCGAAGCACGGGCGAATGAAGCCACGAGAGCTGCTGGATTGTTTGACTCTGAGGAGGACCCACGATCTCGGAGCGAGAGACGCGAGTTGGTTCGCGTGGAGCGAAAGAAGACTCGCCGGGGACGACGGAAGAAAGGGAAGAATGGCGAGGGACAAGCGCGAGATGGCGCGGAATGACCTCCTAGGTATCCATTCATTGCATTGTAAACACATTATTTGTTAAATGTATTAAAGTTTGTCTTTTAGCATGTTGTGAACTTGAGAGTAGACCGTGCTTGAACTCATCAAGAAATGTTGTAACCGTTAGTGATTTGTGATTTACTTTTAAAGCTTTGTCGAGACGCAAGATTTCTTGTTTGCCTTTGTGTCTTTTGTGAACCTTGTCGGCGTCCATCTTTGGACTTTTACATTTGCATTTGCGGGTGAAGCGATGCAGGCCTTGACGGCAATCCCCTTTGCTTAGGCTTTGTGCTTGGGCGAGAGGTTGAATGATCCCACGACAAGTCGTTTTGACGGTCATTTCCGTAGCTTCCTTGCCCTTTGTTGGCGTCGGGCTCTTGACCTCAATTTGTAGCTTACGCTTGAGCTTCTTTTTTTAGCTTTTTTTTTTTTTTTTTTATTTTTTTTGTGAGCCCTTGCTCGAGCTCTTTTTTTTTTTTTTTGAAGCGCATGAGGGCGAAGACAAGCCCCTGGCTTGGAAGTAGACATGGGTCAGTCGTTTGACGTTGAGTGACCTCCGGATGTCCTTTGATGTTGCCGCCGTCGTTTGACTTGGTCAAGGTGACGTTGGGGCGTGCTCTTGAAAAGTGCGTAGCTTGATGGAGGTCTTGATTGACATTCAAACTTTTGACTTTTTTTGTATTTTAGGCCGGACCAATTAAGGTTGCCTACGTTCCCCCCGGACTAGAGGGCTCAGTGCAACGTAGTTCGACACTACATGGAGTGCCAAGAGATGCACGATTGTTCTTCTTTAGGCGAAGTATCTGCGAAGTTTGCTTCCGTTATTTGGATTCATGAAGGGATTGCCGTCTAGGTGCATCGGCTTCATGGCACCTCAGGAGAAGATCTTTTGAACCACGAAAGGGCCGATCCATGTTGGTTCCCATTTTCCCGGTGGGTTGGTTCGAGTGGGAGGCTTTTCTTTGAGTACCGGATCGCCTTCCACGATGTCTCGGGACTTGACTTTCTTGTCGAAAGCTCTAGCCATCCTGCTTTGATAGGCTCGGACGTGTTCCATGGCCTTTAGTCGTCGCTCGTCTAGCGAGCCAATTCGTCATGTCGGCTTGAGCCATTCGACTTCGTTGACGTCATTTTCAGCGGCGCTCGGAGTGAGGGAATTTCAATTCAATGGGAAGGGCTGCTTCCATCCCGTATGTCGGGCGAATGGTGTTTCTCCCGTGGGTATTCGGCCCGATGTTCGGTAGCCCCAAAGTGCAAGGTGCGGCTTCTCGGGCCAATCTCGTCCTCGGGTGGTCATTTTTCGGATGATTCGTTCGAGGGTCTTGTTTCTTTGCTTCCACGGCGCCGTTTGTTTGTGGCCGGTAGGGAGAAGATTTGTGGCGTGTGATCTTGAATTCGGCCAGATGCAGCCGAATTCCCCTTCGAAGTGTGAACCGTTGTACGATATGACCTCATTTGGGATGCCGTATCGGCGAATGATGTTTTCCTTGAGGAAATGCGCGACCTTCTTGGAGGTGAGTACCTTGTAGGACTTGGCTTCGACCCATTTGGTGAAGTAGTCGATGGCTACTAAGATGAACTCGTGACCGATTCTTTGCTGGCGGAGCGATTTTCCCGATGACGTCAATTCCCCAGTGGCAAATGGCCGGGGTGTAGTCATGCGGTAGAGATCGTGGGGAGGTAGATGATTGAGGTTGGAGAACCGTTGACACTTGTCGCGGCTTCGGACAAAGTGGATGCGATCTGCCTCCATGGAGATCCGGTAGTAGCCCATCTGAGAATGATTTGCATCGGGGCTCAGCGTTCATGTGGGGACCGCAAGCCCCATTGTGGACTTCGTTCATGAACTTGTTTGCCTCTTCCTGGTTGATGCGGCGTAGGAGTGGTCCTTGGTAGCGTTTCTTGTATAGCATGTCCCCAAGGATGACGAAGTGAGGCGAGGCGTTTTAGGGCCATGATGCTCTTGGATTTGACCCCTTCGCTGTGTTGGCCTTCCTTGTTCATGAAGGCAGTTTCCCGTTCTTGAGGTATTGGAAGATCAGTGCATGTCTTGGAAATGGCGTCGGACTTGCGTCTCTTTGGCTCTTCGGCAATCTTGCAAATCGTTGTGATTAAAACCTCCTCGCGGCTTGGGCCCGGTTTTCTCTCGTTTGACAACATGCTTAAATGTTTGCTTGATGCATCTATTCAATTAATGTGTTTGCCTTTTGTATAGATGAATTGTTATTAACTGTTTTGATTAGTTAACTCATCACTTGTTATAGATGCCATGAAATGATTTTTTTAGAAAGGTCGGACCTTTTATTGAAAGCGTGAAGACTGTACATTGTTGATCAAAGACTCACAATCGTTGGGCGTAAAGCCGTCAAAAGACTCAAAAGATGTGAATTCACAGACAACAAGACTCGAAGCTAGACTATAGGCGACGAGGGATTGGACCAGGCTTCATTACTCTTGGCTGGTTGTAGCTCTAGAGGGAGTGGTGATGGCTCTGGTGGCCAATCTTCCCTTGGCACGAGTCCCGGAAAATAGCTCGTATGTGGTTCGATTTCAAACCAGATAGCGGAGGTTTTTGGTTGCTCCACTGATGACGTCCCTCCATTAGTATTGCCACCAGTCCTTGGGGGTCTTTGATGATAGAAGTCGCTGAGGGCTACTTCTAAGAGGGCGAAGCATTCGGCGGTCGGAGTTGATTCTTGCTGATGTTGATCATTTTCATAGAATCTGCCTCTTTATCTGGGATCTTTGCTTGGACAACATTTACAATGTCCGATTCAAGGGGGCATGCTATATCTCCTTCCTTGATTAGGCCTTGGAGGAGGTTACGCCACTATTCATCTAGGTCGGATCTTGGAATGTTGAATTGAACTATGCTTTGTGATGGCTGTCCCGTAAGATCCGAGAGTGTCGGCGGAGGGTTGTCTTGTACCGGGGATCGGTGATGAGCCGGTTTGCAAGAGGGTTTTCGGCGAAGTAAGGGTCTACTCCTCGATCAATCTCCATCAGGCGTCCATCTCTTGATCTTCTCTTAAGCATTCTTCACAGTCGCATATATCAGAGTTGTCATCCTGACCCATGAGCTCTTCGATTTCCAGCTCGTCGCGGCTTAGAGCGTGGATGTAAGGATCCACTTCGTAGCGGGACAGGGTAGGAGACTCATCTGGAGAAGAGTATTCGGTCATGTCGGGACCTTCTTCTGGGTCGTAGCTTGCTGGCCAAGCACTTGCCATTGCACTGCTTCCGCGGATCACTTCGATTACTCCATTGGCGTTGATGAATTTCACGCATTGGTGAAGAGTAGATGATACCGCTTTCATCTGATGTATCCAAGGTCGTCCCAGCAAAGCAGAGAAGGTTGGTTTGATTTCCACGACTTGGAACTCTACTGACTCTAGTTGTGCATCGAATTGGATCCTCAAGTTGATGACGCCTACAATTGGTCGTGCAGTGGAGTCGTAGGCTCGGATTACCCGGGGTGAAGGCCTTATCAGGGAGCGGTCGATACGGAGTCGTTTCAGTGTGCTCAAAGCGATGATGTTGACTGCGGAGCCGTTATCAATCAAGACGTTCGGGAGGAAGAACATCTCTATTTTTATGAGGATGAGGAGGGCTTCGTTGTGTCGATTCTCACATGTCGGCAAGTCATCGTCTGTGAAGGCTAAACCGCTTCCCGTGCTACCGTTTGACTCAGTCTCTTCTGGGGAACGTTCGATCCATCCATTTGTATGCCTTGGTTGGGGCAAAGATCGTAGGGAGACAGTTGCCCTGGGGCGTTCTTGTCTGAATTCCCTGTCCCGAGACCTTTTGAATCTGGTTTCACGCTCCCAGTCATAGCGAGACAGCATGCTGACGGTTTCGGAAATTGCAGGGGGTCTGCTCTCGCTTGGAGTTTCGTCAAAGGCTATCGCGTTTACCCTGTCGTTCCGGGGGAATGGATTTCCGATGGTATTGGGACCACGAGGGCGTTCCAATTTTCCCTCCTCAATGAGCTCCTGGACCACCTGCTTGAGCACGAAGCAATTGTCGGTGGTGTGGCCGGGGTAATTGTGGAAAGCGCAGTGCTTGCTCATGTCCATGTTGGGCTTGGGAGTCTTTGGTTGGAAATTCTCGAGAGGCTTGAGAAGATTTCGTTTCACCAAAGCTTCAAATACTTGGCCCAGGGGCATTTCGAGGTTGTCTAAATGCTGGAACTGTGGGAAGCGAGGGGGATTGTTATTCTTTGGGGCTGCTTGATCGCGGTTCACTTGAGCTCCGTTACGGATGTAGTGTCTTTGTTCATTTGCTTCTTTTCCTTTGTTCGGGGCGGGAGTTGAAGTTGCAGTTTGTCCGATAGCGGTAAGACGAGGCGGGGTTCTGTTGTCTTTTGAAGACTCAGAGTCTTCTCAAACTTTGTCCCGGCATTGACCATGGCACGGAGATCTGGATAGAAATGGTGGCTGATCAAGGTCCTCAAAGATGGCTTGAGGCAGGAATGGAAGATGTCCATCTGCTCTTCTTTGGAAAGTGGATCCATTATCTCACTAAGCTTCCAATTCCATCTTTTGTAGAACTCACCCACTGAATCGTCATCCTTTTGCTCGGTGGCTTGCAGATCGTGGCGGTTTGTTTCCCACTCGAGGTTGGCGCGGTACTTTTCTAGGAAGATCTCGCTGATTTGATCCCACATGGAGCGGTTTTACGCCTTTACATTGAGGAACCACCTTAGTCTTGTGGATTTGAGAGAATGCTTGAAAGTGATCCGCCATACGTTGAGGGTTGCCCCTTTGGCTCTCATACCCAGGACATAGGTGTCGATGTGGGTTTTTGGGCATTCTGTCCCATCAAATTTTTCCATTTCCGGCATCCTGAATTTCAGAGGGAGCGGGACTACTTTGCTTGGATCAGTGGGCGGGGAGGGAGTCCTTAGAGAACTAGCTAGCTTGCCTTGCATGTCCTTCATTTGCTCGATCAGCCAAGCCATGTGGGGATCGGCAGGTTGAGTTGGGTTACCATTTTCGGGGATAGAAACCGAAGATGGAGGTGGATTGGCTGATGGGATCGCCATTCGGGAGTCTTGGGGAGGTAGTTGAGTGTATACCAACCCATACCACAGGTGCTGAAGTTAGGGGCGTGATTGCCAGGTCTGCTAAGGGTTGTGTTTGGGAATTGGGGAAATGATTCATTAGCCCCAAGTGGCAGACTAGCAGGTGGCAAACTTGAAATGTCGGGATATCCGCTCGGGATGCCCGTCCTTAGTAAGCATGGGGACTTCTGATTATGGTTGCGAGGCTCGTATAGAGGCAAAGGATTAAATCCTGGGGGATACCGAGATGCATTGGGATCTGGCGGAGCGAGCACGTATGTGTCTTTGTTGATGCGAGCTTGATGTGCGGGGCCGGAAACCCAGTGCCGAGGCGGGCATGCCGGAGCTGACTGACGCCTGAAGGGAGCTTTGAGCGAGAGCTGCTTAGCGTTGCTGGGATCTCGTAACTTGGCGGAGGCGGGACCTGCTGATAGCTTTGAGAAACCGGGGGAGCCGGTATGTCTTCGTCCTCTATGAGAACAAAGGTTCCGTCGGAGTTGGGGAAGCTGCAACGGTTCCTCGAAGACGCAAGGTGTCTACGATCCCGGGCTTCTTTGCTCTTCTTAGCACTTCTTGATGGTTTCGAAGGCTCGCATCACCTCCTCCATTGTGCGGAGGTTCCTTAGTGGCGGGGTTCCGTTTCCCTCACTGGTATCTGTTGATCCCGTCATGGGGGAGTAGCGGACGGTGCGGGCCGCTGAACTGGAAGGGCTGTCGGACCTTGTGACCTCGATACTGAAAAGGCGGCTCCCGGGTATGCTCAACCACTCTCGGTTGTTGGAGGGTGACGGGCAAGGTTTAGACACGGGAATGGCCTTTCGGGATAAGAGGGGGAAAGCTCACGTGACATGCGGTTTCCGTCTTTATTTTATATATTTTTTATTTTTTTGTTGTTTTAATTTGCTTAAAACATGTTTTCTCAGAGTCCTAGGTAGGTTGGAAAAGATTGCTCTTCTTTTTCGCAACTATGCTAGATCCTGGATCAGTGGAGACCATACGTGCGGCTATAAGCCCCTCGTTTTGCACCCGTATTTCGACATCCCGGGGTGGACAGCCCGGGCGAGGGTCCTATAGGGCAAGCGGTTTCCACCGGCCTAAAGAAAAACCGAACCTAAGGACCGAGCTGTCATGTTCGTTTTGATGCGTTAGCCATGTGAATAGTGAACCGAGCCGGGCCGAGTCAAGATTAGGTCAAGAGTTCGGCATGACCTCTCTTTACCTTGCTTGCGCAAGGGATGCGTGACGTTAGGCGTTAGGTCGGGTCATATTGTCATGGCCGACGTATCAAAGGCGTGATGACATGGTGTCATGTGAGCATGGATGTATATCGGGACGGAACATCGTGCAGGTGTAGCTTCGGAAATCAAGATCAGGTCAAGATTTTAGCATGACCTTTCATCGCTTTGCTTGCGCAAGGGATCTTGAGTTCCGAGCCTTGACTCAGAAAATGGCCGGCATGGTATATGTATCCAGTTTGTATGACATGGGGGTAAAAACCAGCCGAGTCCGGGACAGAGTGTGACTCAAGGCTCAAACGTGCGGGGTTGACGCTTGGCTAGGATGGGATGTTTGGAATGATCCCGTGCGCATCCGAGGCCTTGGAAGACCAAACGGACTGCAGCGAGACCACCCGGGTTGAGGGTTGTAGTGTGCGGTGTAACCGGCGTAGCGTGCGGTGCGAGTAGTGTGCGGTCTCTAAAATTCTTTTACGAGTAAAACGAAGTTTTTGAAGAATTTTAAATGTATGCACAGATGTATATTGATGCATTTTTTTTGTATTTTTATTTTTTTGTAAAATAAAAAGTAAACACGTGCACACACACACAACAGTTAAAGAAAGGGGTAAAATGAAAGTTTGACCCTCATCATCGTTTTAAAAATCTTTTGTTTTGTTTAAAAAGATTTTAAAACAAAAAGTCCCCAGCGGAGTCGCCAACTGAAATTACCCGGATCCGGCTCGCGCGCGGGCCCCGGCATCTCGCATTTGTCGCTTTTCGGGAAAGTCGCCCGGATCCGAGAGGCAGCGCGTTCGCGCCCCGGCATCTGGCTTTATTCCGCTTTAGCGTGTTGGAGGTGTCTCGACGTTTGTTTTCGCATTTGTAGAGTCGCCACGCCGTTTTTATTAAGCCCAAAACATTAAAAAAGGGCATCAGTTTAGAAATAAACTGTTTTTGTGTGATGAGATTTTGAGTTCGGAGGTCAGATGACTCCTCGGGAAGAGAATATTAGAATCTTAGAGCTCACCCGAGTCGCCTCGTAAAAACGAGTCTTTCGGATACCCCTAATATTCTTTAACTGTTGTGTGTGTGTGTGTGCTTTTAAAAATGCATGCTGTATAGGATGTCTACATTGTACACTACGTATTGAAATAGTGTAGGAAGGAAGCCTTACCAATGTTGGTTCGTGTCTGTCTTCCGCTGGGGAATAGTGTTTGAGGATGGAATGGTGTTCCGGCACGGACCGGGATTGCTTCGGGAGGGGCCGGTTGTCTGCGGACAGAGTTTCGGCGTGAGTTGAGATTGTAGGCTGCGTTCGGGCAGAGGTTCGGCGTGCGTTGGGATAGCAGGGATTACTCGGGCAGAGTTTTGGCGTGCGTTGGGATGGCAGGAGTCACTCGGGCTGAGTTTCGGCGTGCGTTCAAGCTACCGGTTTGACTCGGAAAGAGCCGGGACACCTTGGGAAAGACCAGGCAAGGCCTCGGAGTACCACGAGGGGCCTCAGAGTACCTCAAGAGTGCCTCGGGGCAGCGCGGGAGCATCGCGGGAGCGCTCGGAGAGGCTTCGAAGCACCACAAGGGAGCTCGAAAGGCCTCGGAAGGATCCAAAAGGGGCCGGGATTGCCCCGAAGGGTCTTAGAGGGGAGCCTGAAGGCTGGGGGGAGAGGAGAGAAGAGGGAGGTGTGAATGAAATGGGAGGGGGAGCCCTCTATTTATAGTGGTAGATTTTGTGCAAAGAGGTCCGTACGGACCTTGTAGGTTATCCAAAATTTTAGTTTTCCTCGATTTGAGGGAATCTGTAATAATTGTGAATATTCTGGAATGATGGTGTCCCCTGTGCAAAGAGGTCCGTACGGACCATCTCAGCATGCAAAGAGGTCCGTACGGACCAACCATGCATGGGGGTAATGATGTTCTCCGGGATTTGAGGGAATATTGTGGACTTTAAGAGGATTCAGTAATTATTGCAACAAAGAGGTCCGTACGGACCACTTATGCTTTTCCAATTTCCTGAAAATTCCCAAAAGGTCCTTTTGTCCCTTTTTATCCCAGAAAGGCTCCTCCCTTGGTTTGGCTGAGGCTTTTTTGAGGGTTTTGAGTGCTAGAGGTCTTCGAGACTGTGTTTGTGAGTCTGCGGTGTTTCCTATGTGCTCGGAAGAGGGTGATCCAGATTGGGGTACTTACACAGTCTTATCCGCACGGACAGGATTGAGCCTCATCCCCATCCGCGCGGACAAGAATGTTACCATCAGAAAAAAAATCTGCAGCAGTTTTTACTGCTTCACCGCGGAGGAATATTTCATCCCAGCCGCTCGAAACCTGCACAAAACCTGTCCAAAATAGCCCATATACCAAACATTCACACCCTTGCCAAAAAACCGGGCTCATGCAACATCCACATGCATAATAAATAAAATAAAAGAAAAGAAAGTAAGTAATCCTAGACTATTACATCCCAAAAAAAAAAAAGAAAAGAAAAAGTGTGCATAAAAAAATAAATTGTATCTGTCCCAAACAACCAAATCACTCATTAGAATCCTCGGAGGCTAGGGCCTTCCCTCGGTCCCTCTTGCGACTTGTGCCAATATCCTCTGCAGCCATGAACATCCCGGGCTCGGGGTCGTCATCCTCGTCTCCAGAAGGAGTCTCGTCTGGACCAGTGGGTACGCCATGATAGGGTAAGCCGAGATCCGCGAAGAAATCATACCCGAACGTAAACGCGTCGGATCCCTGGCCCTGTGAAGATGATCTGCCCTGGTGCCAAACGTGCCCCTGTCCATGTAAATCCCCGAGAATGACATGATCTGGAGACAGCTCCATGCTAGGATCTATGAAAGGAGAAGGGGGAGTGTCTGCGGAATGCTCAGAATGAGTAGGGGAGGGCTCCCGCTCTACCGGCGCCGGCTGTGCTCGCCTCTCCCTGCCCCGAGCAGCCCCACGAGTGACCATCCCCTTGATAAACCTCTTGGCCCCGATCACCTGCCGCACCAGCTTCTCGACAACCGTGGCCGGTAATTGCACAGAAACAAAGGCTTTAGAAGTGGTTGAAGCTAAAAAAGAGAAGAAGAAGAAGAGACAGAAGCGATAAAGAGACGTACCCTCATATCCGGACGAGGCCGGAATGCTCGGGGGACCCTCTCGGGGATAGGGATCTGCACTCTCAATCTCACCCCATCCTGGACGTATGAAAAGTCCGACCTAGGGTACCGTACGACCGGGATCCCCTCCCTCTCAAGCACCTGGGGCGTCCTCAGCCTTTCTAGCACAAACTTCAAATATGGGTCATCCGTCACAAACCCTGAGAAGTGCTGGCCGCCCCGGTAGTAAGCCCAAGTCTCTGAGCCCTTGGTCGGACTCATCATGTCAGCAGGAGGCTCCATAGGTGCCAGCAAAGGTGCGCCGTCGCCATGCTGGCGCGTCACTCTCTCCCCCAAGTAATACACGTCGCAAGACAACCCCCTCAAGATCCTCCTCTCTACAGTCCATATCTCCGCGCCCTTAAGCTGCTCCACGCCGAAACGGCCCCAGGGGTAGAACCTCATCCTCTCATCTATCTCCGCTCTCATAAGGGGCCGACACTCCTTGTACTTGAGGTTTGTGCGCCCTCGAGCACCCCTCTTCTCCCGAGCCTATCTAACCCAAGAAAGCATAGCCGGATAGGCCCCAATATGCTCCGCCGGCTGCCGCCACATCCTAATGTCAAAAAACTCCAGAGCCCACACCTGCGAAAGGAAAATGTTGCATCAGTTAAGTTCGGAAAAGAGACAGTACAGGCAAAAGGAAAAGAAAAGGCAAAAGCTTGTACCTCCAACGGAAACTCAAAGCATGAAAGGGAACTCACAGCCTTCCACAGACTCCCGAGCAAAGTAAAGCTCTGCTAACCCGGCCTCCCCCCAAGCCACCTCTCCAGCCCTCTCCACATCCGTCAACGTCCTCAGCAAAGCAAAAACAGCCGTCCCCTCGGCATGTCCAAACAACGTACTCGAAAAAGCGAACCACAGAAAAGACCTAGCAATCTGCTCAGCAGAAATCCTCTCATCACCAGCATCATACCTCGCCATGCTCTCCACAATCTTCCCTTGAACCACCGCATACTCCATCCCCATCCCCTTCTTGGGAATGGGGACAAAACCTAAGAGATCCTGCAACTCCCTGTCACTGTAGCCATCCCGCCACTCGATGCTACGTCCCTTAAAGGAAAAACCCGTGATCGCAGCGTAGTCAGAAGGCGTAACCGTAGCCTTGCCCCAAAAGAAGTGAAAGGTGTGGGTCACGTCCCACCAATGCTCCACCAAAGCTAAAGTCATGCCCTTGCTCATCGGCAACTTCACCAGCCCCCTCAAGCACTCAACAAACTCGTACAATCCCGTCTCAATGATAATCTGCCTCGGACTCATCATCGCCCCTTTACCCAATCTGGGAAGGCTGGTCCCGCGGCTAATCACGGCCTCAATCGATCCCCCGGGTCTTGACTTATTCACCGATCCCGCACAAACTGATCACCACCCTGCAAAAAAAAAAAAAGGAAGAAGATGTCAAAAGACAGTTGCATTTGCATACACAAGCGCAAAATTTTGAAGAAAATTCGGCAGCATAACAGCATACAATGGACCAAACCCTATTTTTCTCACACAAAAGAAAAGGTTTTTCAACAATCACCATTCATCATTCATTCATGCACAAAAGGACATGTCAATGACAGGAAGTCAACGGAAGCAAAAACTCCATCCCGTTTTTCATAAAATAGCACACATAAACAATTTTTCACATTCATTCATAAGGAGCCAACAGAAATAAAACTCCATCCCATTTTTCACAGAAAATCCTATTTTCACAAAAAATGCACGCATGAATAATTCTTTACATTCATCTCATTCATAAAAGCATCATCTCATTGCAAAAATCCCACATGCAAAAGTCTGTCCCGGATTCGGGAAAATTTTCGTCACCCCATATTTCAAAAATGGCAAAATCGCCCATTCTTTTTTCAAACAAAATGCATATTCATATTACCCATATACTCAATACAATATGCAAATCATCAAGGTCAAATCTCAAGGCCGAGAAGCATGATTTTCGAATTTTCAAAAAAAAATCAATTTCGAAAAAAAAATCAACAAGAACAATGAATGGATTCGAAAAATACCGTGCGAAGATCCGGATCAGTCGACCAATGCTGCCACATATCTGGGTAGGGTTCCTCCGCAATCGATTGTGAGAGCGAATAATGCCTCCTCATCCTAACGAGCTCTAACCTCCTCTCCACAATCGGACCCCGCCCTTGACCTTGAATAGCGGCTTCCCCGTGTTCCATGGCTCAAGAATGGAAGAAAATCAAGAAATTTCGAGAGATTTTTGAAGCTTTTTGGCCGACAATGGCGGAATTTCGCCTTCTCTCTCGTCTTTCTCGTAAATGGCGATAGGGAAGAAGAAGAAAGGCCTCGGCCTTTTAAAAGACCTGTCCCCACTTCGTTCCTATCCGCGCGGACAGGAATGAAGGTGCAAAAAGACCATTTTGCCCTTTAAAATTCTCAGACTCTGCAGCTTAGTCCTGGACTTAACAAAGATGACCAAAGTTAACCCAAGTTAACCCCCTTTTCAAAAGAACTCCCCGGCAGTAAAACGTAAGTCCGATTTCTCCAACGAAAGTTAACAGAATCCCGTTTCTTTCCTCATTATCATCCACGGCAGTAAAACGTAAGTCCGATTTCTCCAACGAAAGTTAACGGAATCCCGTTTCTTTCCTCATTATCATCCACGGCAGTAAAACGTAAGTCCGATTTCTCCAACGAAAGTTAACGGAATCCCGTTTCTTTCCTCACTTTCATCTCCAGCAGTAAAACGTAAGTCCGATTTCTCCAACGAAAGTTAACGGAATTCCGTTTCTTTCCTCATTATCATCCACGGCAGTAAAACGTAAGTCCGATTTCTCCAACGAAAGTTAACGGAATCCCGTTTCTTTCCTCATTATCATCCACGGCAGTAAAACGTAAGTCCTATTTCTCCAACGAAAGTTAACGGAATCCCGTTTCTTTCCTCACTTTCATCTCCGGCAGTAAAACGTAATTCCGATTTCTCTAACGAAAGTTAACGGAATCCCGTTTCTCTCCTCATTATCATTCACGGCAGTAAAACGTAAGTCCGATTTCTCTAACGAAAGTTAACGGAATCCCGTTTCTTTCCTCATTATCATCCACGGTAGTAAAACGTAAGTCCGATTTCTCTAACAAAAGTTAACGGAATCCCGTTTCTTTCTCGATTCCACCCCCAGCAGCTTTCGAACTACGACCGGCTTGATTCCCCATTTCTTTCCTCATTATCATTCACGGCAGTAAAACATAAGTCCGATTTCTCTAACGAAAGTTAACGAAATCCCGTTTCTTTCTCGATTCCACCCCCAACAGCTTTCGAACTACGACCGGCTTGATTCCCCATTCGGGATACGTAGGTAGCCTACCATAGGTCCAGCCACTCGACCGACACGGTCATCCTTTTCCTCGGCAGTAAAACGTAAGACCGATCCCTTCAAATGAAGTCCACCAAAGGACTATCTATCCCCTCAGAATCTATCCCCAATGAAAGGACGCGAACCATCGAAGGAAATCATTTCAAATTAAGGTCTGAGGCACCTAAAATGCCATCATTAAGGTTCGAGGCACCTAAAATGCCATCATTAAGGTTTGAGGCACCTAAAACGCCATCATCAAGGTTTGAGGCACCTAAAACGCCATCATCAAGGTTCGAGGCACCTAAAATGCCACCTTCAAGGTCTGAGGCACCAAAAATGCCATCTTCAAGGTTTGAGGAACCTAAAATGCCATCTTCAAGGTCCGAGGCACCTAAAACGCCATCATCAAGGTCCGAGGCACCTAAAACGCCATCATTAAGGTTTGAGGCACCTAAAACGCTATCATTAAGGTCCGAGGCACCTAAAATGCCATCATTAAGTTCTGAGGCACCTAAAACGCCATCATTAAGGTTCGAGGCACCTAAAACGCCATCTTCAAGGTCTGAGGCACCTAAACCGCCATCTTCAAGGTTCGAGGCACCTAAAACGCCATCTTCAAGGTCCGAGGCACCTAAAACGCCATCATCAAGGTTCGAGGCACCTAAAACGTCATAATCAAGGTTTGAGGCACCTAAAACGCCACCTTCAAGGTCTGAGGCACCTAAAATGCCATATTCAAGGTTTGAGGCACCTAAAACGCCATCTTCAAGGTTCGAGGCACCTAAAATGCCATCATCCAGGTTTGAGGCACCTAAAATGCCATCTTTAAGGTTCGAGGCACCTAAAATGACATCATCCAGGTTTGAGGCACCTAAAACGCCATTATCAAGGTCCGAGGCACCTAAAACGCCATCATTACCAGGTTGACACCCTAAAACAGTCACTTTAGGGTCGACGTCTGAAGATAGTCGAAAGACCCGAACTACGACCGGCTTGATTCCTCTTAAGGATACGTAGGTAGCCTACCATTAGGTGCAGCCACCAGGCCAAAATGGTCATTCCTTTTTCGAGCGGTCAGACCAAAATGGTCACCCTCTTCTCCCCAGAAAGTGCCGTCGTTGAGGGGCTACTGTAAGTGTCCCAATCTGAACCGCCAATGTTCCTTCAGCCCAATTTAACGACTTCCACGTCAAATGGACAGTTAAGGGCATTTTGGTCATTTCCTAAGGCAATTTAAACAAAAAGGGCCTTAAAGAAATATCAAAAATAGGTCAAAAAACCGGATTGAAAGAGTCATTTCCAAGAAATTGACTTAATTTACATTAAATGCAAGCAGCCAAAACTGCTTTTTGCAGAGTCAGGTACGCCTACATTACCATCCGCGCGGACAGGAATGAGGCTCACTCTCATCCGCGCGGACATGTTTGTAACCTAAAATCTGCCTATAAATTAAATCATTCTCTCTCAGTTTAACAAGACAAGAGCTCAAACCCTTACTGTTATATTCGTAAAATACCCAAAGAACAGCCTATACACCAAGCAAAAACACAAAATACTAACACAAATCTTGATCAAATTCAAGTCCCAAACACAAATCCAAGGAAGATAGGGTACAACCATTGGTAAACCCTCCTTCTCCCTACCTTAATCTCCATCATCCATGCATATATCTCACATTTCAAAGATGTAAAGTGCTTATTGTTCATCTCTTGTACTAGATCCAAGAGGATCTCCATGGAGTTCATCTCCATGGATGATTCTCTACAAGGATCTACATTCTCTTAGTTTGTTGTCCTCCTCCTCTTACATTAACTAGTTGTTACTTGGTCTCTTGACCTAAAGTGTGTTCACCTTGGAGTTCATCTCCTTGGATGATCACACTAAATGGTCCATATTCTTACCTTCACTTTCTTCTTGTGTTAATGGTACTTGTTTGACCTAAAATGAAGTCATCTTGGAATAAATTTCCATAGATGACCATTTTAATGGTCTAAATTGTCTTTACTTCCTTAAAATGTTTTTCCAAGTCTAAGATCTTCACCTTGGAAAATTTTCCATGGATGAAGATCATTAAGGTTTATAGGTTACAAAAAGGGTGAAGTTGATACATTGAGTTCAAAGATCTCAAGGATGGTTATCTTAATGACCACCTTAGAAATCCACTCTAAAGTTGATACACCCTTAACCTAAAGTCAATTTTCATACATTAATCTTTATTTTATGTTAAAACTCCCCATCCCAAGCAAATGAAATGCTTTCAAGTCCTAATGTACCCTAAGGATGGCTTGATATAGTAGATCACCACTAATCATGTTTAGTGATCACTAATCAAAGCCTAAGGAAAGTGGGGACAAGCATGGATGCAAATCTCAAAAATGTTTTTTAAACACGTTCAGTTGCAAGAACTCCAGTTTACATTCTGGAATCTACAGAATCAGACTGGAAAGCTGCAAAAAAGGAATTTTACTGTCTCATCCGCGTGGATAAGAATGAACTTCGCTCTGGTCCACGTGAACATAAATGAAATGGATAGACATTTTGTTTTTCAGTCATTTTTTACTCACAGAAGCACATTATTTTGGTAAATTTCAGTCCAGTACAGTCAAAACTTCATTTTCAGAAAACTCCTTTGCAAAACACACACACACACACAAATGATTTTAAATTAGGAAGACTCGTTTTACGAGGCATTCCGGGTGAACCCTAACATTCTTCCCGGAGTGTAACGTGACCTCCGAACCCATTTTCTCTAATTTTGGGCATTTTTCAAAGTTTTGGCCCTTAAAATAAAAAACGGCGTGGCGACTCCATTTGATTTTTCAAAAATGAAAATCGTGGCATCATCACAATAACCTAGTTTCTTAGTAATCGAAATTTTAGGAGGGTTTTTGTTAGCTCACAATATTTTGATAACATAGGATTGATGGTAATACTCCCTCTTAACCTGGTTAACAATCAGTTGCGAATCATTGATTATTACTAAGTTATGTACTTTCAAATCACCAACAAGCTCAAGACTGACCACCAATGCTTCGTACTCAGCTTTATTGATTGATACTTCATATTTGAATCTTAACGCCCTTTCAAATCTCTCCCCACATGGTGCGAGAAGGAGTATGTATGTGCCATTGATAACTTTGCTTGCTAACACATCTACGTACATTGTCCAGACCTCCTCAGGTTGCTCTAATGAGCTTGTCATTTTTTTCTACTGGGAGCTCGCTCGTCGCAAGCTTTCTTTTTTTGGTAAGCTCGCTATTCTCAAGTTTGAACGACGTTTCCGCCACAAAGTATGATAAAGCATGTGCCTTTACTGTACTTCTTAGAGAGTAATCATTTGGAACTCCGTGAGATCGATGAATCAGGCTAGCAATTTTCAAGTTAATTGAGTGTTGTGCAAGATTTTTCTAAGGTGCATATGTGAGTATAGTGATTAGATTTGTAGATAAGAAAGCTCATGGTTTTCTAGCAGCGACAAGAAAAGCGTTAGCTAACATCTCTATATTAAGATAGCTACTCTCTACAAGAACATCGACTAGAGCTAGATTAGTAGCTGTTAAAAGTAAAAAAGGTTCTTCCCCGGGAACCAGGCTGATAAGGAGATAGGGCTGACCGAGGTAAATCTTAACTTCTTCAAAAGCAACATCACACTTCGCATTCCAAACAACATTTTTAGTTTCTTCCCCCGTTTTCATGTTTTGAATTAGGGAAGACATTTCTATGCAGACTGTGAGATGAAGCGGCCAAAAGTAATGATGCGGCCATTAAACTTCTGCATGTCCTTGACACATTGTGGAGGTTTCATGTCCAGGAGCGCTTAAATTTTTTCAGGTTTGCCCTGAATGGCACAGTGATTCAATATGAATCCCATAATCTTTCAAGATGTGACCCCGAAGACACATTTTATAGGGTTAAGATTCATGTTGTTGATGTTGGTGTAATACCCTATGCTTTAGTTATGTTTAACTTAAAACCGTTATGTATCATCTTTATCGTTTATTATAGAGAGAGTTTATTTGGTTCATTATACGTTTACATGTTTATTATATTGAACTGCGTCCCTAGTTGTTGTGAACAACTAGTATAAGTTGGTAATGGATAATCATGGAGATGATTATATGCATGGAGATGCACATTACACTTATGGGTACTCGCTAGAGAATAAGTACTGGACTTGACCTACTTATGAGATTTTTGACATGGTCTGTTGTCATGATTAAATCTTATGATAGTCGTGTTTTGAATCCTTCGTACCTGAGATTATCATCGTCTTCCACATGATGAACGTTACGCTTAATGTAGTCTAACACTATCTTTAGTCAGATGGCAATAAGGGCTATGTTAGCATGATTGGATTCTTGTAGGGAAGAATGATAAGTCAAGATGGGATTTGTCCCTCTTATGAAGAGAGATGTTTGCTTGGGCCCCTCGATGAATAATGTTGATGAAATGTATGGCCATACTCAAATGATTTGATAGATATCAAATGCATTTGGATTATCAACATATTCGGAATCGAGAAAGCATTGAATGGAATGAGTTGACATAGACCATGACTCATATTCAATTGGACATCATGGACAAAGGGATTGTGACATTGGATCTATCGAGGAATCAAGCTTTGATGTTATATTAATTGGGTGGATATAATGATTTGCTAGAAACCACTTATATTTTGTGAGGTCGATGTTTCGACTCACTACCAACATAAATATAATTCCTATTTGGGTCACACACAAAGAACGAATTTGATTCGGGCTGAAATTATGGATTCTGGACACTTAGGCGACTGCCGAGGTTCACCATGTGCGACCGCCCACAAGTCAACTGTTGACTTGGGCGACCGCTCAAGTGGATAAGGGCGACCGCTCATGTGAGATTCAAAAATAGTACATTAGGGACTATACAGGTGGGCGACCGCCCAGCCCCATATGGGCGACCGCCCAGCCCCATATGGGCGACCGCCCATGTGGATTTTCGAATAAGGATTTAAACGTTGTACAACTGGGCGACCGCCCAACCATTGGTGGGTGACCGCCCATGTCCCGTTTTCAGCAATCCGTTTTTGCTTCAAAAAGGACTTTTCTCCCTAATTGTTAGGGCTATTTATAAAGTATAAATAGGTCCTTTTTCCCTAGCAGTATGAGATGATTTTAGGGCCTTTGGAAACACAAATTCCTTGATTTTGATTGAGAATCAAATATCAAAACACCCTAGATTCAATTCCACAATCAGCCATAGATTATTGAAAAGTGTTTCAATAATCAAGAGGATCATCTAGCAATCCAACAAGAAGGTGTTCTTGGTTCGTTCGCGTGTGGATCACCATTAGAGGGAGGTTGCTTTACTTCCTAAAACTTGAAAACTCCATTGGAAAATTCTCAAAATTGAAACAAATTGTTTGTTTAGGATTTGATGTTCGTTTTAATATGATTAACATGATTATTTGAATCCGTATATTTTGAGAATGGAATAATTATGTAGTTAATAATTGTTATTTATTACATGATTATTGGTATGATCCTAAAGTAGGATTTTATATGAAATTCCCATGTTCATGATAATGTACACATAAGTTTCATATATAACCATGCGATGTTTGTTATATGTAAAACCTTCTAAATATTTAAGTCTTATGCCATTCCATGATTAGAACACTTGTGAAATTTTAGGATATTTGATGTAGTTTCGACTCAGTTGGGTGCATCTTATATCTTAATTTGTGAGCAAGATGAGATAATGGTTGATGTAGTTTTGACTCAGTTAGGTGCATCGTTCCATGTCTCATACGTTTGAAAAAGGTTTTGACTTAATTGGTGCTTTCAAATGAGATTTGACCCAAGGCATAGATGAGATTTAAAACATGTTTTTGACATATGATGTCTAAGGAAATCTTATAAAAGATCTAAGAGTCATATAGAGATATGATTGATGTTTCTACCTAAATAGCTTGATTTCGGGCATTGACTCAGTTAAACCGAAATCAAGTGAAATATGGATCTTAGCCCACTATAATTATATGATACATGATTGTATTAGAAGGTGTATAATTTAGTGGGAGTATTTGTGAAATACATTATTTGCTCTTAGATGGTAAATGTGTTGATATTGATATGTGTTCATATAGTTTGCATATTTTGTTGTAGAAATAGCATTACACAATAAATTGCGATTCATCCTTATGAAGGACAAAGTTCGAAAGGAACGATACAGACTATTCTGATTGGATCAGAAGCTTAAAGAATTGTTCTTAGGCAAAGTGTACGTTCTTGACGAATCCATTCCTGTTGAACCCACTGCAAATGTTGCAAAGGGCAGATAAGGAGCAATATTAGAAACATGTTGATGATTCTAATAGTATTGCTTGCCTTATACTTGCCACCATGTTTAAATATTCTTATGAAGAACCTTGAGCACATGGTAACTACTTTTGTTCTAAGCACAACGCACAAAGGAAATGTTCCAAGTGCAAGCTAGGCAAAAGATGTATGTTTTGGTGAAGGGTCTTAATGCATGAGATGCAAAAGGAGCAATCCGCAAGTGTGTTAATGGTTAACACAATAAAGGGGTTCAAAAAGGAAAATAAAGAAGGTAAAGCAAAAGTTGCTAAACCTAGGGCAAAAGTTGCCAAAGCCAAAGAGGCTAAACCCAAAGTGTCTCAAAAGGATGCTTTTGCTACCATTGCAATATGATTGTTCATTGGAAGCAATGTTGCAAGGCTTATAAGGAAGGCCTAAAAGGTGAAGAAGGGCAATAAGATTGCTACTACTTCAAGTATCTATATGATATATTTTTTCCTTTCGACTTCTTGTTCTTGGGTATATGATACCGGATATGGATCCCACATTTGTTTAAATGTGCAAGGAAGAAAGGATAGAAAGCTACTCAAAGAAGGTGAATTAAACCTATGTGTGGGAATGAAGCAAAAGTTGCTGCATTAGCCATAGGGACTTATGAAGTCAATTTACCTAGTGGACTAGTACTTGTTTTAAACAAGTATTACTACGTTTAGGATTTGAGTAGGAGTATTATTTCCGTTTCTTATACGGATGATGAAGGATATAATTTTCTTATTGAGAATAAGAAGTTTTATATTCATTTAATGATATACCTTATTGTATTACATATGTCATTGAATGGTCTTCATATCCTTGATGTTAAGAAACAAAATAATATTGAAGATATCTATAATATAAGTGAGAAATCTAAACCGAATAATATGAACAACACGTTCATATGGCATTGCCGGTTTGGTCAGATAAATAAGAAACATATATCTAAACTCCATTAACATGGACTTTTAGACTCATATGACTATGAATCATTTGAGGAATGTGGATTTTGTTTATTGGGATTATTGACCAAACCACCCTACACTAAGAGTAGTGGGAGGGCTAGTGACTTATTAGCCCTAATACATAAGATGTATGTGGACTATTAAGTAGCATTGCTAGGGGAAGATTTTGATATTTCATCACATTCACCGGTGACTTATCTAGACATGGCTATGCCTATCTGATGAAGTCCAAAGGTGAATCGTTTGAGATGTTTAAACATTTCAAGATGAAGTACAAAACCACTTGGAAAAATATTAAAGCACTTCGATCCGATCGTGGTGGTGAATATTTGAGCCAAGAGATTGACAATCATCTCAAAACTGTGAAATTGTTTCAGAGTTGACTCCACCCGAAACACCACATTGTATGGTGTATCTGAGAGGAGGAATTGAACCTTGTAGAACATGGTTCGTTTGATGATGTGTAAAGTTGACTTTCCTATTACCTTTTGAGGATATGCATTAGAAATAATGCGGTTACACTGAATTGAGTCCCTACTAAATCGGTTCCTTAGTCCCCACATGAGATGTGGCATGGAAGAAAACTTAGTTTGTCTTTCATGAAGATTTGGATTTGCAAAGCTTATATGAAGAGACTTGTCTCTGATAAGTTAGCATCAAAATCTGACAAGGTTATTTTCGGAAATTAATCTTACAACCGCAAAGAGAACAAAATATTTGTTGCTCTATAGGATTCGTTTCTTGAGAAATAGTTTCTCAATAAAGAATCTAGTGGGAGTAAAATTAATCTTGAAGAAGTTCAAAAACCTGAAAATGACATAGAACCAAGAGTAGAGAAGGAACCAAGTTCATAAAGAGTTGTGGAACCGGTTCAAGATGCACAAGTCCATCGTAGATTGGATAGGTTACGATCCGAACTCAAGAAATATTGATTTCTCGTATCGAAAAGTAATAAGGTGGAAGTCATTGAGAATGACGATCCTACTTCCTATCTTGAGGCGATGTCCACTCCTAATTTGGATAAATGGTTAGGAACCACGGAGTCCGAATTACAATCCATGTTTGATAATCAAGTTTGGAACTTGATTGAGCTACCTGAAGGTGTAAAAACTAAAGGGTTCAAGTAGGTTTTCAATACCGACATAGATGGGAAGGTGTATACATTCATGACTAAGGATTGTAGCAAAGGGATTTAGTCAAATTCATAGTATTGACTATGTTGAAACCTTTTCGCCAGTTACAATGTCGAAGTCTACTAGAATTTCAATTGCCATGATCGCATATTGTGACTATGTGATATGACAAGTGGATGTCAAACGGCTTTCTTAAAATGGAAAGATTATTAAGGATGTGTATAGTACACAACCTGAAGTTTTGTCGATCCAAGAAATTCTAATAAAGTATGCATGTTGCAAAGACCCATGAGATGGGTTGAAGCAAGCTTCAAGGAATTGGAATCTTCATTTTGATGAATCGGTCAAAAGTTTGACTTCATCAAGTATGAAGATGAACCTTGTGTATGCATGAAATTCAGTGGAAGCGTAGTATTATTTCTATTGTCTTATTACAATGATATCTTACGCATTGAAAAATGAAGTTCCGACACTCAAGACTGTCAAGTCTTGGTCAAGGAAAGGTTTCTCAATAAAAGATATATGTGAAGCATCTTACATCCCTGGCATCAAGATCTATAGAGATGGATCTAAAAGGATAAATTGGTCTGAGTCAAAGTACTCACATTGACAAGGTTCTTAGAAGAGGCTAAGAAAAGTAACTTGTCAATGGGTTATGGTGTTTCTCTTAGCAATACTCATTGTCTTATGACAACTAGTGAGCAAAAGGGAATGAATGAAGTTCCATATGCTCTGGCATTTGGATCTGTCATGTATATCATGATTTGTACTAGACCCAACGTCTCGTATGCCATAAGCATGACAAGTCGATACCAATCTGATCCTGATGTGAACAATTGGATGGCAGTCAAGATGATCCTTAAGTACTTAAGAAGAGATAAGGATACATTCTTGGTATTTGAAGATTGGAAGTTAATCTTGTTGTAAGGGTTACATAGATGCTAGCTTCCAAACTGACAAAGTTAAAATCGCAATTAGGATTTGTGTTTATGCTTATTAGAGGTGCGATTTTGTTGGAAGAGTTCCAAGCAGAAAATCGTAGTCGGTTCTACAACTAAGGCCAAATTTTTAGCAACATATGATGTAGCTAAAGAGGCTGTTTGGATCAAAAGTTCATCAGTGTTTTGGAAATGTTCCAAGTATCACTAATCAGTGGAACTTTTGTTGTGACAATTGTGGTGCCATTTGTGCAAACAATGGAACCAAGGTCACAACAGCGATCCAAACACATACTTAAACATTTTTCGAGAATTCATAAGAATGAGAAGACGTTAAGATATGCAAAGCATCAACCGATGATGACATTGGGGACTCACTTACAAAGACCCTCGCACAGGCAGAAGCATGATGGTCATGTTAGGTCCATGGGTATTCGATACATAGATGGAGCCTAGAGCAAGTAGGAGATTGTTGGTGTAATGCCCTAGGCTTTAGTTATGTTTAACTTAAAACCGCTATGTATCATCTTTATCGTTTATTATAGAGAAAGTTTATTTGGTTCATTATATATTTACATGTTTATTATATTGAACTGCATCCCTAGTTGTTGTGAACAACTAGTATAAGTTGGTAATAGATAATCATGGAGATGATTATATGCATGGAGATGCACATTACACTTATGGGTACTCGCTAGAGAACAAGTACTAGACTTGACCTACTTATGAGAATTATGACATGGTCTGTTGTCATGATTAAATCTCATGATAGTCGTGTTATTGAATCCTTCGTACCTGAGATTATCATCGTCTTCCACATGATGAACGTTATATTTAATGTAGTCTAACACTATCTTTAGTCTGATGGCAATAAGGGCTATGTTAGCATGATTGGATTCTTGTAGGGAAGAATGATAAGTCAAGATGGGATTTGTCCCTCTTATGAAGAGAGATGTTTGCTTGGACCCCTCGATGAATAATATTGATGAAATGTATGGCCATACTCAAATGATTTGATAGAGATCAAATGCATTTGGATTATCAACATATTCGGAATCGAGAAAGCATTGAATGTAATGAGTTGACATAGACTGCTAATGTTAAATCATGTATTGCCATGAAAGTTGTCCCAAGTGTTGCAAACCAGTGTTGCCACAAGTGTTGCCATTTGGATTTGGAAACACTAAAATAGTTACTGCATTTTTCACAAATAATAATGTGGAAATTAATGTTTAAATAACAGTAGTTAGTCTGCATAAAATGAGCTTGAATAGGTCCTCAGAAACTGCCCAGGCGTGATGTTCGAAGAAGAGGAGAAAATTAACAAATAAATATGTGTTTATTTGTTTAATTAATGACCAAGCAAAAAGAGATATTATCTAGCTATTCAGGGGGAGAACAAGTCAGAGTACAAGGCATCTATAGCTGAGAGGTACAAGCAAGAGAAGCAAGAGAAGACTAAGTCTCCTACATTTGAGGCGAGAAGGCTAAAATGGAGGAAACAAACTTCAAGGCTGTTGCTGATCATTTTGAGTAGGCTCCAAGTCTTTGTGGCCTATAAATAGTGCAGTGGATCTTCATTGAAGATCATCCAATTCAGAAAACGCAAATCTGCACAAGAAATAGAATTCTGCTCTCAAGTGTTGCCATTCAGTGTTGGCAACACTCAGTCCGATACTCGAGAATTTCATATAGATTTTCATATTTTTGTGACGTTTTGAGTGTTCGTTTTCAGAGAGTGTTCTTTATATGTTGTTCCTTATGTTAATGATTGTGTATCATTAAGGAACTTCTTCGACCTTGTATTGAATTCATATTATTAATAGAAAGGTCTTGCCCTCCTGGCACCCATCAAGTTATATATTTATATAACTTGATAAAAATTATATTCTTGTGTATTGTTTTAATTCTTCCACTGCAAATTAGATTTATTTCTATTTATTTGTGTTTTTCTAGAATTGGTGTGTGTTGTTGTTAGTGTTGCCAACACTAAGGACAACACTTGTGAGTTTCGTCTCACCTTGTGAGTTTCGCCTCACTTGTTATAAGCCATAGACAATTTCAATTGGTATCAGAGCCTAGCACTTGATATACTAAGTGTTTAGATCCTTTTGTCATGGCTTATGATCCTGCCAACCCTAATAAAAAGAGATTATCGGTTTTAGACGGATCAAATTATGCTTATTGGAAGATTCGCTTACGCTCGCATATCAAATCAATTGATCTTCGAGCTTAGCGATCTGTTTTAAATTGTTATTCTCTTCCATTACTCCTTCCGAATGAAGATGGTGATATTCAAGTCAAACCTGAATCCGAATGGACACTTGAAGAAAGTAATCTTGCTAGTTTAAATGAAAAGGCACTAAATGCCATCTATGAATGGGTTGACATGCATATGTTCAAGCTCATTCAAAATATTCCCTCTGCAAAAGATGCTTGGGATACTTTACAAAGATTTTGTGAAGGAGATGGTAGTGTCCGAGAAACAAAGCTTAGAGGTCTCACTAGTAAATTTGAAAGATTAAGAATGGGTGAAAACGAAGATATTTCTTCTTATTTTAAAAAATTGATTGATATTTCAAATGCTTGTCAAGTATTAGGGGAACCTTTTACAAATAAACAACTTATTTCAAAAGCTATTCGTACTCTTCCCGAACGTTTTAATATTAAAGTTTCAGCTATTGAAGAGGCCCATAATCTTTCAAATATGGACATTAACTCCTTAATGAGCATTTTGAAAAACTTTGAGATGAATCTCAATGAACAAACCGAGGCTTCTAAAGGCAAAAATATTGCCTTAAAAGTCGAATCTTCGGACACATGTGTGGATGATGAAGATGAAGCCTTCGAGGAGTTAGATGAAAATACTAGTGTAGCTTTACTTGCAAAGAAATATAATTCCATGCTTAGGAAATTTAACAGTGTGCAGATAAAGGCTAAGGACCAGTCGGCCAAAACACCTAGTTTTGTGACAAGGAGAGGTCCTCCTCCAAATCAAAAGGATACCCCACCTAGGCGTGCATCCTCGAAAAAGATCCGGTCCGATCCTAAATACATTGAATCCATTCAATGTCATGCTTGTTCCGGTTGGGGTCACTATGCCAATGAATGTGCTAATACCTTGAGAAAGGCGGATAAAAATTTGTGGGTATCTCTTAGTGATGGAGAGGAGGAAGGAATGGAGAAATATGAAAAGACGGAGCAAGTGGTCATGATGGCCACGATAGAGGAGCTACCTTCGACAGAAAGTGTTACCTCAAGTGTTGTCCCAGATTTGACAACACTTGACACAACACTTGTGACTTCTTCAAAAAGTGTTGCCCCAAGTGTCGTCCAGGAAATGGCAACACTTGACACAACACTCGACAGGTATGATTCTTTAAATGATATTTGCTTGCATGATTCAGTTGGTTTAAATTCAGAGAAGACTATAGAGGATGATCTTTGTAAAGATGAGCTCATTCATGAATTAAAAAACCTCTATAAGTCCCTCCTCATGGAATGGAAAAAGGAGAACAAGATGGTGGTTTTCTTGAAAAAGGAAAATCATGATCTTAAAAACTCCTTGACTCGGCTGGATGTTCAACTCAGTAGGAGAGATTTGGATCTTGATAAAATCAAGGCCAAACTCAACCTAGCTGAATCCACCTTCAAAAAACTAAACACGAGTTCATCCAAATTGGATGAAATACTCAATTTAAGTAAGCCTCTGAACTCTAGTCTTGGGTTCCAAGAATCACTATAAAGTATTACCTATTCCTTGTTTGATGTTGAAACTAAAAATTGTTTTGTAAAAGAGTGTGTCAAGGAAAAGGGTAGTACTCCTAGTGATACTCCTGATCAATCTAATGAATGTGGATACTGTCACAAAGCTTGACATATAAAATTAGATTGCTTTTTCCTTCAAAAGAAAATGTCCAGTCTTCAAGTGTTGCCTCAAGTGTCGCCAAATTCTCAGGGCAACACTCACGACAACACTGGTGAACAGAAATCCAGATTTTCAAAAAAGGCTTGGTTACCCAAGGAAAAACTGAAATGCTATGTTGTTTACACAGCTTTAAGGACTAACATTTCAGGAACTTGGTACTTTGATAGTGGTTGTTCACGTCTTATGACGGGTACAAAATCATTCCTAACGGAGTACCAACCTATTCAAGGAGGCTCTGTGACTTACGGTGGTGGAGGCAAGAGTGAAATAGTTGGAAAAGGAACACTGGATATTGTTGGTTTTCCTCCTTTGAAAAATGTCTTACACGTAGATGGTTTGCTTGCTAATTTAATTAGCATTAGCCAATTATGTGATGACAATTTGAAGGTAAAATTCAATAAAAATACCTGTGAAGTGTTTGATAATACTAACTTTTATGTCATGACTGGAATAAGATCAAGCGATAATTGCTACCTGATTGGTAATAAACCTGTGTGCAATTTGACTAAACTTGATATAAGGTTATGGCATCAAAAGTTAGGTCATTCTCATTATAGGAATCTTGAGAAAATTATCAAATACAATGCCGTCAAAGGTGTTCCTAAACTAAACCTCAAAGACACCGTGATGTGTGGTGACTGTCAAAAGGGTAAGCAAACTCGTATTGCTCACAGTGTTGGACAACACAATGAGCAACACTCAGGAATAACACATTGTTTTCAGCTTCTACATATGGACTAGATGGGTCCTATTGAGGTAGAAAGCTTGGGAGGTAAGAAGTATTTTTATGTGATAGTTGATGATTTTTCTAGGTTTACATGGGTCTATTTCTTAAGAGAAAAATCTGAAACTTTTGATAAATTTACTCACTTAGTCTCTAAAATCAAAAATATGTTTTGTTCTCCTATTTTTCGAATAAGGTCAGATCATGGTAGAGAGTTTGAAAATCTCTCCTTCTCTACATTTTGTAGTAAAAAGGGGATACACCATGAATTTTCAGCACCTAAAACACCACAACAAAATGGTATTGCTGAAAGGAAAAATAGGACTTTAATGGAGATGGCTCGTGTTATGCTAATTGCTAGAAATATTTCCAAAGGTTTTTGGGCCGAAGCATTAAACACAGCTTGTCATACTACGAATAGAGTTTTCTTAAGACCCGGTACTACTATGACACCCTATGAGATTTTAAATGGAAAGAAACCTACGGTTCACTATTTTCATGTGTTCGGGTGTTTGTGCTACATTTTAAACGACCGGGAATACTTAGGAAAACTAGATTCCAAGAGTGACAAAGCCATCTTTCTTGGCTACTCTCAAAACAGTCATGCATATCGAGTCTATAATTTGAGGTTAAAAGTGATTCAAGAATCTGTAAATATTGAATTTAACGATTACTTGAGTGCTACAGGAGAACCAGCTGATGATATACCTCTAACCCTGCTGGAAGAAGTTGAGCAGAGGGCTGGAATAGAAACTGATTCGGCCAGTACAGCCATAGATTCAAGTGTTGCCCCGAGTGTTGCCCCTGAAACGGCAACACCTGAGGCAACACAGGAGAACAGAACAGTGGCTGGAAATTCTGAGAGCAGTGACTCAGAAGAAGAAGATGGATTGGTGTACCATCATGGCAGGAGAGATCCCCTAGCTCGTATTAGAAATCATCATCCCATTACTCAGGTAATTGGTGATGTTAATGAAGGGATTCGAACAAGAAATAAGGAGCCAGTTGACTACAGAGATATGGTTAGGTATGTGTGTATGTCCTTCACATACTCCAAGGTAAAACACTCCTGTTTCGTTTCCTCTCTTGAACCAAAAAATGTGATTGAGACTTTAAATGATAATTTCTGGATTCAAGATATGCAAGAAGATCTTGAACAATTTACTCGTAACGAGGTTTGGTGTTTAGTTCCAAGTCCTTTACATATAAATATTATTGGAACTAAATGGATTTACAAAAACAAATCTGATGAATTGGGTAATATTGTTCGTAATAAAGCTCGTCTTGTGGCTCAAGGCTATACACAAGTGGAAGGAATCGACTTTGACGAAACCTTTGCACATGTGGCTAGAATTGAGTCAATAAGACTTCTTCTTGCTATAGCCTGCTACCTCAAAATCACATTGCACCAAATGGATGTCAAAGCGGCTTTCTTGAATGGGTACTTAGATAAAGAGAACTATGTTGAGCAACCTAAAGGGTTTGAAGACCCATTCCACCCAGATCATGTATACAGACTTGATAAAGCCTTATATGGCTTGAAACAAGCTCCGTGTGCATGGTATGGGCGTCTAACAAGTTTCCTTCTTGAATATGGATTTGTTAGAGGAGAAGCCGATAGGACATTATTTATTCTTAGGGAAAATAAAGAGCTTGTCATTGCTCAGATCCATGTTGATGACATAGTTTATGGTTCCACTTCTAAAACATGTTTACAAAATTTTGTGGAAGCTATGACATCAACTTTCGAGATGAGCATGATAGGAGAACTTAATTATTTCCTAGGATTGTAGGTGAAACAGTCAGCTGATGGAATCTTTATCTCTCAGAGCAAGTATGCTAAAAATCTGGTGAAAAGGTTTGGATTGGAGAGTGCGAAGAGCTAAAAAATACCTATGGGATCATCTCTTAAGGTAACCAAAGATCAGGCAGGGGAGGATAACTCTGTATAGATCCATGTAGGTAGTCTTCTTTATCTTACTGCCAGTCGTCCCGATATTATGTTCAGCGTAGGTGTATGTGCTAGATATCAGTCTGCTCCTAAAATTTCTCACCTAAATGCTGTCAAGAAAATCATTAAGTATGTGTCTGGGACAAGTGAATTAAGAATTTGGTTCACCAGAGACACTAATACCAACTTGGTTGGTTTTAGTGACTACGACAAGGTGAGGATATAGATGATAGAAAGAGCACTAGTGGGGGTTATTTTTTCTTGGGTAATATTCTTGTGTCATGGTACAGTCGCAAGCAAAATTGTGTCTCTCTCTCGACTGTTGAATCTGAGTATGTAGCAGCTGGGAGTTGTTGTTCACAATTGATATGGTTGAAACATATGTTTGACGACTATGGTCTTGATAGTAATATCTTGACCATGTATTGTGACAATTTGAGTGCTATAAACATTTCCAAAAACCCTGTACAACACTCACGCACTAAACACATTGATATCCCCCATCACTTTTTGAGAGATTTAGTAGAAAAGGACTTTATCCAAATAGAGCATATTGATACTAAACATCAACTTGCTGATATTTTGACCAAAGCCTTGGACCATGAGAGATTTTCAAGTTTGAAAAAATCTCTTGGCTTATGTTTTCTATAAATATGCTGTTTCAAGTGTTGTCGTCAGTGTTGCCAACACTGACAGCAACACTGTGTATTTGTTGTATATTTTTTATTTAAAAAAAAAAATTAGTTAGTCTAATCCCAAATGGGGGCATTTACTGACCTTTTTGTTCTAGTATGTGTTTATACTTATGGTTAATATTTTTTATAAAATACCCCTTTATGCTTAAAGTGACAAAGTCACTCGTGTTGTTGTTGATATTTGAAAAGGCAAAGCTTGTTAAAATACTCCCAAAGTAACTCGGGGCACGACGTTCGCTACGACGATGTTTCCTTGCCAAAACGGGAGTATAATGTAGTTGTTTTATACTAAGTATTAGGTACATGAAGCTCGCTACTATAGTGTACCCTACTTGAAAGGTATAAAACTTACTACATATAGCTTTACACATTTATAAAAAACTCGGGGCATGGAGCTCGCTACTACGATGCTTCCTTGTAAATAAAGAATGTGTAAAGCTTGCTTAAAAATTGCCTAAGGAATGATAAGATATATGTGTTGAAAAAATATCAAGGGGATTTTATTCAAAATGTTGCCTTGTGTGTCACACAACATTGCTAGTAACACATTAGTAGATGCTACATTAATTTTTTATTTCTTATTTTTGTTTTTTTTAATTAAATTTTGAATTTCCAAAAGTCTATTTTCTTATATTTAGAGTTTGTGAAATTTAAAAGGTTTTTAGCAAAAATATTTATTTTTGTCTAACTAATTGTAATTTAGAAATATCTATTTTTTAAAATTCATTATTTTGAATTTTGAAAAACTCAATTTTATGGATATTGCTAAAATTATTTTTAGTTATTATATTTTTGAAAAATGAAAAAAAAATTAAAAAAATGATTTTTTTACAAAATGGCGGATAACAGTGGGTTGAGTTTGTTGGATTTGTGAGGGATAAAAGGGATTTTATTTGATTTTAACTTGTCAAATCAAATTAAAACCCTCCCTATTTACTCATTAAACCCTCTTCACTAAACCCTTTCTCTCTCCTCTTGTTTCTCTCTCTAGGCGAAAAACCCTTCCCCTGTTCCCCTTTCTTCTTCGTTTTCCGTCGATCCTCCATGGCCAGTCTTAAAAATACTTCCCAAATTTCTTCCCCCATGGAGATCTCACCACTCGCCCCTTCGAGTGTTGCCTCAAATGTCGCCGTCCCTATGGAAATATACCCTGCGACACATTCGGCCACACCCACAACCTCACCATCTTTAGACATTGTTGTCTATAATCCTCCCCAAATTCCCATTCCCATGAGTCTTCCAGAAGCTACCCCCTCCATCGAACTCAGCTTCACCCCTCAAAAGAAAACCAAGAAACGAAAGGCGGTTGATGCCTCTTCGTCATTTCGAGGTGGAGTTCGTCGACAATCCAAAAGGATTAAGACTTTGTTCAGGTCCAAAATTCCTTCCAACACTGCTGATGATCCTGTCAATGTGGAGGATAGTTCAAGTTCATCGCTCAACATTTCATCCGAGGACAATTCGGACCCAATCTTCAAAGAGACTAAAGAGCCCTCATCAACATCTGATGAGGATGAGGAAGCATGGATGGATGATGAAGAAACACTAGCTGAAGCCCAGTCCCGGATTATCAAGAAACAGAAAATTCAGTCCAGTGTTGCCCCAAGTGTTGCCAATCCAATGGCAACACCTGAAGCAACACCTTCTGCCAAATCCAAAGCCCAGTCAAGTTCACCTTCGTATTCTCCCATTTCCTGGCCAGAGGTAACCACTCTTACTCCCTCTCAAGATTCAAAATCTGAATATGAGTCTTTTGGATATTATGAACGCCCATTTCTTTCCGAGGAATTTTATAGTGAATCCAACTTAGATAAGTGGGTTCAAGATTCTGAGAAAAAGATTCTGAATGAAAGGAATATGTTTGTGACTCAGTTCAAGGAGTTAGGAGTGTACCAATTTTTAGAGGATAGAAACTTTTTACCTACGGTTGTGAAAGTGTCCGGTTATATTGAAAGTGTGGTTAGGAATTTTTATGCTCATCTTAGGGAGGATATTGATGATAGGAATACCCCTCATTATGGAAAGATCTTTGTTAGGGGCAATATTTATGATTTTAATCCCTTGATCATCAACAAATCCTTCGGCCTCCCTAATATTGAAGATGAGAGTTTGGACGTTGAACCGAATACCTTAGCCAACTTTTTGTCTAGAGGGAGAATCACTGTTTGGAGTGAACAGTTTAAATCTACCCACCTTACTTCTCTGTTTAGTGTGCTTCACAAAATTTGTATAACAAATTGGCTCCCTACGGCCAATGAAAACACGGTGACATTTGATCAAGCCACCTTGTTATACAAATTAGGTAAGAAACAGAGAGTCAACTTTGGAAGGTTGGTATTTGTTCACCTATCTGCATGGGCCAAGAAAAGAAAAACCTCCTGCTTCATTTTTCCTTCCCTTATTTTCAATGTTCTCTTGTACCAAAATCTCAAGCCTTGGAATGCCGATAATATCTATGAGAAGCCTGTCTATTACAGAATTAGCAAACACTTTACAGAAGGTGATAGGCACAGAGATTTGCCATGGGTTTTGGTTACAGATGCTCCTCCATTGGCTGCCCCTGCTTCAAGTGTCGCCCCAAGTGTCGCCCCTGAAATTGGCAACACTTCAGGCAACACTGCACCTGTGATGATAGATGCTTCCATGGTTCTTAATTTTTTCAATAGTCAGGTGAAGCATATAGACTCGGTGATACAGGGATGGCTGGACATGCGTACAGATATGATGAAAATGGTGGATATGATTTCTTACAAAATAGGGGAGATCAATCAAGGCCAAGGCGTGATGATGGAGCGGATGGAGCTGGAGCTGGACCAAGTGGCACAGCTGAGGGAGGTGAAGGAGCTGAAAATGCAGAAGGTTGATGGTTGGTTTGCTTGGAGACTTGATTTGGTGGTTTGGTAACAAAAATAATTTTATTTGTTTTTATTTGGTTTGTTATGCTTAAACAATTTTAATTTCTGTTTTTTTTCTTTGTTTCGGCTGAAATTTTCTTCAAACTTTGGTGGATGGTTTTTACTAAATGGTTGGATGGTTGTTTTAAGATTTTAATAATTATTATGGTTAGTTATTATTTTCGTATTAAGGGGGAGATAATTCAAATTTATGTGACTTCATTTTCCTGAAGATTGATGTTTCCACTCGTGTGAGTGTGATACTTTGAAGAAAAATATTTTCAAACATTGTCTGAAGGTTGATGTTGCCACTATTTATCGCATGGCATTTTCATTTTTTGTTAAGTGTGACTAATTGTTTTGTAAAGATCATCACATTGGTATTTTGTGAAGAAATCAGTAACTAAGGGGGAGATTGTTAATGTTAAATCATGTGTTGCCATGAATGTTGTTCCAAGTGTTGCAAACCAGTGTTGCCACTGGTATTGCCACAAGTGTTGCCATTTGGATTTGGCAACACTGAAATAGTTACTATATTTTTCACAAATAATAATGTGGAAATTAATGTTTAAATAACAGTAGTTAGTCTGCTTAAAATGAGCTTGAATAGGTCCTCAGAAACTGCCCAGGCGTGATGTTCGAAGAAGAGGAGAAAATTAACAAATAAACATGTGTTTATTTGTTTAATTAATGACCAAGCAAAAATCGATATTATCTAGCTATTCAGGGTGAGAACAAGTCAGAGTACAAGGCATCTACAGCTGAGAGGTACAAGCAAGAGAAGACTAAGTCTCCTACATTTGAGGCGAGAAGGCTAAAATGGAGGAAACAAACTTCAAGGCTGTTGCTGATCATTTTGAGTAGGCTCCAAGTCTTTGTGGCCTATAAATAGTGCAGTGGATATTCATTGAAGATCATCCAATTCAGAAAACGCAAATCTGCACAAGAAATAGAATTCTGCTCTCAAGTGTTACCATTCAGTGTTGGCAAGACTCAGTCCGACACACGAGAATTTCATATAGATTTTCATATTTTTGTGAGGTTTTGAGTGTTCATTTTCAGAGAGAGTTCTTTATATGTTGTTCCTTATGTTAATGATTGTGTATCATTAAGGAACTTCTTCGACCTTGTATTGAATTCATATTATTAATAGAAAGGTCTTGCCCTCCTGACACCCATCAAGTTATATATTTATATAACTTGATAAAAATTATATTCTTGTGTATTGTTTTAATTCTTCCGCTGCAAATTAGATTTATTTCTATTTATTTGTGTATTTCTAGAATTAGTGTGTGTTGTTGTTAGTGTTTCCAACACTAAGGACAAAACTTCTTCGACCTTGTATTGAATTCATATTATTAATAGAAAGGTCTTATCCTCCTGGCACCCATCAAGTTATATATTTATATAACTTGATAAAAATTATATTCTTGTGTATTGTTTTAATTCTTTCGCTGTAAATTAGATTTATTTATATTTATTTGTGTTTTTCTAGAATTGGTGTGTGTTGTTGTTAGTGTTGCCAACACTAAGGACAACACTTGTGAGTTTCGTCTCACCTTGTGAGTTTCGCCTCACTTGTTCTAAGCCATAGACAATTTCATAGACCATGACTCATGTTCAATTGGACATCATGGACAAAGGGATTGTGACATTGGATCTATCGAGGAATCAAGATTTGATGTTATATTAATTGGGTGGATATAATGGTTTGCTAGAAACCACTTATATCTTGTGAGGTCGATGTTTCGACTCACTACCAACATAAATATAATTCCTATTTGGATCACACACAAAGAACGAATTTGATTTGGGCTGAAATTATGGATTCTGGACACTTGGGCGACCACCGAGGTTCACCATGGGCGACCGCCCACAAGTCAACCGTTGACTTGGGCGACCGCTCAAGTGGATAAGGGCGACCGCTCATGTGGGATTCGAAAATAGTATATTAGGGACTGTACAGGTGGGCGACCGCCCAGCCCCATATGGGCGACCGCCCATGTGGATTTTTGAATAAGGATTTAAACGCTGTACAACTGGGCGACCGCCCAACCCTTGGTGGGCGATCGCCCATGTCCCGTTTTCAGCAATCCGTTTTTGCTTCGAAAAGGACTTTTCTCCCTAATTGTTAGGGCTATTTATAAAGTATAAATAGGTCCTTTTTACCCAGCAATATGAGATGATTTTAGGGCCTTTAGAAACACAAATTCCTTGATTTTGATTGAGAATCAAAGATCAAAACACCCTAGATTCAATACCACAATCAGCCATAGATTATTGAAAAGTGTTTCAATAATCAAGAGGATCATCTAGCAATCCAACAAGAAGGTGTTCTTGGTTCGTTCGCATGTGGATCACCATTAGAGGGAGGTTGCTTTACTTCCTAAAGCTTGAAAACTCCATTGTTGATTTCTCACCAAGGTAGAACATGGAAGGAGAAGATCCAAGCTTCTTCAACGGTTCAAAGTTTCGAAGGTTGTTCATCGATTCAAATAAGATTTGAATCCAAGATCCATTTTGAAATATCAACATAATTGCATTAAGGTATGTAAATTCTATTTCATGGTTTTAACTATTCATGTTAGACGGATCATAGGGCTAGGGTTTTGTTGTTATTTCTAAGTCTTCCGCTGCGTTTGTAACCCCAAAACCCAAAAGTTGAGATGCAGATTGATAAATGTTTCGGCCACATTGATCTCGTGAGATCCCTTCTTGCTCCTAATAACCATGTAATCAATGTCAACCTCCAATTATTTCTAAGTTGGTCCTTAAAAAAGATGTTGATGCGTTAGTAGATCACGACAACATTCTTGAGCCCAAAGGGAATCATTGTAACAGTAAGATTTGCCCACCGCCAGAAAAGCTAAAGAGACAAAATCTTATGGTGCCATTTGATCTGATGGTATCCAGAGTACCATTAGCAAAGCTAAGGAATTTATGTCCAGCTAGGGAATCAATAAGCCTATCATTCGGGGTATAGGGAAACAATCTTTCGGACATGCTTTGTTGAGGTCGCTGAAGCCTACACACATTCTCCATTTTCCATTTTGTTTCTTTACCCTAACCACGTTTGCCAGCCATTTGGGGTTTGAAATCTCGCTGATTATCCCTCCCTTTAAAAATTTCTCAACTTCCTCCTTAATCACTGCCTCTTTTTCTGACACAAAATACCTTATATTTTGGTAGATGCTTTTGAAGGCGGGGTTGACATTTAGCTTGTGAACAATGATGCCCTTGTTGATTCCTTGCATAATTTCTACCCTCTATGCGAATACATCACAATTGTTTTGAAGGAACTCTATTAAGATTTTTTGTTCCTCGAGATGAATTTCCAGGTCAACATTTACTTTTTGCTTTGGAAAGAGAGGTTAATTATCAACTCCTCGAGTTCATCATTTGTGAAGGTGTCATTTACTTCATAGTCATGAAGGGAGTCCACGAACAATGCGATGCTTGGGGATTTGCACACTTATCTTTCATATTTTTGGTTCATCTTGACCTCTTCTCGGGTCCAATAGAAGGAATTTACCTAGATCATCATATCTTTCGGGCTTTAGAAAATTGTTTTTGCTTTTATTTTCTTCCCCTTCCAGGACCAAGTTGTAGCCTTGATGGATGTGTTTCTACCCATCCAAATGATATACATTTAGACTTATTTGGTGCTCAAACTTAGATGATTTAATGTCTTTTTGGATTGTTTGTAAGTATAGGGAGTAGAAGGAAAATTGCATGGATTATGGTCATAAAGAGTACATAAATGAATGATCAAAAGCGGATCGACAAAGGAGGAAATAATGGAAATAACAGAAGGATAGCAAAGATGTGACTTTGAGAAACCAATACCAATGGATAGTACTCGTTGAGAGATTTCCAACGATATGTGGCACGCCCAAATCGAAGTCCGTATGAAGAAGGCTTCCGGAAGTTTGCCTAGACAGGTACTCAGCGAAGCATTGGGAGCTCACGTACTCAATAAGTGGGAGCGAACGCTCCCAAATTCCCAAAATATGAGATGCTACTGACCCTTTGGGAGCACACACTCCCCTTTTTTGGGAGCGCACGCTCCCACCTCCGTCCAACTATTCTCAGATTCCAATTTCGGCTTGGATTTGGCAATTGTTTCCTAAATTTCGACACCTTCTCCTCCCAATTATAAATATCCAACTACAACCATTTATTTGTTTTATGTTTTATTCTTATTTGAAGTTATTAGCAAGGATTCAATGATTATCAATTTTATTTTCTCTTTTCTCTTTTCTGACTCTTAGTAGCTAAATTCTTTAGATTCATGGATTGGATGTAGCAACTATTGGATCTCTGTGCTATATATGATTTAATTCTTCCAATCTATCTTGTTCTTGTTTATCACAATAGTTTTAATTCCATTTTAGGATTTCAACTTTATATTAAGATAATTTTTTCTTTAACTAATTGTGTATAAATCCTTGCACTTGCGAGGAGGTTTATACATAGAATATTGTTGTGGTGATTAGATTAAATTGAAATACTTGTGAAAGTCAAAAAAAATCTAGTTTCTAATATTCTTAAGTGATTAATAAACTCTTTGCATGTTAATCAGACCTTGCAGAAAGAATAATATAAAGATAGTAATAGGATTGAAATCCGACCACCTGTTCGTTCCAATCCCTACTATAGTGAATAAACCCTTGAATGAGATTGATCGCTTTATTATTAAATAGAATAGAGTGAATATAGGTTTGAAACTCATTTCATGAATCTCTTGTATAATCTCAGTTAATTCTTGTTTTTATTGCTTCATTAGTTTAGTCTTTAATTTTTGCAATTAGTAGAATAATAATCATAACAAACAAAACCCCTTGGTTAATTTACACTCCTTAAAATAAAGGTGTGACCTTGAGAAACTAATACCAATGCATAGTAATCATTAAGATCTTTCCAATAATATGTGGCATGTCCAAATCAGAGTTCATATAAAGAAGTTATGGCCTCCGAACTTTTATCGAGAACGGTACAAGTCAGCGACGCATTGGGAGCTCACACACACAATAATTGGGAGCGGAATCTCCAAAATTTGAGAAATATGAGAAGCTACCCCCCTTTGGGAGCTCACGCTCCCCTTTTTTGGGAGCGCACGCTCCCACCTCTGTCCCGCTATTTCCATATTCCAATATTGGCTAGGATTTGGAGATTGTTTTCTAATATTCGACACCTTTCTCCTCCCTATTATAAATATCCAACTCTACCCACTTTTTAGGTTTATGTTTTATTCTTGTTTTCAATTTTGTAGTAAGGATTCAATGAGTAATTTCAGGTTTTAGTTCTTAATTTTATTTCAAGTTTTCTCTTTTATGTCTTTTATTAGCTAAATTCTTTAGATTCATGGATATGATGTAGCAATTATAGGATATATATGCTATGTTGGAAATGGGTAATGGAAAGTTAAGTTTGACTTAACGTTGACCTAGGTTTCTAACGAAAGTTCGTTATTTGTTAACGAAACTAGTTACAAATGGTAATCTACATTTGTTGTAGATTATATAACTCATTTATTGTCTCAAAACTATGAAATTAATGACAAAGTTTTGTAACTTAACGAAAGTTAGTTAAAGGGTGTTTTGAAGTGCTCGGCCGAGCAGAGTCCTTGACTCGACCGAGCAGAGCACAGAAATCGGGCAAAGTCTCTGGACAAGTTTGCTCGGGCGAGGCAGATGTCTGCTCGACCGAGCAGTATGAATTACACGGCCGTGCGAGTCTATTGACTCGGCCGTGCAGCTTGGTGCTCGGCCGAGCGAGTCCCTTGACTCGGCCGAGCAGATCCTGAACAGGTGCCAATTCAAACTGAAAGTTGTGTCCTTTCGTGGGAAAAGACACAAACCCCTTAACTCTCTTTATAAGCTTCCCCTCCGAATTTCAATTCATTCATACAGTCATTTGAGCCTTCCTACCCTCTAGTAAGATAGATAAACATATCCAAATCATTGGCATATTGTTGCATCAAATCCTTCAAAGTTCAAAGTTCCAAACATTGTGTTGTTCGCTAGAGTATTTGATTTGGAGTTCTCCTATCATATACTTAAAAGTCATTTTATCTTACTAGAAGATTGCCATTAAAACCGTAAGCACCTGTGCGGGGCAATAACTTCTTACGGAGATTGTATTTAATACAAGACTCGACTTGTCTCATAGTTTTCCAATCTCCGTTACATTTTCTGTTAAGTTCTTCAGTTAAGTTCTTGAGAAGCCTACCAATAAGTCCAACAATCGTAAGAAGTTTATTTTACGCTTCTTCAAGATCTTCAAGAGATTGCAACCGAGAAAGACAACACCGCTTCCAGTCAAGGGAATGGAACGCCTTCTTCTCAAGGTGATGCTGTGTTCAACAATGTTGCACCCGCTACTACACCATCTCACTCGGTTCATGGTAAGAAACCTCCTTCTGGTACAACCTCAAGGGTTGCACCTCATAATGCTCTCCCTCCGTCTCATGTGTTCGTACATGCGGAAAGACCGGGTATTCTTACCGGGATGAACTTTAAGAGGTGGCAACAGAAAATGTTGGTCTATTTGACAACATTAAAATTGGTGCAATTTCTTTGGGAATATCCACCATTGATATCCGAAGGGGATGAACCCCAAGCAAAGAATGACTTGGATACATGGAATCACAGCGATTTACTGTGTCGCAATTATATTCTTAATGGCTTGGATTATGCACAATACAAGGTGTGTTGTGGCATAAAGACCGCAAGAGAACTTTGGGAATTTCTCGAGATGCACTATTCTATGTGTATAGTGACAAAAAGACGGCAAGTAAACTTGGCGAAAACAAGTATCGGAAACAAGAGGAAGAACACCGGAAAAGTAAAGAGGGGAACTAGAACCGCCAAGAAGTTCAAAGGTAGTTGTTTTAATTGTGGCAAACCCGGGCATACGGCTAGGGAATGTCGACATCCTAGAATCAACAACCAAGATGGAAACCCTCTTCAATCCAATGTGACTGAAGATCGATATGTTCCATTGAACTTTGATCAACTTAGCCTAGGGGCATAAGCTTGAATTGACCAAATGTGGTTATTGTGTTAGTAAAGGGTACCTTGTTGAAGGACTCCTTAACTTGAATTGTAAATGTTTTATCCGCCTAAGTGCGAAGAATAAAATTTCAAATTTTATTTACTTGGTTTGAAGTGTTCCAATTGTTATGGCGTGTTCAATTAGGTCGTGTAAATTTAAATTTACTTAGTCGACGAGTTAATTTAAAATTACTACCTAAGATGAAGTTTGATTCGCAAATCAATTGTGATTTCTTTTGTAGAAATCAGTTCAAACCAGAGATAGTAAATAGATAGTTCATTACTTCTATTAATAATTGCATTTGATAATGCAAAGTTCATCTTTTAGAAAAGTAAAAGTAAAACCTTAAAGTTTTAAGTAAACAATAAGGTTTGTGATTCATCTTAATTAACAATTAAGAATTTCGTAGTGATAGAGGTGGTTAGTATGAAGTACCGTTTGAAAAATAATTGTTGGGACGCTGACACTTATTTATCAAACGAATGCTTCTTACACACTCAAATCAATTGAATCACGAAAAAAAAAAAAAAAAAGATAGAACTTTTAAGGAGATGGTGAACTCCTTATTGATAAGTTCCGTCTTATGTGGGTATACCTAGCAAAGGTAGAAATATCTAAACCTAAAGAGGTTAAGATAGGACCCAAAACCATGGATTACATTTCCATTAGCAATGCGGTATTCTTCGAAACCAAAGGATTGAAGAGACCAAGGTTGAAGAGACCAAGGTTGAAGAGACCTCACTTGAACATAGTTATGAATATGTTGTCAGGAGATAACATGGTTATTACATTTAAATGACTCCACATAAAGGAAAATATTAAATATGAATTAAGATATTCATAAAATATTTGATATGTGGAGGTACACCTCAAGTGTGAGGGTACAAGCTAAATACATAAGTTCTATTGATATGAACTTCTAGTATTAACAGAAACTGTTAAACTGCTTATGATTAAAAGAATGGATCATCATATATTTGGAAGTTATTTGATGATAAAAACTCCTAACGAATTTGAAGTATTCGTAAGCTGTTTTATAAATACCTAATCTGTGGGGGTATTCGGCTAAAGTAGTCATACTTAAGCAAAGACAAGTTATATTCTTTAAGAATATACTTCCTTGAAATGATAGGAAATGTATAAATTTTAATAAGAAAATTTATAGAAACTGTAAGTGGTTTTCTTAATAAGAAGAAAACAAGATACAGTTGAAGGACAAATTCCTCCTACTCTATTAAGAAGATGGTTAATCTTCCTTATGCGAACCATTGGGGTGCAAAAATTAGATGTGCCAAGGATGAAACCTTTAAATATTAGACTACTACCGGTCCATCTCAAGTTGAAGATGAAGAACTTAGACGTAGTAAAAGGGCAAGAGTGGAAAAGTCTTTTGGTCCTGATTTTCTATCATTTATGTTGGAAAACGAATCAGCAACTGTTAAGGAAGCGTTATCTGGTCCGGATAGTTCATTCTGGAAAGAGGCTATTAACAGTAAGATAAAATCCATAATTCTTAATAAATACTTGGGAATTGATAGATCTCCCTCCAAGTTGCAAACCATTAGGTTGCAAATGGATTCTTAAAAGAAAGTATAAAGCCGATGGATCTGTTGAAAAGAAGAAAGCCAGGCTAGTTGTCAAAAGGACATGATGATTTATGCAAGATTATCCCATTGACACAACAGAGCGTTCTATGTCGCACAACCGTGTTGGATCTACTTGTGTATTCATATGGACTAAAACAAGCACTAAAACAAGCAACTAAACAGTGGCATGAGAAGTTCGATAGAACTATGTTATCAAATGGATTCAAGATTAATGAATGTGACAAATGTGTCTAAATTAAAGGAACATCTAAATCATTTGTTAATAGTCTGTCCTTACGTGGATAACATACTTGAAAGATAGGGGATTAGCCGATGTCATATTAGAAATAAATATTTCTAGAACATCAGAAGGAATAGTCCTATCACAATCCCATTATATTGAAAAAGTACTTCGAAAGTTCAAATAGATTCTTGAGAGGTGTACTCTAGTAAGGTAGAATCTTGAGAGGTAATCTCTGTAAAGTAGATTCCTGAAAGGTAGACTCTAAGGAGGTCAAACCACTTAGAGATACTGAATACTTGGGAATTCAGAACGGTACAGAGATAATAACCACTTGAAGAAACTGACCGATAGAAGAATTTGATCACTCGAAGGGACTGATCATTCTAGATAGACTAAAAGTCTAAATATAATTGTAATCAATCACCAGAATAGTATAGTCATAGTACTTGGTGTACTTAAAGATATACTTATGATTAAAGATTACAATACCTATGGTATTCAATAGTATGGAAAGAGTATACTGATTGAATATTCGACACTAGAATACACTCACATTAGTTGGAGTAAAGGTGTCACTTTCCAAGATAATATAGCTAACTCAATCTTGTAAAGAATATGAGTTGATAGAATTAGACAAAGCTTAGGAAAAAGCTTATTGGTCTAATAAAATTCTTGGAAAAGATATTCCTTTGTGGAATAAGTTTATGTCTGCATGACCTAAGGCATTGTGACGACAATGGAAAATAGGAAAAGGTGTAGAACATAGTATTAAGTCAAGACAGAATGGTCTTAGACACACTACCATATTACAATTGATCTCAAAATGCGACTGTCACAACTAGCCATGTGAAGTCAAAATTGGATCCATCTACCTAAGGGTAGTAATCGAGATCAACTGTATAAACTGTTAAGGGGAATGGATCTAAAACCCACAACAAAAGGACTTATAGCGGACACTCAACCTTGAGAAATGGAGATCACAGGCCCTTGGTTCAATGAGACAACCAAGTTATAAGTTCTAGTAGAGTTACTTGGAAACAACAACTCGGTTTATTAACCTGGAGATGTTGAATACTCATTCCCAGAACATCCAAGTACAAGCACATGCAGCAGTGGTAAGGATAAGTTGAGAAAACTTTTAATGATTTCTATACCTACGGGTGGAGTAGTGCATGATACTCCTTATAGTGAGAATCACCTATATAAGCGAGAGGTAATTAGGCCGCCTCTAAATAAACGCTTATGAATAAGATACGGTCCAGGGCCGAAATGGACAAAACGTGAGAACAACAATTGTTAGAGCTGTTATTATGTGAGTATTATTGTCTTGGTATACATCCGACAGTCACTGCTTCAAAGCGACTCGCTACCAAATGGCTAGTATATCCGATAATATTTCACTAGGGAGGATTCAAGGCCACAAGCTATCTATCCCGATGTAATAATAGTTCGCCGGAACTTTGGACGAAATTGCATTCATGCATTAATTGTCATTCATGTGGGGGATTGTTGGAAATGGGTAACGGAAAGTTAAGTTTGACTTAACGTTGACCTAGGTTTCTAACGAAAGTTCGTTATTTGTTAACGAAACTAGTTACAAATGGTAATCTACATTTGTTGTAGATTATATAACTCATTTATTGTCTCAAAACCATTTCCGGGTGAATGAGAAATTAATGACAAAGTTTTGTAACTTAACAAAAGTTAGTTAAAGGGTGTTTTGAAGTGCTCGGCCGAGCAGAGTCCTTGACTCGGCCGAGCAGAGCACAAAAATTGGGCAAAGTCTCTGGACAAGTTTGCTCGGGCGAGGCAGATGTCTGCTCGGCCGAGCAGTATGAATTACACGGCCGTGCGAGTCTATTGACTCGGCCGTGCAGCTTGGTGCTCGGCCGAGCGAGTCCCTTGACTCGGCCGAGCAGATCCTGAACAGGTGCCAATTCAAACTGAAAGTTGTGTCCTTTCGTGGGAAAAGACACAAACCCCTTAACTCTCTTTATAAGCTTCCCCTCCGAATTTCAATTCATTCATACAGTCATTTGAGCCTTCCTACCCTCTAGTAAGATAGATAAACATATCCAAATCATTGGCATATTGTTGCATCAAATCCTTCAAAGTCCAAAGTTCCAAACATTGTGTTGTTCGCTAGAGTATTTGATTTGGAGTGCTCCTATCATATACTTAAAAGTCGTTTTATCTTACTAGAAGATTGCCATTTAAACCGTAAGCACCTGTGCGGGGCAATAACTTCTTACGGAGATTGTATTTAATACAAGACTCGACTTGTCTCATAGTTTTCCAATCTCCGTTACATTTTCTATTAAGTTCTTCAGTTAAGTTCTTGAGAAGCCTACCAATAAGTCCAACATGCTATATATGATATAATTCTTCCAAACTATCTTGTTCTTGTTCATCACAATAGTTTTAATTCCGTTTCAAGGTTTCAACTTTTTGTTAAGATAATTTTGGCTCTTTAACTACTTGGGTTTAAATACTTGCACTTGCGTGGGTTTATACATAGACTATTGTTTAGGTTTTATTGAGGACCTTGCGAAAGTCAAACGGATATAGGTCCTAATTTTCTTATATGCTTAATAAACTCTTTGGATATTAATCGGACATTGCGGAAATAATTATATAAAGAGAGTAATTGGATTACAATCCGGCCACCTAACCGTTCCAATCCCTACTTTAGTTAATGAACCCTTAAATGAGATTGAACTCTTTATTATTAAATAGCATAGAGTGAATATAGTTGTGAAACTCAATCCGTGAATCTCTTGTTTAATCTGAGTTAACCCTTGTTTTTATTTGCTTCCTTAGTTTAATCTTTAATTTCATAATTAGTAGAATAATAATCATTAAAAAAAAACCCTTGGTTATTTTACACTCCTTACAATCAAATTGTTTGATACTCAAGTATTTGTGATTCAACACCCTGCTCGTGTAAACTATTACAACGGTAACTAGAACACTTGCTAGGTTATTTTATTATAATAGGGAGATTTTATCCATCAATTTTTTGGCGCTGTTGGCGGGAACTTGTTGTGATTAAACAAGTTAATTTAGGTGATGTCAATAGTCTTCTTGTATTATTTTATTTTACTGTAAATAATTTTCTTTGATTATTTTGTTGTCCTTATTTATATAAATTTTTGGTGTGGATTCAAGGATGTATGGAATGAACCTTTATAGCATTTATGAGTCATGTCTGAATTGTGGGTCTTATTCTCATGCTACTAATGCTTGTACGTATAGGACATATATATTTTTAGTATTATCCACAGGTCCAAGAAAGAAATTCTTTTCTAGTCATGGCAACCTCATATGATACTTTTAATGACTCTTATAATCAAGGGTGGGAAAATTACTCAAACATGACTTGCAATAATCAGGAGCCAATTTAATATGACCCGTCACCTCCACAACCTCAAAACCAATTCTGGGAAGAAGAATTGGAAAGGATGAGAGAACTATTAATGAATAACAAAAAATAGAACAATGCAATATTTAGTAGGATAGATGGACTAATTAAAAAAATATTTAAGGCATTGAGGAATCAAGAGTCGGATTCAATTTCGATTCAGCCTGAACATGTTGAGTCAATCACCATGCTTCAGGATGAAAGTTCATAAGCTATGAGGTACATCATTCTCCTTGCACTGTTTATTTGGTCTATATTCCTGCTATTAGTTGTTACTTTGAAAAGCAATCTCATGAGAATGTAAAGGAGAATCTTGTCTGTAAAATCTCCAATGTTGACTCTAAGGATGAATCACTTTGTGACGTATAAGTTGGCGCATAGAGAAGGTGGATAATATAGAGAATGTGGAGAAAACATGGGTTGAGCAAGCCATTGAGGAGCTTTAGTTGGCTCTATTTCATGGTGAGAAGTGGGACAATGAGGTTGTTCAAGATGGTGTGCCCATATCTGACAAGGACAATGAACGTTGTCCTATGGACAACTCTATCCATCACCTTGGAAATATCAAAAAAAAAATTGGCAATATTTCTTGCACCTCCTCTTTCTTGTGATGCTGGAAAAAGTGGAAAAGCCCAAAAAGCGTAAACGTGAAATTTTCCCTTGGGCGCTAAATGATCTTATATCTCGAGGAATTTATATGGGGATTGATCTGAAAGTAAGGACTCATAAAACCATGAAGTGGGCCAAAGGAAGGTAAAATCCAAGCCCCAAGTAAAATTTGGGCCATAGTCAGGCTAACGACTCTAAACAAATGCGTTTGTTGGGAGGCAACCCAATTAGGTAACATTTATTTACATTAATTTACTTTTGATGTTTCATGTCATCCTTTGAAACCAAGACATGCTTTGAGAGTATTATAATTGTGAATCTTGAGTTTTATTATCAATATTGGGATATGATTACATTGAAACATGTGAAATATTATTAATCCACCTTTCATTTCCATATTATTTTCTTCATCATTGTTACCAACCTAAGAGACCTTTATAGGATCACTATGGTATTCTCAGGGTTACTAGAACATGTTTGCATGATAGTCAATAACATATCAAATAGGCTACTCGAAATGTGATTTATGGCTATTTTACCCTATTTGTGAGCCTTTAACTTTCTCGACACTTATAAATATTTCCGCTAGAATCCCATTTGAGCTTCATTAAGAATAAAAATCTCTCACAAAGTGAAAGATTATCTTAGACCGCCATTCGCCTTTAATTTGTAACCACATTATTTTACTATTACACTTATACATTATCTTCTCACATTTTCAAAGAAGTGAAACTATGAAATGAATGGGAAATTGTGGGTTGGGCTTGGGAAATCAAGGGATTGCGTGAAAGAAGATCAACAAATGAAAGAAAATGGTTATGTATTGTATTGAAAAGAGTGACATGTGCAAAGTATTTTAGTGCATAATATTCTTCGTGGTCCTTATATATGCAAAGTAAAAGAAAAGAAAAAATGAAGAAAAATCTTAGAAACCCTGCCCTCTTATGTTAAAGTGGTGATTCAAAGTGACCAAATGAAATAAAGGAATGAGATCAACTATTTGTATGAAAGTATGCAAAATTCTATGTTTGGGGGTTGAAACATGGGTTTGCATGGGTGAGCAGAGAGATACACTCAATGTGAGGATATATTTTGAAGAATTTCTAATTTCACTTACTTGATTTCGTATGTCCTTACCTTCATTTTTAACCCTAAACCTAGCCCGCGATTGTCACAAGCATTACAAACCCATAGAGTCATATTTGATCCCTAAAAAATAGCCGGGTTGACAGTTTTGGTTAAACATGCATATAAGTGTCCTTGTGCAGAATTTTCATCTTATTATCATTATTTTAAAGCATGACACAAGTGACCCTTGAAATATCTTACTTTGGTGACGATGATCTCCCATTAATCAATCATCTTTCATATTTTGGTGGAGAATTGTAAGTTATATGCATCAATGTGATTGTAATCCCATATTTATAATAACTCTTTTAGATTATATGTGTTGCAAGGATCTGAGACTTATATGGCTAACAACTCTTTATATGATCAGAATATTTCAATTTTTTTTTTGCTTATAATATTTTTATATTACATATTTATAAAGTAGTTTTAATTCTTGTTTTAATTTTTGTTTTACTCAATTACAAGAAAAATATAAGTTTGGGGGTATTTGATGGATGCGTTTCTATCCATTCAAATGATATACTTTTAGACTTATTTGATCCTAAACCTTTGGTGTTTTAATTGATTTTTTGATTGTTTATGAGTACAAGAAATAGAAGGAAAATTGCGTGAATTATGGAATTAAAGAGTATAAAAAGGAACGATTAAAAGCGAAGCGGCAAAGGAATAAAGAATGGAAATAACAGAAGGACAATAATCGTTTGACCTTGAGAAACCAGTACAATGGAAATTACTCGTTGAGAGCATTCCAACAACATGTGGCACGTAAAATTTGGAGTCCGCATAAATAAGTTATGACCTCCGGATGTTTACCGAAAAAGGTACAAGTCAGCGAAGCGTTTGGAGCGCACGCACCAAATAAGACGCTACCAAATTCTAGAAATATGAGAATCTACTGACCCTTTGGGATTGCAAGATCCCCTTAATTAGGAGCACACGCTCCTACCTCCGTCCAGCTATTTCCATATTCCAATTTTGGCTAAGGTTTTGCGATTGTTTCCAAATTTTCGAAACATTCTCCTCCAAAGTTTTAATATCCAACTCCATCCACTTTTTAGGTTTCTATTTTATTCTTCTTTTCAAGTTTGTAGCAAGGATTCAATGATTAATTTCAAATTTTATGTTCTTAATTTTATTTTCGGTTTTCTCTTTTATGGTTCCTAATTGCTAAATTCTTTAGATTCATGGATTGGATGTAACAACTATTGGATCTTTATGCTATATATGATTTAGTTCTTTCGATCTATCTTGTTATTTTTATTCACAAAGGTTTTAATTCAGTTTTAGAAATTCAACTTTATGTTAAGATAATTTTGACTTTTTAAGTAATTGGTTATAAATCCTTGCACTTGCGTTGAGGTTTATACATACACTATTGTTGTGGTGATTAGATTTAATTAAGGAACTTGCGGAATTCAAACATATCTAAGTTATAATATTCTTAAGTGCTTAATAAACTGTTTGCATGTTAATCGAACCTTGTGTAAAGAATGATATAAAGAGAGTAATAGAATTGCAATTCGACCATCTAACCGTCTCAATCACTACTTTAGTGAATGAACCCATTAATGAGATTAATCTATTTATTATTAAATATAATAGAGTGAAGATAGTTAACCCAATCCGTGAATCTTTTGTTTAATCTGAGTAATCCTTGTTTTTATTTGCTTTCTTAGTTTAGTATTTAATTTTTGCATTTAGTAAATAATAATCATAATAAATAAAACTCTTGGTTACTTTACACTCCTTGAAATCAACTTGTTTTACACCCAATTCTTTGTAGTTTGACACACTGCTCGTGAATAATATTACAATGGTAACTAGTACACTTGATATGTTATTTTAATATAAAAGGGAGATTTTATCCATCAAACCTGCTCCATTCTACTACCTCTTTTTCTCCAAAGTTTTCAACAATAGCTCGGTATTATTTTCGATGGAAGCCAGGCTCCTGGGGTGTGGAATTTAATTTTTTGATGGGGAACTAAAGCAACTATTCCTAATGCAACCTGTGTTGTAACCCCAACAATGGCATTGTATTGGGAATGCAGGTCTACGACTGTGAAAGTTACGCGAACAATCTGATATAGATGTTTTTCCTACTTGTAACTTTGAAGTTAATTGTGCCCTTAACATACACGGTATGATTGGTAAAACTCTCGAGGATCCGACATACGGAGTTAGAAGGGATTTTGACATTTTCATCTTTACAAGGGTTTGAGAGTAGAGAATGTATCTATCACACCCGTATCAATCAAAACTCTGCCAATATCAGCCAGTCCTATGCCTATTAGAATTGTTATAGGTTGGGTGGAATGAAAGAGGGTTGAAGCTAGCTCACACCTAGAAAATCCTATCATTTGTTCCTCTTCTAGAGAGTAGGTCGGGATTAGGAATATCTTTTTCAACTTCTTGATTTGGCTGGACAAATGGGTATTGCTAGGAGCCTCAGTATCAATGTACAGAACATTATACCTGTTATGGGTAAAATTCAGGATTGATACATCTTGAGTTTTTATCAGCATGTCAACATCTTCACACTCGAGGGCAAGGTAAAAATTATTTATTTAAATAATATTATTTATTTCTGTTATATTTTATCACAGGGATAAAAAAGCACGTGAGAAAAGTTATGACCAACAGACTCCTTTCAACGGATTGAAGACTAAGTCAAGATGAGGATGACTTACCGAGATTGCAGGGGAGTTGGTTAGGATTTGATTTTTTCTGTTTTCTTTTTATTATTTAAAGCTCATGGCTGGAGAGAAAAAGACACGAACACATATACACACACATTACACTCACATAGCTCAAGAACACATTGTAATCCGCCATAGCTTTCTACCTTGTAATTCATTGATAATACAATTGTTTGGGAAGGTAGGTGCTCATAATCACCTCTCGAGGTTTTATGTCGACGAGATAGTTATCTCAAGGGTTTTCCTCGTTACATGACCGAGCCATCTTGATTACATTATTGCACCAATTTTATTCCATTGCACCCTCCTTCGTTTCATTTCAAATTTCTTCATTGTTGATTGTTTTTTACCAAAACAGTTTGGCGCCCACCGAGGGGCCATTGGTTTTTTAATTGGTTCAATATTCTTACGTTTTCTACCATGTCTACTCAACCTTTGACTTCCGCCGTCACCAAAACCCTTCCTAGCAGCATGAATCCTCAAACCAGTAACCGGTCGACAACCGGAGGCCAAGAAACATTGCCTCCTCCCCCTCCTGTGAGTTCTGGCAAGAAGCAGATGTCGCCATCTCCTGATCTTGAGATCGAGAGCATGCTGATGCAAATGAAGAATCAGCTGGATCGTCAACAGAATAGCACCTCCTTGATAGCCGAAAGCCTGATCAAGGTGAAAAAGGAGCAGGAGTTACTTTCCAAAAGAATGGATGACGTTTCTCCTTACCGTCCTAGAATCCTTGATTTCAACATTGGGGACAGCTCTCAAACTTTCAATGAATTCCTTCCAATGGCCTCATCTGTTAGGATGTCGACATCTTCTCCACCCATTGCGACCTCTGTGGTGATGTCGACACCCTTAGCCAACAGTGCCTACAGGACGACTTTTCCAGAAGGGCATATCTTCACTAATAGCACCGTTCTGACATCCTCTACAGATAACGTTAATCCTTTTATTAATTTCAATACTAGTTCTGCTTTAGATAATATTGCCCGTACCACTAACCCTTTTGCAGGAACCTATATTGCAAATCAGCTTCAGGAATTGAGAGATATGATCATGAATGTACCAGGTGTCACCCCACCTATCCAGCAAGTCTCCCCAACATGCTACAATCAATCTCTCTTTACTCCAGCTATTGCGCATGTGGATATCCCGAAAGGATTCAGCGTTCCTGCCATGAAATTGTATGATGGAAGTTCCGATCCTGAGGAGCATGTTGCCCACTACCAAGAGAAGATGGAGATTGTTCGCATCCCGCTCCAATTTCGTGAAGCTTGTTTGTGTCGAGGGTTCGGTTCGACGTTGGTAGGACCGGCATTGAAGTGGCTGATCCGTCAACCTCCTGGTTCTATTGGATCGTTTTCTCAACTTGTCAACCTCTTCAACAATCAATTTTCTTGCAGTCGGCAATTTGAAAAGCTCACCAGCGACCTTTATCGTATCACTCAGCAACCCACGGAAGCATTAAAAGACTTTGTTAACAGGTTTAACAAAGAAGTCTTGGAGATCCCCAACCTGGACATGGAAACAGCTGCAGAAGCTTTCAAAATGGGCTTGAAGAAGGATTCTCCTTACTATGAAGACCTGGTGATGAACCCGTGCAAGAAGATGGAAGATATCCGAAATCGGACCGTAAGATTTATCAGGCTGGAAGAGGACAAGATGCAACAATCCAAGAATCCTGACAAAGCTTCAACATATGACCATCCTGACAGGAAGATAGAGTCATCCATCAAAAATAGAATAGATCTAGACCCTACCACAGAAATGAACATAACAAAGTCAATAATGTGGAAGATGACGGGGATGATGATATTGAATCTCCTAAAATATCTGATTATTGTTTTTCTATGGATGTTTCAGGTATTCTCTGTGCAATGAGCAATCTTGGAGATAAAGCAAGGTGGCCTCAAAAGACTGACAAGTCATCCGGCTGGAAGGACAAATCCAAATGGTGTGCCTATCATGAAGACTTTGGACATCTTACCGAAGATTGCATCGCCTTAAGGAGGGAGATTAGTTACCTATTGTCTAAAGGACATCTTAAAGAGCTCCTTGGGAACCGCAAGACCAAGATGGAGAACAAAGAACCCGTTACAACAAGTCCACCATCTCCTCCACCGGTAACAAAGGTAATTAATGTTATTAGTGGTGGTTCTGATATTTGTGGTACTTCTTATTCTGCAGCTAAGAGATTCGATAAGCAAGCTAAGGATGAGAAACCCGAGAGATCCTCCAAGACGTCACAGCTCACATATCAAGATATCATCTCCTTCGAAGAAAGTGACCGGGACAATGTTATGGATCCACATCATGACGCCTTGGTCGTTGCACTTCAGATAGCCAACTGCAAGGTCAGACGTATCCTAATAGATAGGGCAGCCTCCGTGAATCTCATCATGCTTTGGATGCTCTGAAGGAAATGAAGATCCCTGAAGACAAAGATTGTAAAAAGGACCTCGGTGCTCGTGGGTTTCAAAGTGGAGAAACCAAAAGTACAGTGGGTGAGATTACACTTCCAGTCTACGTCGAAGGTATCAATTCCATGGAAAAATTATGTGTAATCGATAGTACAACTTGTTATAATGTGATCTTGGGAAGACCATGGATCCATGGAATGAAGGCTGTACCATCCACCTATCACCAATGTGTCAAGATGCCGACACCTTGGGGAGTTGTCAAGGTTTAAGCGATCAACAGTCAGCTAAAGAATGTTACATGACTTCCATGAAGGCATCAACGACCCCTAAGGTGGCATAGCAATTACAGAGAAAAGCCCGTGAGGTTCTGGAGGCGAAGGAACATAATTTGAAAGAGATACTCTTAGATCCCTCAAACCCAGATCTCAAAGTGCTGGTTAGCCAAGATGTTCCAGCAGAAATAGAAGAAGACCTTATCAAACTCTTACAGAGCAGAATTAAAAGCTTCGCATGGAAACATGAAGATATGACAAGCATCAGTAAGGATGTAATCACCCATAAACTCAACATCGATCCATCTTTCAGACCGATCCACCAAAAGAGAAGAAAGTTCGCACAAGAAAGGAATATTATCATTCAAGAAGAAGTGGATAGACTACTCAAAGCTAAAATGATCAGAGAGGTCGAATACCCAAGATGGCTAGCAAATGTGGTGGTAGTAGAAAAGAGGAACGGAAAATGAAGAGTTTGTGTTGACTTCACAGACTTAAACAAAGCTTTTCCAAAAGATCCTTTCCCCTTACCACACATTGATACTCTGGTAGATGCTACTTGTGGACATGAAGTTTTGACTTTCCTAGATGCGTCTTCGTGGATTCCAAAGAAATCCAGATGGAGCCATCCGACCAAGAGGATACCGCCTTCATCACCCCAACAGGTATTTATTGTTACATTGCAATGCCTTTTGGAGTAAGAAATGCAGGTGCTACATACCAGAGGCTAGTCAACATGATGTTCAAAGAGCAGATTGGGGACACTATGGAAGTATACATCGACGATATGGTGATAAAGTCAAAGAAAGCTGAAGATCATGTTCGAGATCTTGCTCAAGCATTCGACATCCTAGACAAGTTCAACATGAAGCTGAACCCAGCAAAGTGCAATTTTGGCACGAAGTCCAGGAAATTCTTGGGCTACATGGTGACACAAAGAGGGATAGAAGCAAGCCCGAGCAGATCGTGAGCAATCATCAACTTAACGTCACCCAAATCAATAAAAGATGTTCAAAGATTGACAGGGAAGGTAGCAGCATTGAATCGATTCATCTCAAAATCCTCAGACAGATGCAAGCCGTTCTATGACATCTTAAAGAAGAATTATAGGTTCGAGTGGACTGATAAGCATGAACAAGCCTTTCAAGATTTGAAGCTGTACCTATCAACACCTCCCCTTCTTTTAAAGCCTCAAGAAGGTGAGCCATTGTGTGTCTACTTAGCTGTGTCTGAAACTGCAGTTAGTGCCGTCCTGGTACGTGATCAAGATGGCATCCAGCAGCCAATATACTACGTAAGTAAAACATTGCTCGATGCGGAAACCAGGTATTCACACCTTGAAAAATTAATATTAGCTTTAATTTCTGCTTCAATTAAGTTAAGGCATTATTTTGAAACTCATGTTATTGTCATTCATACTAACTATCCAATAAAAAGTGTAATGAGAAAACCAGAAATGTCAGGAAGGATGGTCAAGTGGTCCGTTCAATTAAGCACTTATGACATCAAATATGAGCCTAGAACAGCGATAAAATCACAAGCACTTGCAGATTTTGTGGCAGACTTTAGTCCAAGTATGCAACCTGAAGTAGAACTTGAGGTCCAACAACTCCAAGACGGGGACACCCTGAGGGTGTGGACTCTGTTCACAGATGGTGCTTCTAATATGAGGGGCTCAGGGCTAGGTGTTGTCCTAAAGTCACCACAAGGGGACATCATACCCCAGGCCATTAGTTGTGATTTTAAAGCCACAAATAATGAGGCAGAGTACGAAGCCTTAATCGTGGGCCTATCTGTGGCTCTAGACATGAACATCAAAGCAATACAGGTATATAGTGATTCATTATTACTTGTAAATCATTTTAACGGTTCCTATGCAGCAAAGAATGCCAAGATGACAGCTTATTTGGGCATAGTAAAAATTCTGGCGAGCAAGTTTCAAATATTCTCTTTCGAACAAATACCTCGAGAAGATAACTCTCAAGCAGATGCATTGGCCAATCTTGGATCAGCTTTCAAAAGTTTATCTCAGACCAATATCCCAATCATACATGTTAACATCCCTGCTGTGGAAAGATTAGAACTATTCTGTATAGATGATCACTACAAGGAAAACCGGATTTAGAGACGGAAAATTAGAGACGGACGGAGTCTGTAGCTAATTTGGCAACAGATTAGAGACAGAACCAAAAATTAGAGAGGGATTCGGATTTTGTCTCTAAATTAGAGACAGATTCAGATTCCGTCTCTAATTTAGAGACGAAATCTGAATCCGTCTCTAATTTAGAGACGAAATCCGAATTCGTCTCTAATTTAGAGACAGATTCAGATTCCGTCTCCAAATTTTAGAGATGGGTTTTGTATCTGTCTCTAAAATAGAGACAGATACAGAATACGTCTCTAAATTAGAGACAGATTCAGAATCCGTCTCTAAACTTTAGATACAGATTTTAATCCGTCTCTAATTTAGAGACATATTTTTGAATTTGTCTCTAATTTAGTGACAGATTCAACATCTGTCTCTAAAATTTAGAAACAGATTTAGTATCCGTCTCTAAATTTGACTTTTCTTCTATATACTTTCATTTGTTTAGTTTTTTTCTATCTTTTTTTATATAACTTTTTCTAAAAAAAAATCACTAATTAACAAAGGCTAAAATATTGTTTTCTAGTCAATAAAAATTTTAAAAAAATATAAAAAATAAATATAGGGTAGTCCGTCCCTCTTTTGACTTTTCTTCTATATACTTTCATTTGTTTAGTTTTTTTCTATCTTTTTTTATATAACTTTTTCTAAAAAAAACCACTAATTAAGAAAGGCTAAAATATTATTTTTAAGTCAATAAATTTTTTTTTAAAAAATAAAAAATAAATATAGGGTATTCCGTCCCTCTTTTGACTTTTCCTCTATATACTTTCATTTGTTTAGTATTTTTATATCTTTTTTTATATAACTTTTTCTAAAAAAAACCACTAATTAACAAATGCTAAAATATTGTTTTCTAGTCAATAAAAATTTAAAAAAAATAAAAAATACATATAGGGTAGTCCGTCCCTCTTTTGACTTTTCTTCTATATACTTTCATTTGTTTAGTTTTTTTCTACCTTTTTTTATATAAATTTTTCTAAAAAAAAACCACTAATTAACAAAGGCTAAAATATTGTTTTATAGTCAATAACAAATTTTTAAAAAAATAAAAAATAATAAAGGGTAGTCCGTCCCTCTTTTGACTTTTCTTCTATATACTTTCATTTGTTTAGTTTTTTTCTATCTTTTTTTATATAACTTTTTCTAAAAAAATCCACTAATTAAAAAAGGCTAAAATATTGTTTTCTAGTCAATAAAACTTTTTTAAAAAAATAATAAAAAATAAATATAGGGTAGTTCGTCCCTCTTTTGACTTTTCTTCTATATACTTTCATTTGTTTAGTTTTTTTCTATCTTTTTTTACATAAATTTTTCTAAAAAATATCACTAATTAACAAAGGTTAAAATATTGTTTTCTAGTCAATATAAAATTTTTAAAAAAATAAAAAATAAATATAGGGTAGTCCGTCCCTCTTTTGACTTTTCTTCTATATACTTTCATTTGTTTAGTTTTTTTCTATCTTTTTTTATATAATTTTTTTAAAAAAAAACCACTAATTAACAAATGCTAAAATATTGTTTTATAGTCAATAATTTTTTTTAAAAAAATAAATATAGGGTAGTCCGTCCCTCTTTTGACTTTTCTTCTATATACTTTCATTTGTTTAGTTTTTTTCTATCTTTTTTTATATAACTTTTTTTTTTAAAAAACCACTAATTAACAAAGGCTAAAATATTGTTTTCTATTCAATAAAATTTTTTTAAAAAAATAAAAAATAAATATAGGGTATTTCGTCCCTCTTTTGACTTTTCTTCTATATATTTTCATTTGTTTAGTTTTTTCTATCTTTTTTTATATAACTTTTTTTAAAAAAAACCACTAATTAACAAAGTCTAAAATATTGTTTTCTAGTCAATAAATATTTAAAAAAAATAAAAAATAAATATAGGATAGTCCGTCCCTCTTTTGACTTTTCTTCTAGATACTTTCATTTGCTTAGTTTTTCTCTATCTTTTTTTATATAAATTTTTCTAAAAAAACCACTAATTAAAAAAGGTTAAATATTGTTTTCTAGTCAATAAAAAATTTTAAAAAAATAAAAAATAAATATAGGGTAGTCTGTCCCTCTTTTGACTTTTCTTCTATATACTTTCATTTGTTTAATTTTTTTCTATCTTTTTTTATATAACATTTTCTAAAAACACCACTAATTAACAAAGGCTAAAATATTGTTTTCTAGTCAATAAATTTTTTTTTTAAAAAATAAAAAATAAATATAGGATAGTCAGTCCCTCTTTTGACTTTTCTTCTATATACTTTCATTTGTTTAGTTTTTTTCTATCTTTTTTTCTATAAGTTTTTATAAAAAAAAACACTAATTAACAAAGGCTAAAATATTGTTTTCTAGTCAATAATTTTTTTTTAAAAAAATAAAAAATAAATATAGGGTATTCCCTCCCTCTTTTGACTTTTCTTCTATATACTTTCATTTGTTTAGATTTTTTCTATCTTTTTTTATATAACTTTTTCTAAAAAAAAACCACTAATTAAAAAAGGCTAAAATATTATTTTCTAGTCAATAAAAAATTTTTAAAAAAATAAATATAGGGTAGTCCGTCCCTCTTTTGACTTTTCTTCTATATACTTTCATTTGTTTAGTTTTTTTCTATCTTTTTTTATATAAATTTTTCTAAAAAAAACCCACTAATTAACAAAGGCTAAAATATTATTTTCTAGTCAATAATTTTTTTTGAAAAAAATAAAAAATAAATATAGGATAGTCCGTCCCTCTTTTGACTTTTCTTCTATATACTTTCATTTGTTTAATTTTTTTCTATCTTTTTTTATATAACTTTTTCTTAAAAAAAACCACTAATTAACAAAGGCTAAAATATTGTTTTCTAGTCAATAAAAATTTTTTAAAAAATAAAAAATAAATATAGGGTATTCCTTCCCTCTTTTGACTTTTCTTCTATATACTTTCATTTGTTTTATTTTTTTCTATCTTTTTTTATATAACTTTTTCTAAAAAAAACCGCTGATTAACAAAGGCTAAAATATTGTTTTCTAGTCAATAAAAATTTAAAAAAAATAAAAAATAAATATAGGGTAGTCCGTCCCACTTTTGACTTTTCTTCTATATACTTTCATTTGTTTAGTTTTTTTCTATCTTTTTTTATATAAACTTTTCTAAAAAAAACCACTAATTAACAAAGTCTATAATATTATTTTATAGTCAATAAAAAATTTTAAAAAAATAAAAAATAAATATAGGATAGTCCGTCCCTCTTTTGACTTTTCTTCTATATACTTTCATTTGTTTAGTTTTTTTCTATCTTTTTTTATATAAATTTTTCTAAAAAAAATAAATAATTAACAAAGGCTAAAATATTGTTTTCTAGTCAATAAAAATTTTTAAAAAAAAATAAAAAATAAATATAGGGTTGTCCGTCCCTCTTTTGACTTTTCTTCTATATACTTTCATTTGTTTAGTTTTTTTCTATCTTTTTTTATATAACTTTTTCTAAAAAAAACCACTAACTAACAAAGGTTAAAATATTTTTTTCTAGTCAATAAAAAATTAAAAGAAAATAAAAAATAAATATAGGGTAGTCCCTCCCTCTTTTGACTTTTCTTCTATATACTTTTATTTGTTTAATTTTTTTCTATCTTTTTTTATATAACTTTTTTTTAAAAAAACCACTAATTAACAAAGGCTAAGATATTGTTTTCTAGTCAATAAATTTTTTTTTAAAAAATAAAAAATAAATATAGGATAGTCCGTCCCTCTTTTGACTTTTCTTCTATATACTTTCATTTGTTTAGTTTTTTTCTATCTTTTTTTATATAACTTTTTCTAAAAAAAACCACTAATTAACAAAGGCTAAAATATTGTTTTCTAGTAAATAAATTTTTTTTAAAAAAATAAAAAATAAATATAGGGTATTCCCTCCCTCTTTTGACTTTTCTTCTATATACTTTCATTGGTTTAGATTTTTTCTATCTTTTTCTATATAACTTTTTCTAAAAAAAAACCACTAATTAAAAAAGGCTAAATATTATTTTCTAGTCAATAAATTTTTTTTAAAAAAATAAATATAGGGTAGTCCGTCCCTCTTTTGACTTTTCTTCTATATACTTTCATTTGTTTAGTTTTTTTCTATCTTTTTTTATATAACTTTTTCTAAAAAAAACCACTAATTAACAAAGGCTAAAATATTATTTTCTAGTCAATAATATTTTTTTAAAAAAAATAAAAAATAAATATAGGATAGTCCGTCCCTCTTTTGACTTTTCTTCTATATACTTTCATTTGTTTAGTTTTTTTCTATCTTTTTTTATATAATTTTTTTTTAAAAAAACCACTAATTAACAAAGGCTAAAATATTGATTTCTAGTCAATAAATTTTTTTTTAAAAAAATAAAAAATAAATATAGGGTATTCCTTCCCTCTTTTGACTTTTCTTCTATATACTTTTATTTGTTTTGTTTTTTTCTATCTTTTTCTATATAACTTTTTCTAAAAAAAACCACTAATTAATAAAGGCTAAAATATTGTCTTCTATACAGTAAAAATTTAAAAAAATAAAAAATAAATATAGGGTAGTCCGTCCCTCTTTTGACTTTTCTTCTATATACTTTCATTTGTTTAGTTTTTTTTTTTTTTATCTTTTTTTATATAAACTTTTCTAAAAAAAACCACTAATTAACAAAGTCTAAAATATTATTTTATAGTCAATAAAAAATTTTTAAAAAAATAAAAAATAAATATAGGGTAGTCCGTCCCTCTTTTGACTTTTCTTCTATATACTTTCATTTGTTTAGTTTTTTTCTATCTTTTTTTATATAACTTTTTCTTAAAAAAACCACTAATTAATAAAGGCTAAAATATTGTTTTCTAGTCAATAATTTTTTAAAAATAAAAAATAAATATAGGGTAGTCCGTCCCTCTTTTGACTTTTCTTCTATATACTTTCATTTGTTTAGTTTTTTTTCTATCTTTTTTTATATAAATTTTTATAAAAAAAAAAACACTAATTAACAAAGGTTAAAATATTGTTTTCTTGTCAATAAATATTTTTTTTAAAAAAATAAAAAATAAATATAGGGTAGTCCGTCCCTCTTTTGACTTTTCTTCTATATACTTTCATTTGTTTAGTTTTTTTCTATCTTTTTTTATATAACTTTTTTAAAAAATAACCACTAATTAACAAAGGCTAAAATATTGTTTTCTAGTCAATAAAAGTTTTTTTAAAAAATAAAAAATCAATATAGGATAGTCCGTCCCTCTTTTGACTTTTCTTCTATATACTTTCTTTTGTTTAGTTTTTTTCTATCTTTTTTTATATAACTTTTTCTAAAAAAACCACTAATTAACAAAGGCTAAAATATTGATTTCTAGTCAATAATTTTTTTTTTAAAATAATAAAAAATAAATATAGGGTAGTCCGTCCCTCTTCTGACTTTTCTTCTATAGGGTATAGAGTATAAGGTTTAGGATTTAGGGTATAGGGTTTAGGGTTTAGGGGTTAGGGTTTAGGGTTTAGGGTATAGGATTTAGGGGTTAGGGTATAGGGCTTATAGTTTAGGGTTTTTTTTTTTTTTTTTTTTTTTGAAAAACCAGGGATCGACACTGAAATTTTATTAATGGAAATTAAAAAGAATACAAAAAAGAGTGGGAATATAACCCAACTCTATCTCCAAAAAAAATAAAACAAAAATAATAGCCCAGTAATAAAAAACCAAAAAACTCCCCAAATCAGCCCAAAAACAAACCTAGGGCCAATCCAGCACCAAGGGCGGCCACCCAAGTCTGGCCGAGAAACAAGGGCGTCCGCCCAAGAACAATAGCACGGGCGTGCAATGCCAAAGGCACTGCCGTGCACATCAGAAAAAAAAACAAACAGCAGCTAAAAACCCATGCAACAGCTGAATCCTTCACCAAAACTAACTGAAGGCACATCATTGTTGAACAAAACCAACGTAATGCAGAACCAAAACCCAAGTGATGCAATTGCAAAACATCAACAGCCACCATATAACCAAACAAACCCAAAAGCAAACCCATCTTAACGTCTTTCAACATAAATTCCCAACTCATCAAACCTTAAAGCATTTCTCACCTCCCTTGGCAAAGCATTAACCATATCATACCTCATAAATTGACGATGCACATGAGCCATAGCTGCTAGACGATCAGCCACCCCATTAGCTTCCCTTAAAACATGTCGAATGCCAAAATCACCCAACAAACTCCCACATTCCCTTAGCTCATATGAATATTGCCAAGGACCAAAAAATCTACCTCTCAAAATCCCAACCGCCACCAAAGAGTCCGACTCCACCTGAACCGAAGACAGCTGAAGCACCCGGCATATACGTAAACCATCCCTCAAAGCAAAAATCTCCGCCTTCATGTTAGTGCCCATCCCATAGAAATTGGAAAAAGCCAGAACGAAACCACCCCTCCAATCTCGAATGACTCCTCCTCCCGAACACTCCCCATGTATCGAGGAACCATCCGTGTTGAGAGTATAGCCGTACACTCGAGAAGGCTCCCAACGCAATGTTCGTCTCCTCCTAAACTTCACCTCTGCCACCCTTAAACCCAATCTATACAATATATCCCGAGCTATCAAAGTAGGTTTTGCCTTAGGAATCATGAAAGAACACAAATCCACCAAAGCATGATTAACCTCATCAATAATCGCATCACACTCCATCTGTTTGCCTTCAAAAACCATCCTACATCTCGCCTTCCACAGACCCCAGCAAATAAACATCATAATCCCCATACGAACCAACCCAATTTGAGCCCTACAAGATTGACCCCCGCACCACATATCCCATAGCTGCTGCAGGTCTGCGTAATGGTATCCTATCCCAAAAAAAGATGCCCAATACTGCTAGAGAGAGAGAGCCATAGACGAATGCAGAAATAAGTGTTCTCTCGTCTCCCTGTGCCTTCCCGAAATACAACATACACAACGGGGAGGGATATTGAATCCCCTATCCTCCAACCTAGCATCCACCGGAAGACCATTGTGCATTAAACGCCACCAAAATCCACTTACCTTGGTGGGAATATGTTTATGCCATATCTTTGCTCCCCAATCAACCAAAGGACTTCGAATCCTATGATGATTCCACCAAGCTGCCGACTCAAAATTCCCAGACCGAGTCAAAGTACAAACCACCCTATCCTCCTCATTGGCATCAATAACCACCCTCCGAATGTTATCATGCAGATGATTGGGGATCGGGAAGCAAATCCTCAATCCCCTCAAACCATCCACGACAAGCAAGCCCGATCAACGGGTCTAGGACCCCCAATCCGCTCACCACACCAATTGTCTACCCAAAATTTGATGTCACCCTTACCAACCACCCACCTGCTGCAATCCTCAATCAGATGTAAACACTCAGCTGCTGCTTTCCAAACATGAGAACTGGAATCCGAAGGAAGCAACCCATACTTTTCACGAACAAAAGTAGCCCATAAAGAATTTCCATGCAAAGCTACCCAAGCCAACTTGGCCAACATCATATCATTTACCTCCTTTAAAGATCTAATCCCCAAACCACCCTCCTGAATGGGTTTGCATACCTCCTGCCAAGCCACCCATTGCGAGCGCCTCTCTCCCCCATTGCTCCACAGAAATTTAGCCATAATACCCTCCAATTTTCGTATCACACACTTTGGCACTTTCAACACACCCATGGAGTATATCGGAATGCTATTCAAAACAGATTTCAACAAAACTAATTTACCTCCAAAAGACAGAAGACGAGCTTTCCACCCATTAACCCTCTTTAAAATCTTTGCCTCCAACTCTGAAAAATGAACCCGTTGAATCCTTCCTTTAAAAAGCGGAATGCCTAAATACTTTAGTGGGAACTGCTGATGTGAACACCCGGACCACCTCCGAATATTCTCAATCTCGAAATTTCTCATCTTCTTCCCCACATAAAAACCACTCTTCTCTAAATTAATAAGCTGTCCGGAAGCTCTCTCGTATCTAGACAAAACCCCACGAAGACCCTCTATAGAACTTCTCCGCCCATTACAAAATATCAGCATGTCATCAGCATATAGAAGGTGAGAAATCTGCACTCCCCTCCTCCCGTGAGTATAAGGACGGAAAGTGTTCTCCTGCAAAGCCTTATGCATCGCCCGGGATAAAACCTCCTGCGCAATGATAAACAAAAGAGGGGAAAGCGGATCTCCTTGTTTCACACCCCTCGATGAAGCAAAGAATCCATGTGACACACCACCCAATCTCACGGTACCAATTCCCCTGCACCAATCTCCAAACCAAATCCCTACATCTTCCATTGAACCCAAGAACCTCCATAGCACGAAATAAAAAATCCCATTCTAAACGATCATAAGCCTTCGACATATCAAGCTTGAACAAAACATTGCCTCCCGTTACTTTCTGATCAATCCGATGAACCAACTCATGTGCCAAGGCGATATTCTCTTGAATACCGACCTTTGATAAAGCCTGTTTGCTCAGTGAGAAATCACCTTGGGAATCACCAAGGCCAAACGAATAGTAAGAATCTTCGAGATAATCTTGTTCATGAAAGTGGACAAGCTTATCGGTCTCAAATCCTTAAAACTCGTTGGCTTATCAACCTTGGGAATCAAAACTAGAACATTGGAAGAAAGGCCCCTTGGCAACTCCGCACCATTATAGAAAGCCTGAACCGCAGCCACCACATCAACCTTAATAATGTGCCAGCAACCCTTAAAAAAGTGACCCGTAAAACCATCCGCACCCGAGCACCTTTATTCATTTAAGGACTTAATGGCTTCCCATATTTCTTTCTCCTCAGAATTGCGTAAATAGCTATATTATCCTCCAAAGTCAAAACCTCATCAATACCCGCAAATAGCTCATCATCAATAACATGCGGAATAGAACAGAACATTTCCTCAAAGTAAGCCGCCCCCAGATTACCCAAGACCGCCTCATTATCACACCAAGAACCATCCGGAAGCGATAATTTGAGAGAATTCATCCGTCTCCTCTCCTTGATACTAGCATGAAAAAATGCCGAATTTCTGTCCCCATCTTTTACCCACATCTGCCTCGACTGAGTTTGCTTCATTTCGTATTCCCAACGTAGAACCTGAGCGAGTTCCACCCTTTTCTGCTTGAGATTTAGAGCTGCGAGTCATCCCAACCCCGCATGGCTGAACATCCAAATCCATAATTCCATCCCGAAGCCCATCAATTTTTCTAAAGATATTTCCAAAGATCTCCCAATTCCATTGTCTAAGGGCCTTGCGAAGAGCATGTAATTTTCTATGGAGTTTTTCCAAAGAATTACCCCCGGACCAACGACTCCAAACTTCTTGCACAAAATTCTGAAAATCATGATGATCCAACCACATTTTCATAAATTTAAAGACGTACCTTGGTTTGGAAATCTCCGAAAAGCTAACCTTTAGAGGCGAATGATCCGACATGTCCCGAGGCAGATGAGTAACCGTGACAAGCCCATGCTTCGATAGAAAAGCCCCGTTAACCAAAACCCTATCCAATATTTGCCATATACGCGTCGACCCATCATGGCCATTGCACCAAGTGTATATGCTGCCTTCAAAGTCCACCTCAGAAATACCCGCATCAACCATACAGGAATTAAACTCATCCATACCCAGGAAATCCCAACCATTACCTCCCAATTTCTCGGAAGGATGCGATATAATGTTGAAGTCTCCCCCTACAAGCCAAGGACCATCAAATTGAACGGAAATATCTGTCAGCTCTATCCACAAAGCTTGCCTCTCAACCCGATCACAACTCGCATATACAAAAGAAAGAATACCGTACTCATCCCCACTACAAGAAACATGCATCGAAATCTGTTGACGCGAACTACAAACCATATCCATGTCAAAACCCTAAACCCTATACCCTAAACCCTATACCCTATACCCTAAACCCTAAACCCTATACCCTAAACCCTAAACCCTACACCCTAAACCCTAACCCCTATACCCTAAACCTTATACCCTAAACCCTAAACCCTATACCTTATACCCTAAACCCTAAACCCTAACCCCTATACCCTAAACCTTATACCCTAAACCATATACCCTAAACCCTAACCCCTATACCCTAAACCTTATACCCTAAACCCTATACCCTAAACCCTATACCCCTAACTCTGAGACCTAAACCCTAAACCTTAAACCCTAAATTCTAAACCCTAAACTATAAGTCCTAAACCCTAAACCCTATACCCTAAATCCTAAACCCTAAACCCTAAACCTTAACCCCTATACCCTAAACCTTAAACCTTAAACCTTAAACCTTAAACCCTAAACCTTAACCCATATACCCTAAACCCTATACCCTAGGGTTTATAAACCCTAAACCCTAAACCCTATACCCTAAACCCTAAACCCTACACCCTAACCCCTATACCCTAAACCTTATACCCTAAACCCTAAACCCTATACATTATACCCTAAACCCTAAACCCTAAATCCTAAACCCTAACCCCTATACCCTAAACCTTATACCCTAAACCATATACCCTAAACCCTAAACCCTAACCCCTATACCCTAAACCTTACACCCTAAATCGTAAACCCTATACCCTAAACCCTATACCCTTAACTCTGAGCCCTAAACCCTAAACTATAAGCCCTAAACCCTAAACCCTACACCCTAACCCCTAAACCCTAACCCCTAAAACTTAAACCTTATTAATAAATTTAAAATAATTAAATTAATGAGTATTATTATTAATTAATAACATTATTATTTTTGATATTATATATTATTACTAGTTATTATTAATTATATAATAATAATTACTAACATATTCAATTATATAATTGAATAATTAAAAATAACATCATTATTAATCTTATTATTAAGTATTATTACTAATTACTATTTTCTTTAAAGATTAAATTATTGTTATTGTTTATAAGTATTTTTTTATAATTTATTAATATCAATTATTACTTAGGTATATTAATATTTCTTAAAAGTTTAAATTATTAAATTATTATTAATAAATTTAAAATAATTAAATTAATGAATATTATTATTAATTAATAACATTATTATTTTTTGATGTTATGTATTATTACTAGTTATTATTAATATTATTAATTAATTAATTAATTATATAATTAATAATTTATTAATAAATATTATTAATAATAAATATTATTATTCTTAATATTAGACATAAATATTTTAGTTAGTGTATAATATAGTGTGAAATAAATATAAGTATGTGATGTGGCATTGTTTGATTGGATTTTAAAATTTCACGCGGATTATGGCCAAAGCAAGATCCGACCATTCATAACATTAAATCAAACGGCCCATATTCTTCCACACAAACCCATTTACTCCCTTTCCCTATTTCTCTCCTCATTTTTCTCTCTCTCTCTCTTCATTTTGAGGGAACGGTTTTCTCTCTCTCTCATTTCCCTCACCGTCTCCTTCATTCATTCATTCGGCCTCTCCGCCGTCGTCTGGGCGCCATCATTAGCCGGACCTTCGCCCTCCGTCACTCCGTCTCATTTCCCTCTTCAAAGACGTTTCAATTTCTCACTCCCAAATTCTCAAACTAGCTGAAAAGTTTTCTCTTTCTATGTTGAGATATACTACAATTCCGTGGATAACTAAAAAAAACCCAGATTTTTTTTCTACTTGTAACGCATTTGCAGATCTTGGTTCTTGGCGTGTTCATGTAAGTTCTTACTAAATTGGATTTGTTTTTTCTTGATTCTTTATTGAAATTAGCATCTGGGTTTCGAATTTTAGGTGTTCTTGATGTTTGATTGTGGGTTAATTGTTATATGTGTCTTGGATTTGTAACCCAAATGAGTGATTTTACTGTTTCGGATCATATTGGATTTTCGTTTTGGAGCTAATTGAAATTGCTCCCAATTAGTTCAATTTTGATAATTTGACTTCTCCAGCTTGATTTTTTCTTCATCTCTGTTTTGATGCCGTGGTCGCTGGTGGTTATTGGTAAGGACAGCAGGAGATTGAGTTTCTTCAATCTTTGTTTTGATTTCGTTTTTGATTCTTCAATTTCTGTTTTGATGGTGGTTGTGAATGTAGGTGGTTTGATGTGGTTGTGTGATGGTGGTGAATGGTTGACGGTGGATGGCGGTGGTTGTGGTCGCTGGTGGTTAATATTGAGGACGGATTTGAGTAGAAAAGAAGTTGAGGGGGGCAAAGTGTAACTTTGAATTGTCAAGGACTGATTTAGGATTAATAAAATTAAGGGACTGATTTGAAATTAATAAAAATTACGGGACTGATATGAGAATAAAAAAAGTTGAGGGATTGATTTAATATATATTTAAAAATATATATTAATATATTTTAAATATATATATATATATATATATATTTAAAATATATTAATATATATTTTTAAATATATATATTATTTTTTTAAAAAAAATTGTCAATTTAGCTACGAAAATATTTGTCGTTAAAATGGTTCAAAAATAAAACGAGAATTTAAATAGAGACGAAAAATCTGTCGCTAATCCGTGGACGGTCATATCTGTAGCTAATTTAGAGACGGACATATTTGTCTCTAATTTAGAGACGGATATATCTATCTCTAATTTAGAGACGGCCATATATGTCTCTAAATTAGAGACGGACATATCCGTCTCTAAAACAGCTACAAAACAGCGACACCCAATTTAGCGACGAACCTGCACCCACGAAATAGCTACGGAACAAATCCGTAGCTAAACACGATTTAGCTACGAAATCTTCATTTTAGCTACGAAATTTGCCATAGCTAAAATCGATTTTCCTTGTAGTGGATGATATCCATGATAATCAGATGGAGATATCTTGGACGACGCCAATAATTAAATATCTTCAAGATGACACTATCCCTGATGATGAAAATAATGCTAGAGCATTCAGGGTAAGGATTTCAAGATTCATATTAATAGATAATGTGCTATTTAAGAAATCATTTGCAGGACCATATTTGAGATGTCTCGAAGCCGACCAAGCTAAAGAAGTCCTAAGAGAACTACATGAAGGATTATGTGGTAACCATTCTGGGGGCAAAAGCTTATATACGAAAGCTCTGAGGATGGGTTACTACTGGCCAACAATGCGACAAGATGCTACCATCTTTGCCAAGAAATGTGATTCCTGCCAGAGACATAGCGACATCTTGCATTAGCCAGCAGAATTGCTTCATCCAATCCTCTCTACTTGGCCGTTCATGAGATGGGGAATGGATATAATGGGTAAATTGTCTAAAGCTCCTGGGGGAAAAGTTTTCTTGCTTGCTATGACTGATTATTTCTCTAAATGGGTTGAGGCGGAATCATATGTGCAAGTTCGTGATAAGGAAGTCATATCCTTCATTAAGAGAAATATATTTAGTAGGATTGGCATCCCATCTGAAAGAATATGTGACAACGACTCTCAATTCATCAGCAAGAAGACCCAAGATTTTCTTGCTAGGTGGGGAGTTAAGATGGTGACATCTTCACCTGTACATCCTCAAGCTAATGGCAGGCAGAATCAAGCAACAAAATAATCATCAATAACATAAAGAAGAGGCTAGATCAAAAGAAAGGAAGATGGGCAGAAGAGCTTCCCTTTGTCCTATGGGCAGATAGAACCACACCAAAGAACGCAACAGGTCAAACCCCCTATTCTTTAGTGTTTGGAGCGGAAGCGGTCATCCCAGCAGAAGTTATCATCCCCACTGCCAGATTCAAGATGGTGACACCTGAACAAAATGATGCCAACCTAAGTCACGATCTAGACACCATTGACGAGCTAAGGGACCTTGCTAAAATCAAGATAGCAGCATATCAGCAGAAGATTGCAAGATCCTACAACAAGAATATGAGGTTGCGAAAATTCCAAGTTGGTGATCTAGTCCTGCGTAAGGTGTTTCAGAACACAAGAGAGCCCAATGCTGGAAAGATGGCTCCCAAATGGGAAGGGCCATACCTAGTGGATGCTGAAGCAGGTAAAGGTTCCTATTGGCTATCGACTCTAGAAGGAGCAAGGATTCCCAGAAGCTGGAACGCAATCCACCTCAAAGCCTACTTTATGTAAGTTTGCGTGATTATTTTACAATACAAATAAAACCAAGGTACGATCTTTACCATACTAAGTTCAATAAAAGTACTTGTTTCCATTTTTATTCTATTCTTGAATAATTATCGACTTAAGCATCGGAGGGCGTTAGCTAAGCTAACGCCCACCTCTAACATGTTTCGTTTTGCAAGAAAATAAGAAGCATTAGAATAAAACTCATTGGTTAAAATGTAAGCATCATCCCAGAACTTGACATCTTAAATCAAAACGGACTATCTCTTACTCTTTATTTAAAAAGTATTTTTATAGTTCTTTTATCAAATAAAATGTGACATCAGAAAAGATGTCGAAATCTTTCATTAACTTGTTATTTTGCAAGAAATAGAAGTCTCCAAATTCAGTATAATTCCTCGTGAATACAACCGTTTTGAGACTGGCCATCTCACCTCCGTTTAAGGTACTTAATCCCTTCAAAGGTTTAAAGAAATTACTTTCTTTCACCGCTTTAAGGTTTAAACACCTCGCCTGGAGCGCACGATGTCAACCTTGATTGAGGTGAGTTGTGGGCCCGTATGTTTAATATATACAAATTACCCATCATCACTCAATCAATGTGTTAGACCCTAAGATCTTTACAAATGGTTATGACACTTACGTGTCATCTAAGTACAAACGGTTATTGACATTTACATGTCAATCTACGTAATTTCAAAGGATTTCTACATCCACTAGCAAGTTGTTACCATCTACGAAGAAGTTAACATATCAATCTCTTAAAACATTTTTCATGAAGATACTTGGGGAAAGTTTTTCTCAAAACCCAAGTAACGATTTTTCTGCAGAAAGCATAAAAAGTGTTGGACCAACCCAACACTTGAAAAACATATTGTCTTGACCCTTATGGGTCCATTACAAACCAAAAAAAGATTGTCTTTGGGACACAGCCCATTTAAAACCAAAGTTTTCAAAATCAATTTTTTTTACCATATTCCTTCACGGGGTAGCTACTGCCGCTGATGTTGTTCCTTCATCCAAGATATCATTGCCTTTGGCTGCAGAGGAACTTCTCCTACTTCCTCTCCCTTAGCTTCCAAAGTCTTCAAGAGGGAACGTTGTTGCTCAACATCCCACTCTTTGTGCTTCCGTGCATTGAACTCCTCCATCATTTGAATCTTGATTGCAACCATGCTCTGGGCAGCGGAGGCCATCATGCTCTTCTTTAAATCCTCAGTCTCTTGCAACTGTGTGTCTTGGAGGGAGGACATCCCCGTCATCAAGCTTTCCACTTCCTTCTGCAAATCACCAATTTTTGTAGCCCCGGCATCCCTTTGTTTTTTGACTTGAATAAACTCCAACACCAGCTTCCTATTCATTTCCTCAAGAGCGTTCATCCTCACCTTAGCAGCATCAACACCCTGTAAAAATCCAAAAAAAGTGGGTTAAAACCAGGGATATACTATCTCCTTCGAGACTCTGTTTTTCCAAAGAAAAAACTTACCACTGCTACCCTTTCCAGCGCTTCTTCCACATCCCCTAGGCCTGTTTCATCCACATTTATTACCTCCTTGGAACTGCTTTTTCTCTTCTTCACCCTGGCTCCTACTGATGGTACCTCCATCTCCCTTTTTGGCACCAACATCTGGTTACTCGACTGGGTTTGGCCCACAAAGTCCTGAAGGTCTTTAAGAGAAAAAGCAGCAGTTGATTTTGAAACTGTCAAAAGAAGTACACTATCAGAAGAATGCAGAATCAAGAGACACCAAGAAAAGTTACACAAGGATCAAATAATCTTACCAGTAGACATTTCAGTGGAGGGTGGTATCGCTTTATTTTTAGAGATAGTTATGTCTTCACCAGGTTGGAAAGATCTTTCCCCTTCTGAGAACTCTAACACCATGTTCACCTTCTCAATCGTTTCAGTAGATGGAGGGAAAAGCTTTACCCAATCAATAGCTGCAAAAACCAACAAAAAACTTACAACAGGTAAGTGCGGGAAAAAAGAGAAAATTGGAATTTATAAGAGGGATACCTTTCCTATTCCATTCAGTCGCCAAGAAGTCTCCTTCCTCCAAAGAGTCCTTCTCAATAAAAAAGTATTTCGATTTCCAACCCCTATCACTTACAGTGACTTTCAAAAACAAAGGCTTCATTCCAGACCTAGTCTTAAGAAGGTATCTCGTGGAACCAAACGTTTTGAGTTCATACACAAAGGCTAACTCCTTTAAACCTATATCTAAACCGAATTCACGGTTCACCCTCAAGACACAAGAAAAGATCCTCCAAACCATGGGCATCACTTGTACAAAGGCAAGGTTAGTCTTTCTAAAAAACTCATTTATCATTGCAGGGAAAGGGTAGGAAAAACCTAGAGTAAAAGGATACTCATAAAAATAAACCCATTTTGGGGAAACGAAATCAGACCTAAGAAGAACATCGAACGGCCTAAAGATGGTAGAATCTGGGAAGCAGTGTCGATCCTTGAGAGATTCGATCAGTTTGTTGTTGAAAATACAGATTTCTTCATCCGGTTTTGTCAACAAACCTTCACACGAAAAACCCCCGTCCTCGTGTAAACTGGGAGGATTTTTCGCAGCTTTTCCCTTTTTTGATTTCACCATGTTTGAAAAAAAGAAACAGGAAGAGAAAAGGAGGGAAGGATTTTACCTTCAAAGCAGAAATCACCGCTGTGAAGAAGAACAGATGAAAATGATTGGAAAAGGTAAAGGAGAAAGTGAAAGGAGATTTTGGTTTTGAGCCCTAGATCTAGGGAAGTGGTTACGGTAATTAATTAGGAGATTAAACCCTCAACCGCCACGTCTCTTCTCCATTAATTAACCGCAAGGCTTCTAGAAGGTTGTGGAAAAAACTGACCTTTTAAATTCATTTAAAAGACAGTTTTTTGGGGACAATTGTTATGGATAAAATTCAAGATTGATACATCTTGAGTTTTTATCAGCATGTCAACATCTTCACACTCGAGGGCAAGGTAAAAATTATTTATTTAAATAATATTATTTATTTCTGTTATATTTTATCACAGGGATAAAAAAGCACGTGAGAAAAGTCATGACCAACAGACTTCTTTCAACGGATCGAAGACTAAGTCAAGATGAGGATGACTTACCGAGATTGTAGGGGAGTTGGTTAGGATTTGATTTTTTCTGTTTTCTTTTTATTATTTAAAGCTCATGGCTGGAGAGAAAAAGACACGAACACATATACACACACATTACACTCACATAGCTCAAGAACACATTGTAATCCGCCATAGCTTTCTACCTTGTAATTCCTTGATAATACAATTGTTTGAGAAGGTAGGTGCTCATAATCACCTCCCGAGGTTTTGTGTCGGCGAGATAGTTATCTCAAGGGTTTTCCTCGTTACATGACCGAGTCATCTTGATTACATTATTGCACCAATTTTATTCCATTGCACCCTCCTTCGTTTCATTTCAAATTTCTTCATTGTTGATTGTTTTTTACCAAAACAATTTCTTGCTCATCATCAGCATCATTATCTATGTTCCTTTCTCTCCTGTTCGGACCCCGCTGCGCCTCGCCCTGATCATTTGGGTACGCAACCCAATTCTTGAGCTCGTTATTGTTGATCTTGTTCTGAATGACCCTTTTAAGACTGATGCAATCCTTCGTGTTATGCCCGTGATCATTATGAAAATCACAAAACTTGTTTCTACTTCTTTTCGTTTGGTTTTTTGTACAATGGAAGATGAGGAGGAGGAATTTAAACGGCTTGAAGGATTGTAGCCCGGGGTGCGTTCAGCGGAGTGTACATTATCTCGTTCTCCATTTTCTTGAATTTCTCCGTTTTCCTGTTTCTCTATCCTGAGCTTTGGCTATTCTATTGCACGTGCTCTATTCTATCTTTTACCGACTTTCGAGCAGGCTTTGCCTCTGCGGGCTTCTCGGCCCCAGTAATGGCGATGGCCCGATCATAAATTTTTCCACCCCTATTGGGTTGCGGGCTGCGAACTCTGCTTTCATGTAACTGGATGGCAGTCTTCCTTTGTAACATATCTCGATGTTAATTTAGGTTAGATCTACTATCAGCGTGGAATCGCCTGCACATTACTAGATTCTAACGAGATTTGATTTCGGTCTTGCGGCCTCTCTGGCCCCTACAAATGAGTTAACAAACAAGTCCCTCAAATGTTCATAACTGTTTATCAACAGTCAACCATGACAATGCCTTCCCTTTGAAGGTTGAGGCAACTGCCTTCACAGCACGGCTTCATCATCAGTAAATAAAGGCATCTGGCCTTCGAACCTGCCCAAATGATTTTCGAGTTGGTTGAACCGTTATAAGATTCTAGAGTAATGATATACCTTTTTGGATATCGATGTGCTTTTGATCCATGATGCAAACACATTTAGCGTGAGTGTGTGTTTGGGTTAGATAATGTCACATACCTGACAAGGGGGGGGGGCGGTGAGAGGCATTTATGGGAGAGCTGAACATTGAATTTCTAATTTGTCTCTACTTGGACATGTGGTATGCTCTGGTTGGATAATACAGAGAAAGAACACTGCAAAGATTGTGGGATGTCTTTCATGGACATAAAGCACAGAGATTGATGTGACGGTTGGTGGGGCACCGAGAATGCACCTGCTTTTCATTTAATGTGATAGTGACAGGTTTGTCGGTTGTATCAACAAAAGTATGAAACATGATCCGTAAGACAGGAATCGGAAGGTTGGAATGGATCGGGAGGCTGGTGAACCCGCATATCATGGGATGACTCAGAGTTAAGTGCCCATGGTCTAGAGTAACCCGCGGTTCGGGCAATAACATAGTTCTTTGGCCGATTTATCGGGTTGGTTTGCATTTAGCAAAATTGGGTTCAACATGTAAGGTTCGGGCTCATCAAATATGATAATATTTGAGTCACATTTGTGACTCAAATAAATACGAAGTATTTGTTGGGTTTTAGGGTTACAAACGCGGTGGAAGAACTTTATAAAACAACAAAACCCTAGCCTTTGAATTTGTCTAACATGAATAGATTAAAAACCATGAAATATTTTTACTTACCTTGCTAGTGATTATGTTTGCTCAAAACGAATCTCAAATCGAATCTGAAATTCAACCTTTGAATTGATTCCGAATCTTCTATTTTCTCCTAGATCTTCCTTGTGATGAATTGATCCAAGCTTTAGGTGATAAAGGAATCACCCTCTATTGGTAATTCACACGCGAACGAACCAAGATCTAATCTTGTAGGATTGCTAGATGATCCTCCGATTGTTGAATCGATATTCAACAATCAATGGCTGAATTATGGAATTGATTTGGGTGTTTTTGATATTTGATTCTCAATCAAAATCAATATTTTTGTGTTTCTAAAACTCAAAAAATCTTCTTTGTTGACTGAGACAAAAGAGTTCTATTTATACATTATAAATATCCCTAACCCTTAGGGAAAATAGCCCTTTTCCTAGACAAAATTGGAGTCCAACAGGAGCTTTGTCCCGCGCGAGACTGGCGTGTCCCGCGCGATACAACGCTACGGTCAAAAACTGGAGCTGAATAGAAACTTTGTTCCGTGCGAGACAACGTGTCCCGCGCGATACATCGCTACGGTCCAGTCCAAGCATCCAAAAATCCAATTTCCAATTTTGAGCCATTGTATTAATCTGTTCTTTGTGTGTGACCCTTTAGGAATTATATTTTATGTTGGTAGTGAGTTGAAACATCAACCTCACAAGACATAAGTGGTCTCTAGCAAGCCATTATGTCTACCCAATTAAATATAATATCAAAGCTTGATTCCTTGATAGATCATTGTCACAATTTCTTTGTCCACGATGTCAAATTGAACATGAGTCATGGTCCATGTCAACTCATATCGTTCAATGCTTTCTCGGTTCTGAATGTGTTGATAATCCAAGTGCATTTGATCTCTATCAAATCTCTTGAGTGTGGCTACACATTTCATCAACACTATTCTTCGAGGGGCTCAAGCAAACATCTCTATCAACGAGAGGAACAAATCCCATCTTGACTTATCATTCTTCCCTACAAGAATCAAATCGTGTCAACATATCCCTTATTGCTATCCTATTAAAGATAGTGTTAAACTACATCAAACACAATGTTCATCATGTGGAAGACGATGATAATCTCAGGTACAAAGGATTTCAATGACACGACTATCATGAGATTTAATCATGATCATAGACCATGTCATAAATCTCATAAATGGGTCAGTCCAGTACTTGTTCTCTAGCAAGTACCCATAAGTGTAATGTGCATCACATGCATATAATCGCCTCCGTGATTATCCATCAACTTATACTAGTTATTGACAATAACTAGGGACGCAGGTTATTATAATAAACATGTAAATATATATAATAAATCAAATAAACATGCTCCATAATAAACGGTAAAGATAATTACATAACGATATTAAGTTATAAGTCGAATATAACTAATAAACGCCTAGGACATAACACAACAGTATTTTTCTTTAACCTACCGAAAAGTGGACTTTCTTGGTCTCTTTAAATATCTAAAGAAACTTATTCTCTAGGGAATGTATAGCTAAGTTGCAATGTCAAACATGCGCAATGGACTTTAGAAATTTTGCCATATAATATCTTCGTATTGTTCTTATTTTATTTCATTTCATTTTCATTTGCTTGACTAGCAACGTCAATCACACTCAAAGGACTTCATATAACAAAGAAAATGTCTTAAATTTTCTCTCTCCTGTCATAATCTAACCCAAAATTATCTTCCGAAACAAAACACCCCCCCCCTTCTTTGATATTACCAAAGACAAAAGACCAATGAAAATTAATATTTCTTTGAAATTCCACCCCTATTAATGTTAAAACAAGACTAATAATTTATTTTTCTCCCTTTAATTAATGAAAACTTTCTTGCCCACTTTCATAATAATCTTTGCTTTGCTACTTTTTGAATCGATGTTCTCACTATTTAATGGTGAATTTGATTGAATTTTAATAAAAGATGTAGAAAATATTAATTAATAATTACAATAAAATTTTAAAACATGTTATTAACCAATCACAATTTTTTATTAAAATAATTTTAACTTATAAGATAAATTTACTTACGAAAGACTCAGTTAATTTACCACTAAAAAAATGAAACTGTCTCTATTTCATGTGGATGAAATGTAAACCACACATTTGCATACTATCACGCACAACAATCTCCTCAAGGCTAATTTTCTTAATACTTTTTTTTTTTTGACAAGTCTACTTGAACAAAACGCCCATGTTATAAATTTGAGCTCATTCATTTGCATTTACTTATCCAGCATTGGCTTCTTTCCTCACAAACAGATTGAAAACATAAAAAACGAGGCAAATGGCAAATAGCGGGACTGGTTTTGCTGCTTCTCTCTTTATTCTGAGTGTCTTCTGCTTAATTCTGATTGTTTTTGTTTCACAGGGAATAGCCGTTAGAGGTTAGCCCTCCATCTGCATATATATATATATATATATATATATATATATATATATATATAAATACATTTAACATAATTTTTAATCTTTATTATACTCTTGATCTATCTATTATTGAGTTTGTCTTGCCGGGAAAACTATTTTTCTTAACACCTATTAAAAACGTTGTTTAAAAAATGAGCGGTGACATGATTGTAGATAGCTGAAACTTATATTTTATAAACTCGTTTACATTTATGTGATTAAGAAAAACTTTTCTTAAAAAAGTTTGGTGACAGTATCACACCGATAATCAAAACCAGTATCACTAGCATTCAAAAAGACTATCACTAGCACTGAAAAAATTCAGAAAAAGTAGCTTATACCAGTGTGACCGACAAAGATTGCCAATATATCCAAATAAGCAAGTATAGTGTTTGTACAATATTTTAACCTTTTCTTAAACGATTAAAAAGTAATAAACCATATTTGAGTTTGAAATTCCACTTTGACACAATCAAATTGATCATTAGATAATTTCAGTTGGGTCCAAAATGTTGTCTCCAATGGGTTCCAAAAAACTTATTTCTCTTTATATGAGTATTCAAACCTACAATTCTTTTGACAGCAGTGGTTAATCCATATTTTTATATGAATTGTTGTCTTTCTCACCATCTATATAACCTAATATTACTAATGTTACCCAAATCCCCAACATCAGATTAGATTATTAGAAACGACATTGTTGTGTGGTTTTATTTCATTTTAATTAAGAAAAATTTAGTATACATTTTTAATGATAAAAATGTATAAATATTCTTATTATAAACTTTCTAAGCATCTATTTAATTTAGGATAATAAAATGAATGACAAAAAAAATTTATTAAAAAAAACGTTTATACACAATTTCTTATGTAAAAGATATTCATTTTGGGACAATTTTTCTTAAAATTTTAGGCATCAATTTAGGAACAGGTGTATCATTACACTAGTTCATATGATGAATGTAAATTCCTATTTCTCTGGAAGTATCTAATAAAATTTATGTATCCGAATTTATTGCAGATCGTTCCAATCCGGGTATTTATCCGGGTGATTGTCTTGGAGGTGAGTACAGTTATCCTTGTCATTTATAGACTTCTTCGCACTCCATCGGCAAATGAAGTGTGAAATTCTTAACAACTCTAATAAAGGTGGGTATCAAAATCAAAATTTAATACCCACCTTAAACAGAACATTTTCAATGTTATAAATCAGAGGTACCGAATTTTGTTAGAGAACACGTTTTTTCTAACAGTTAGAAAAGACGTATTTATAAATGTGCGGTGACATTTTTATTAATAAAGAGATCTACATATGCGGTGACATTTTTGTAAATAAGTGAAACTTCGCACGCTGAAAATCAAGGTCGTGACTAACTCCATGACTAACAAACTTTATTAGTATCAAACTCAAATATTTCTGTATATTAATATTAAAGATTTATGGATATAAAGCAACAAACACTAAGCCTGACCCTCGTTTAATATTTCATAAAAAAATCTTATGAATATCAGTTTTAAAGATTATGTATATCAATCTCAAAGTTTCTCGATATCTAGAATCCGTTAACATTGATATTCGAAAGCTTTGCTACGCGTTGGGTTCATGACCAATAAACTTTTTGAATATAAAGGTAAAAGGGTTCTAGATATCCAAAACATTTGAAGTTGATATCTAGAAAGTTTATTGGTTATGGTCTTGTTCAAATATGTTTTTTAATTCTTATCCAGATGACTTTAATATTGATCCAAAAACCTCTAACGTTGATATTTAGAAAACTTTAATGTTGATATCCAGAAAAGTTTAATATTGATATCCAGAATCCTTTAAGCTTGATATCCAGAATGTTTGTTGGCCATGGACGCAGCATCGCACACTAAACCTTATGGATATTGATGATGCCAAAATCGTCAAATCAACCCAAATCCAAGCGATGAATGCTCCGGCGATTGCAAGGCCTGAAAATAAGAGAAAACACGTAAACTAAGCCGGGGCGGATCCGGCTAAAGGCCCTCAGGCGTGAGAATAAGTTCATGGTTTGTATGTAAGAAACTAAATTGACAGAGTTTCTGTATTGTAAAAAGTAACGTACCAAATAATGATCCATAGGGCTTATATTTATAGGGATGGATCGATAGAATCCATGTTGGAGTGAACTTGTAAAGAGATAAGACATAATCCTAAGAGAATTATATCTGTTAAGGAGTCATTGTTTGACTTGGATTGGTTTTGGTTATTGCGATCCTGATTGGATCACGACTGTAGAATCTTTGTTTGATAAGGACTGTGTAATCTGCTAGCCGGAACGCCGAGGAGCAAGAATGTTTTATCTTGGCATTTATGAATAAGCCGAGATGCATGATTTAGCTTCCTCGTCATTTGATGATTGGCCGGCATGTGGATAGGCCGGGGTGAATGATTCTGTCTCCTCGTCACTTGAGGATATGCCGAGGTAAGAACTTTTCTCTCCTCGTCACTTTGTGATATCTCGGAGTACAATGGACCAAGTATGAAGATATAAGGCCGAGGTGGATGCTCCTCGGCATACGAAGAAGATGTTCCTCAGCCCTAACACTTGTGTATTGGATTATGTTTATGGCCCAATCCCATTGGGCCCAATTCGAGCAAGCCCATGTTCGTATCTCGGTTTATACTGTTCAATGGCCCCCGACTTTCTAGCTCGGCTTAGGACGAGGAGAAAGTTATCTCGTCCTCGGCTTACGGGATACGAACAGGTTTTACACGTGTCAAAGGCGCTTCAGTCCGTGCGTCGCTTCGATATCCGCCGGTTATTTGCCATGATGATAAAAGGTGGGTCCCAGGTCTGACGTGCCTCGAAAATTGGTGATTGCATTTAATTCTTGAGGCGTCAAACCCGGATATATGCTTTACCCATGGGTTTGACCCGGTTTTGTGGAGTATAAAACCTTAAGCCCTTCTCATTTCAACCTTTACGCATCCCATTTGTTTGAGAGCACATTGCAAGAGATACACCGGCGAATCATAGCAACCTTCGATTCCAGCTTCCGGCGAACTCGGTTTTTCCGGCGAAGTAGCATTCTATTGTGATTCCAACCGTTCTTTCAAACTCAGGTATGAAATTCCTTCCCTTTTATGCATTCCGTTCATGATTTTGCATTTTCTAGGGTTTTTAGGAGAGATTTCGAATGTGCCAAGAAAAATAGATCGCCATTGTTGAAGATTGAAGCTTTTCTTCATGAATTTTTGCTTCTAACTCTCAAACACTTTGAATCTTTGATTTTCTTTGAATTTTGTATGAATTTCTTTGAATATTGAATGAACTCCCCCTTCAATCTTTGATTCCCCTTAGAAATAGCTCGTTCTTGGGACCATTCTCCCCGATTTCGTTATGGATATCACACCGGCAATCTGAGGGTTTATCGTAGAGAGAGAGGTCCATGGTTGATGCTGAACTTGGATGACATAGGAAAGATGTTGAGGAGTTATGGCCGTACTCGGATGTTCATCCAATACCCGGATAAAACAAGGATAGACCGAATTGATTCTTCGACTCGTAATGTAGTGTTACTTGAGGATAGAGCAGAAATAGTGGAACACATCCAACTGTTCTACCCGTCTTCAGACCATATAGTTCGTGAGCGTCTGAGTGGTAAGGCTCCCTCCTCGGCCTTATGTAATGACGAGGAGGGATATCTTCCTTCCCCGTCATTAGATCAGCCATTGACGAGGTAACTAATTTTGTCCCCTCGTCTTTTTGCAGATATGACGGGTAGAGAAGGAGAGACCTCCTCGTCCCCCCCCGAACTGTTGATGCTTTTGTGGAGGGTGCCCAGGCTGAGGGCAGCAAAGGCCGAGGAAGGGGAAGTCGAGGGAAACAACGGGAGAGGGCTCCAAAGGCCGGGGATCCCATGCTCTCTAAGTTGTATTCCACGTACGGGGTGGACAAAGCCGAGAATAAGTTAACTTATATGGGCAAACTTGATCTTAAGACGGAGAAGGAGGAAAGGAGCTTCTACTATAATGAATATCATGTTCACTTCTACTTCAAACAGTTTCAACAAGGGCTCCGTCTTCCCTTGGACCCCTTTATCAACGAATTTTTGGACGACGTAAGGGCAGTACCGGCCATGCTAGGAGCCAATGGTACTAGGGTTCTTGTCAGTTTCATTGTCCTTTGCCGCAGCCTAGGTTTCGAGCCAACCATGGGAGCTTTTCGGCACTTCTACCTAGTTAGTTTTGTCAAGGACAGCTGGCTCCTCGTCATTAGGAGTGCACCTAAGAAACCCAAACTTCTTCTTCCCATGTCAAGCAAGGTTGCAGGCTGGGATAATCATGTAATCCGGGTGGAGAGCCGCCAAGGTTGGGAGTTCCAGTCCCCTTGTAAGGCTCCAACTTCATCAGGTCCTGTTCAACAGTATGAATGGACTAAGGCCTTGATCAAGCGCTTAGAGGCGCTTGCCGAGGTGGGGCTCCTTGACTAGTCGTCAATAGAAGCTTCTGATCACTACTACGTCCAGGCAGGACTGATGTCGGGACCGAAGGACGGGGTAGTTCCCCTCGTCACCGTTAAGAGGGTTCGGCGTTTTAACGATTGGACAGTCCATCCCGGCCTCATTTTTCATGAAGATTATCCGAGGTGCAAGATCCGTCCCCTTGACCAATGTCTGGAAGAAGTAGATGTGGTTGGATGTAAATATTTAACTCTGATACTTGTAGTTTTTTGCATTATTGTTGACTTTCCTTCTGCTCGTCCTTAACCATCTCTTCCTTGTCTTTGCAGTTTTAACCCCCGAGGAAGAAGCAGAACTAGCCATGAAGAGACTAAGTCCCATGGAGCTGGTTAAGCAGAAGAGGAAGCAAGTCAAGAAGTCTGGCCTGATGGAGAGGAGGGAGGAAGCCAACGCCTGCAACTTGGTGCTAAATGCTCAAGGTGATCAACCCCTTCCATTCAAACCACACGGGGAGGTGAACGCCGAGGAGGCGGCGTCTGAGGAGCAAGCTAATCCATCAACTACAGAGGGGCATAGCCTCCATGTTGATGCCGAGGAGGCGGGGGGCCGAGGAGACAGGCCTCGTAGGCAGACGCTCTGGCTCCAAGAGGGCCCAAGTTGCAAGCGCCGAGGAGCCTGCAGCTAAGCGGGCAACTGTTGAATCCTCCAACCCTGAGGGTCCTCCTTCCCTTACCATTCAAACTGTCAAAACTTATGACGAGGCCGACGAGCTGGCTCGGCGCATGGCTGCAAGTGTCCCACGTCTGAGGGGTATTCCTCTGCAAAATAGGGAGGGACCTTTGGTGAGATTGGGCCGAGCTCCAGTTCAGAGAGCTATGGACGAGGAGGCTTACGAGGCTCTCGTCAAAGAGGCTCCTAGCGAAGATAACTTGCTTTGCCGCAAGGGGCTCTTAATTGCCGAGGTGAATGTCTCCTTTTCTCGGTCATATTGATTTTGAGATTTGCTTGGATTTCTAACATTGATTTCTCTTTCAGTTGGCTTCCGTCACGGCTTACGAGAATGTCTTGGCCAAGAAAAGAGCCAGGCGCTTGAATGAGGCTAAGACCGCCCAGGAGAAGAGTGAGGCTGATAAGGCTTCCTTGGTTAAGCTTTTGAAGGCCAAAGACGCTGAGCTCGAAGCGGCCAAGGCCAAAGTTGAAGCCGAAGTGCAGAGGGCAAGTGACGAGAGGGCTAAGGCCGAGGAGCTCCGTATGAAGGCCGAGGAACATCTCCGGCAGACGGAAGCCGAGCTAGCTGAGGCAAGGAAGGCCAAGGCCGAGGTCCAAGTAAGGGCCGAGGAAGCTGAAACCAAGTAACTAGGTTACGAGGCTACTCTCGTCACCAGGGAAGAGGAGGCCGTGACCCGCTTCAAGGAGCCAAGCTTTCCAAGACGCCATGGATGAGAAGACGGCGACAATGTTCGAGGACGGCTACCTCCATCTCGCTCGTCGTCTCCTGGCTGACCCCACCACTGGCTTAGATATTAACAGGATTGCCCAGCTGATCTGCTGAGATCAGTATGACGAGGAAGCTAGGGCTCTTCACCACTTGGTTCCATTTTCTGAGTATAACTTAGAAGTTATGGCCGAGAAAGATGCCCAAGCAGGCCGAGCAGTGTGGAGGCCAGCATCTGTCGTCCCCGGCAACATCAAAGCCTTGGTTGAGGCAATCCAGGACGAGGGAGAGCCCGAGGACATGGAAGCTGAGGCTGGGGGAGGAGAGGCCGAGAAGACTGATGCCCAAACTGATCAAGCTGTTCTTCTTCCCCCTGGTACTATCACGGAGCAATGGCCTGAAGAGACTTTTAATGATGGCCAGCAAACTTAGGATTTTTCTTTCCTTTTTTGCCTTTTGTAATAGATGGTAGGATTTGTACTTTTCTTTGCACATCAATGAAAAAATCCTTTTGTCTTAAATTCATATTATTTCAATGAATTGTTTGTGTTTCTGTATGCTAGGCATAGGCACCAGATTTGTAGAGGTGGGATCCGAGGAGGGTCCCCCGTTCCCTGATTATTGAGCGAGTGATTAGGCCGAGGAATGACTCCTCGGCTTTGACTGTACTCTAAGTCGTATAGGCCGAGGAAGGACTCGCCTCGGCCGTACTCTTAAGTCGTGTAGGCCGAGGAAGGATTCCTCGGCTTTGACTGTTGGTGATTTCTTCTTTTTTGTCTCCTTATGCCGAGGAAGATGACTCGTGCACAGGTTTTAGACGTGATGCCTTTTAGTCGTAGTGACAAGGTGTTTCCTTGTCTTGACGTGAGGCAAGTCATCAGGCCGAGGAAGAATCCTTGGTCTTGACTGTGATAGTTGTAATCCTGGAATCAAGGCGGACCCTTGTCAGGATGCAAAGCCCTTAGGCCGAGGAGGACCCTCGGTCTTGGCTGTTAGGAACATGTAGTCGTTGAGTCAAGGCGGACCCTTGTCAAGACGTAAGGTGTATGTTTTGAAGAGTCAGGGATGGGATCCTCGTCTTCTGGTGTTTGTGTGTGAAGCTGATAGTTGCTTTGCATGTTGGAAGAAACTGCTATCGTAAAACTGAAACGTGATTACATCGAACTGCAATCCTATCAACTAAAAAAGTAAAAGACAGAAAACAAGAAACTAATCTACTGCAAAATAAACTAGACTAGTGATAATATTTTCGGAGATTGTCAGAATGCCATGGATGCTTGAGATCCTTCCCCTCCTTGGTATTTAATCTGTAAGTCCCTTCTCGAATGACTTGAGTGATGATATAGGGACCTTCCCAATTTGGGGAGAGATTGTTTTGTTCTGCCTTCCGACCAGTCGCCTCGATTTTTCTAAGTACCCAATCGCATACTTGGAATACTCTTCTGATGACCCTCTTGTCATGATATGCCTTGGTCCTTTGCTTGTAATTTACCATCCTCATCTGCGCAGCTAGTCGTTTCTCATCTATCAGGTCTAGGACCAGGAGCCTATTAACCTTGTTGACTTGCTCATTATAATGGGAGTTTCTCACCGTAGGGATGGCCATTTCAGCTGGTGCCATAGCCTCAGAACCGAAGGTTAGTGCGAATGGGGTTTCCCCGGTTGGCCCTCGGGTGGTTGTGCGAACAGCCCATAAGGCTAGGGGAAGTTCGTCCAACCATCTACCCTCGCGTCCCTCAAGGTTCTTGGTAAGGGCGGTTAGGACCCGCTTATTGCGCCTTCGCTTGACCGTTGCCTTGGGGTCTGCTAACTGAGGATTTTGCATGGCGGACTTTGACTCTTCCCAACTCTGTAGTGAATGCCGTAGAAAATTGTAGTCCATGATCAGAGACAATTGTGTGTGGAAGGCCAAATCTGCACCAGATGTTGTCGTGGACAAAGTTGATTGCGTTTTCTTCCGTTATCTTGGCTAATGCCTTGGCTTCTATCCACTTGGAGAAGTAATCCACAGCTACTATCACATACTTGCAATTACCACGGGCGGGAGGGAAGGGTCTGATGATATCGATTCCCCACATGTCAAATGGCCACGTAGGTATTACAAGTGTTTGCTCAACTGCCGGTAGTCTAGGAATGTCAGAGAATCTTTGGCATTTGTCACATTTTCTAACATAAGCGTGCGCGTCCTCCCTCAGGTTTGGCCAATAGTAACCTAGCGATATGATCTTGTCAGCTAAGGTTCTGGCCCCCGGGTGTCCGCCGCAAACACCTTCATGTACTTCTGCCAAGAGGTTTTCAATTTCCTTAGGATAGAAACACCTTAGCAGGGGCTTCGTGAAAGATCTTCGGTAGAGGACTCCGCTCATCACCACGAACCTTGGGGACCTCTTCTTGATAAGTTTAGCTTGAGCTTCATCTTCTAGGAGTTTCTCCTTTTCAATGTACTCAATGTAGTCATCGATCCAACATCTCTCCTCTCCGTCTAGGAGCATGACTTGTAGTCTTTCATACACAGGTTCCTCGGTATAAACCACATATGGACTGGTCTTAGATGTAGACACATCCATGGTTGCTAGTTTAGATAGAACGTCTGCGACTTGATTATCTTCCCTGCCTATTTGCTTGAGTTCGAAAAATTCCATCTTCTTCGTCATGTCTAGGACAAGGTCCTTATATTTGGCAAGGGTGGGGTCTTGGGTGTTATACTCTCCCTTTACTTGTTTGACAACGAGTTGGGAGTCACAGAAAGCTGCCACCTTAGTTGCTCCGTAGAAGGAGGCCAACTCAATACCAAATATTAGAGCTTCATATTCTGCTTGATTGTTGGAGGCAGGTAACTTGAAACGAATGGTGTCTTGCGTGGTGTATTCTCCTTCCGGGCTTGCTAGTACAATTCCAGCTCCGCTTCTTTCCTTTGTAGCTGATCCGTCCGTGTACAGGATCCAACAGTTGGATGGGAGTTCGATGGGAGAGTCTTTTTCCTCCGGTGCGTTTTGCTTTCTGGAGGTGGGGAGATGCTCACCCATAAAGGCAGTCTCGACCATGAAGTCAACCAAAGGCTGTGCCAGGAGGGTCTTCCTTGGTTGGTAGATGATATCAAACTCAGTAAGAGCGATGGACCAATTAAGGAGACGTCCGGAGCCGTCCAAATTATGTAATATCTTCTTCAGTGGTTCATTCGTATACACGGTGATAGGATGTGCAGAAAAATAGGCACGTAATTTCCTTGATGCAATAACCAGCGCGTACGCTATTTTCTCCACATTAAAGTATCTGCTTTCCACGTCAGACAGTGCCTTAGAGACATAGTAGACGGGCTTTTGAACTCCTTCGTCATTCCTAAGACTAGGACAAATGCGACAAAGATGATCAATGGCAACTAGGAAGACATATAACATCTCACCAAAGAGTCGGACTACCGAGCAAGGGAGGGGAACCCAAGTACTCCTTTAATCTGGAGGAACGCTTCGTGAGCATTCGTGAGTCCAGGAGAAGCTCTTGGTACCCTTCAATACCTTAAAGAAAGGCAGTGACTTTTCGGCGGATTTGGCAATGCATCTTCCAAGTGCCGCTATTCTTCCATTAAGTCTTTGAACCTCCTTGATAGTTATAGGTTCCTTCATGTCAATTAGCGCCTTAATTTTTTCAGGGTTGGCCTCTCTTCCCCTTTTCGATACCATGAAGCCTAGAACTTCCCTGACGTTACTCCAAATATGCACTTGCTTGGATTCAGCTTCATGTTATTAGCTCGGAGGTTGTTAATCGTCTCTTCCAGGTCAGGGACGTGACTGTCCTCCTTGGTCTTTATGACCATGTCATCGATATAGGCTTCCATGTTGCGACCTATTTGTGTTTCAAATACCTGGTTCACCATCCGTTGGTATGTAGCACCGGCATTTTTGGCCCAAAGGGCATCATGATGTAACGCAATTTCCCCTGTGTGTTTGGAAGGCCGTCTTCTCGATGTCCTCTTCCGCCATTTTTATCTCGATGATAGCCTCGAATAGGCATCTAGGAAGCCGAGAGTTTGGTGTCCAAAGAACGGAGTCAACCAACTTGTCAATTCTGGGGAGAGGATAGCTAACCTTGGGGCAAGCCTTGTTCAAATCAGTGAAGTCTATACACATACGCCACTTCCCATTTTGCTTCTTCACCATTACTACATTAGCCAACCAAATGGGGTACTTGACTTCACGTATAATTTCGGCGCTAAGTAATTTCTGCACCTCTTCTTTAATAGCTTCCTCCTTGTCCCTTGCAAAGTTTCTCCTTGTCTGGGAGATAGTCTTTGCCAAAGGATCAACTTCCAGGCGGTGGAGGGCTACTTCTTCATTGATCCCTCTCATGTCTTTAACTCTCCAAGCAAAGACGTCGAGACTGTTTTTCAAGAGGGAGATGATTCTTTCTTTCTCTTCTGGAGATAGTTGGCCCCCGAGTTTGACTTTTTGTTTCGGATAGTCAAGATTGATGACTACCTCTTCCAGCTCATCTACAGGCTTCATTTCAGGACCGTCTCGAAATTCCAGAGATTCGATAATAATTTCTCTAATTCTCCTCCCTTCGTTGTTGTTCACATTGAGGCCTTCTTCCTCCATAAGTTTGTCAACGTCAGGAAGATTGACCTTCCCCAAGTCATGGTTGGCCCCCGAGTTCTGGCCGTTGACAAGGATGGGGTCTTCTTCGGAGACGGACGGAACTATACCTTGGTCATCTGCAATTTCTTGGACCATAGGTACTTCCTCGCATACGTGTGAAATTGTGCCTTGGTCATCTCATGATTTCTAGGACCATAGGCTCTTCCTCATTATCAAGTACCTCACGGATATAGCTCATTCTGGAGCTAGTTTTTGTGGTTTTCTGGGACTTGGAGATCTTGATGTTTTCCTCGGGGGTATCTATCTCCACACTTTTAGATTTCTTTCTACTCTTTACGACATGTTCCAAGAAGTCTTTGGGGGTTGCCCTCACACATCCAATTCCAACACGAGTGGGAAATTTAACTCGTTGATGAGGAAGGGAGGCCACCATCCCAAGTTTATCTTGACTTGGAATGCCTATGATTGCATGATAATCACTAGTCAAATCCATGACTACAAAATTGACAAGAGCCTTGGCTCTAAGGGATGTTCACCGACTTCGAGTTCCAAGCCCACAGCTTCCTTTAGCTCCAACCTTATGGTTGGTGAATCCTTCCACCTACCATTATATGGTTCTAGCATAGTGTCTTTCAATCCCATTTGTTGGAAAGCGAATAGTACGTAATTTCATGGGAGGCCCCCGTGTCTACAAGTAATCTTTCCGATTCCACATTATCAATCCGACCCTTTATCACCAAGGGTTATTCACGGCAAGACGGCTTCCGCCGCTACCATTGAGAGAAAACCGATGACCTCTTCCGCCTTATGAATCCAAGCAGCACGTGGTATACTTTGCTTAGTTCATGGATTTGGTCCCTAAGCTTTCTCGGTAGAAGTCACTTCTTCACTGGATCACGTGCAATTTGGCTCTAGGAGGCCTACGCTCTCCATCTTCACTCTTGTCGTCATCTTCGCTTTCCTCTTCCTTTCGTTTTCGCTTATTATCTTTTTTCATGACATAACGATCTAGCTTCCCCTCGTCAACCCATCGTTGGATTATTTTCTTGAGGGCCCAATGTACCATCGTTGGTGTGCCCGTTATCCTTGTGGAAATCACGATTTGGAAGTGTCACGAGGGTACTTTGGTTTGTCACTCAATGGACGAGGAGGTGGAAGATTTACTAACCGCATGATTTCGAGATGGGCTTGGTCGAGGGGTGAACACTTCAGTTTCTCTCGTGCCTCTTGTTCGTTTCTTCCCTCGATCCCTTGCCATTCCCTTTATCATTCGGCGAGTGCCCGTCGCCTCGGTTTCTCCTCGTCGGATCCCCTTTTCTTGCTCTTGTCCTCGCCCATTGCAATAGCGTATGCCACTTGGTATAATTCGGACTTGGACTTAGGTTCTCGGGCGGAGAGTTCATATATGAGGGGACCCGATTTCAATCCGTAGTTGAAACAAACAATGACCTCTCTCGTCTGCAAGGCTCTCTTCGACTCCGGTCCGCCATTTTTCGAACCGGTTGTAGTAACCGAGGGTGGTCTCTCCCTTTCCTTGCTCGATATTGGCAAGGTCACTAATCTCATCTTTCTCCTTCCAAACCGTGGCAAAGTGGTTCGAACATTCTCCTCATGCCTCTCCAAACTATCGATGCAACCTTTTTCGCTCACTAACCAGTCAAGGCAGTTCCGGAGAAGGTGCTCGCGAAAGATTTGCAAAGCATGTCATCAGCTACGGTGAGGAGGTTCATGGTTTGTTCAAACTTTACACATGGTCTCTTTGCGTCGGTGGTTCCGTTTATATTTTTCAAAATTTGGAACCTTAAAGTGAGGATTAAGGTGTGCCGTCGTTATCCTCGTGGAGAACGGACGAGTTGCCAAGTCAAAGTCATCGTCGTCAAATTTCTTTCCCATCTCCATGTCATCAAGTCTTTGTTTCAACAACTCCCATTGTTTGGTTTCCACTCCCTTGTCACTATTAGAGCGGGTGCTTCATTGGGAGCTACCGGTTGATTTGTCTTTGGGGCGACCATTCACCCTACTGTGTTCCACGTCGTGTCGGTGGTCAGCTCCCGCTGATGGTGCCTTATCACGCCTTGGCTCCAAGTCTTGGCCACCAAGTATCATTTTATATGGTTCTGGGGTCCTCGGTCTAATGAATTGACGAGGACGAGGTCGTGGAGAGTCTCTTCGAGGACGAGGAGAATCAGGGCGAGCTCGACGAGGACGGGGTGAACCTGGACGAAGGGGAGCCATGACAAGACGAGGTGGTGGCATTCGCCTGCTCAGTCTGAGCCTTGTCCTTAGGTTCCGTGAGTTTACTTCCTCTTCCTTGGGAGTTAACTGACTTCTCAGGTCGACCACCTGATCCTTCTTCTTACCGTCATGCCGAGGACGGGGAGAATCTCGAGGGCCTCGCTTTGATGGTAAGGCAGATCGAGGGAGGACCTCGTCGATCACCTTGCTCCCTTCCAAGAGGGTTGCCCATAGACAAAGCAAAGATAAACTCACCCATGGAATGGTTTGGGTCCAATTGCAAAAGAGCAAACTCGTGCCTCATACATCCTTTCGTAATGTCTCCATTTGTTTATGTAGCAAAGAGCGTCTGGCCAATGGGCCGAGTTCCTCCCGCTTGACCGAAGGCCGGCATTCTTTGTCTTCTTCCTTCCCACTTGCTTCCCACGAGGACGAGTAAGACGAGGAAGCTCAAGACCTTCTCCTCTCGGCATTCGCCCCCGAACCCTTGGAACGAAGAGTCACGGCGAGGGGTGGAGGGCCGTCCTGGCCGAGGTAGAGGAGGAGGAGGAGGAAGCTCCTCGGCACCTGTTAACCCCATTCACTGGGTTTGGTCCTCAAGCAGCTACACTTGTAAATTGTCCGTCCATTGCGAATCAATCAAAGAAATTACAAATTGAGCGAATTTCCCAAAAAATCACGATTTCCAACCAAATTCAGAGCCGAATTTGATGCAAACTAAGAAAACGCAATTTTGCAACTTTGACAACGCCCAATTTTCCAGCCAAAATTGGGACAAAATTCCAACGCTAAAACGATTTCCAACGAAATCTGAGAAAATTTCTACGAAATTTGCGTATTCCTGGCTGTTCAAGAATAGAGCCCAAACGGAACAAGAGTTTCCGTTCAAATCTAGCAGATTTCCGGCCAATAAACTGGCTTCAACGAGCTTTTTTCAGGCCAAACAAAGGGTGTTTGAATCGATTTTCTGGCAATGGAATCAATTGATGATGTCAAAATCGTCAAATAAATCCAAATCCAAGCGATGAATGCTCCGGCGATTGCAAGGCCTGAAAATAAGAGAAAACACGTAAACTAAGCCGGGGCGGATCCGGCTAAAGGCCCTCCGACGTGAGAGTAAGTTCACGGTTTGTATGTACGAAACTAAATTGACAGAGTTTCTGTATTGTAAAAAGTAACGTACCAAATAATGAGCCATATGGCTAGTATTTATAGGGATGAATTGATAGAATCCATGTTGGAGTGAACTTGTAAAGAGATAAGACATAATCCTAAGAGAATTATATCTGTTAAGGAGTCATTGTTTGACTTGGATTGGTTTTGGTAATTGCAATCCTGATTGGATCACGACTGTAGAATCTTTGTTTGATAAGGACTGTAATCTCGCTAGTTTTAACGCCGAGGAGCAAGAATGTTTTATCTCGGCATTTATGAATAAGCCGAGATGCATGATTTAGCTTCCTCGTCATTTGATGATTGACCGGCATGTGAATAGGCCGGGGTGAATGATTCTGTCTCCTCGTCACTTGAGGATGCCGAGGTAAGAACTTTTCTCTCCTCGTCACTTTGTGATATCTCGAAGTACGATGGACCAAGTATGAAGATATAAGGCCGAGGTGGATGCTCCTCGGCATACGAGGAAGATGTTCCTCGGCCCTAACACTTGTGTATTGAATTATGTTTATGGCCCAATCCATTTGGGCCCAATTCGAGCAAGCCCATGTTCGTATCTCGGTTTATACTGTTCAGATATCAATCTCAAATGCTATATAAATATCCAGAACCCTTTGAGCTTGATAACCAAAAGGTTTTTGGACATGACCCATCGCGCACAAATTTTCACTTATTTACAAAAATTTACAAAAATGTATTTAAAAACATGTCTTGCCTAATCACTAGGAATGACGTGACTCTCTCTAGATTTCGTGATTTTGATAAGACCATACACATCGGTGACTCTCCAAGTGAGAGTCACCCAAAAAAAAAAAAAAAAAAAAAAAAAGAAAAAGCAAGGAAAAGTCACGAAATTGCATGACTCGGGCAATTTGAAGTGGTTGCCCTTCTAATTGGCCCCGGTTGTGCATTATTTTTTAATTTTTTTGATTAAATTATTTTGATTTTGTATTTATATAAATATATTTTTAAAATTAATATATTTTATATATTAATTTTATTTTTAAAAGGTCAATGGGTGGCCAAGGGAATACCGATGGGAGTATAAATTATATAAGGTTGGAAGTGTGTATATGAAAGTGAGAGAAATTAATATTTTATTTGAGGTTGGGTTGGGTCAGGGTCACTGATGGGAATGGTCTAAGGAGTTTAGCAAGTTGCCAAATTTGATAACGTGCCTAACTCTTTGCCTCAAATGACACGGAGAGTGGGTGGGGTTTATTACCGAGAAGAGAGAAGAGAGAAGAGAGAAGAGAGAAGAGAGAAGAGAGAAGAGAGAAGAGAGAAGAGAGAAGAGAGAAGAGAGAAGAGAGAAGAGAGAGAGGTATTTTAGCAAAAGGAGGATATTTGAGAGAAAAAAATAAACAAAGAGACTCTCACCCAAATGGGTGTATTCCTTTGGCATTTATTTTGTGTGGCACTCCAGATGTCACACTCGTTATTTAAAAAAAAAAAAAAAATCTCTCTCAAAACCCTTGACTTAATTTATTATTTTATGTTTTGCCCCAATCCGTGACTTTAAAAAAAAATGCCATGGGTCAAAATAAATTATTTATTCATTATAATAATTAAATAATTATTATTTAGGATTATTCATATTTAATTAGAGGAAATATTAATTACTAAAAATATTTAATTAGTTACAATATCTTAAATTTGGAATAAAATTAACAATTTAAAAATAAAAATTTGATTTGAATACATAGCATCGGAGATATTAGTACCTTTTACGTAAGTATTAAAATTTGATTTTGATATTTACCATTGGAGATGAAAATTTTGTACCGTATGAATAGTACTTCATGGCTATCAAAATTTGATTTTGATATCTAAATGCCCTTATTTTAAAAATTAACTTATAGAAGTCAGCATAATTATTCAATCAAATAATTCTAAGTAGAAAACTCCTTATTTAGAGGATATAGTTAAATACAGGGAATCAAAAATACAGGAAACTATGTAAATTATCAAAATACCCATTTATATGCCTAACTAAAGAGCTTTCTTTCTCTATACGCAAACACAGTCTCCCTCACCAAACCATTCGCCGGCGACCTAACTTCCAACCACAATTGCCCACCACAAGCCTATCCCCAGTCTTCGTATACGCCACCACAGATGGCGTCGTCCTTCGCTCGATGGTGAATGAAGCTGTGTTGATAATTTTGATGTCCCGTTCGTATGAAACCCTAACAATTGCATTTTCAATGAAGATTGATTAGCTAATCATACATGAACAAACACAAATTGAGTGAGAAAATGACAGAGAGAAGGGGAAAAAGTTACTTCTTTGTGCCTTCTGGGACGACGAATCGCTCGTAACGGTCTGGAGCATTCATCTTTAGGTTTACTGGCAAACTATTCCGCCATTGGTAACGTGGGTCTAAGAACTTAGGTTTACTGGCAAACACAAATTGAGTGAGAAAACACATCTCGTGTGGATCCATACGAGATCACAAATTGAGTGAGAAAACACGTCTCGTGTGGATCCATACGAGATGTGTCTCGTATGGATCCACACGAAACACATCTCGTGTGAAATTACACGAGACATCTCGTGTGCATATGTACATGAGACATCTCGTGTAGATTCACACGGGATAAGTGAGAACATCTCGTGTATACACACACGAGACGGGCAAGGGCAGGGTTGGAATTTTTCGTTCCCTGTATTTTTCGTTCCCTGTATTTAGTATTTACCTTATTTAGAAGAATAATTGGTAGAAGTAAGCATAATCATTCACAGAATTAAGTAGAAAACTGTAGGAAAACAAATTATGATTTTTCCAAAACTTGAAATTCTTATTGATCCATGAAGAATATATATATTACAAGTAATTTCTAACTGAAGAAATTCTAGAGGAAAAAGGAAAACTAAATTAAAGGAAATAAATCAAAGAGTAAAACGGAATATGGGACCTAAATCCCTTCAGAAGTTGGTCTTGGGCGGTCTCCCACTTGGACCTGGGCGGTCGCCCACTTAAACAGAAGTTTCAACATCATTTGGCTTTGAACTTGGGCGGTCACCCACTTGGCAGGCGGTCGCCCACCTATACGTAAAAGTTTATCAACGTTGATTTTTGCACTTGGGCAGTCGCCCACTTGGCTTGGGCGGTCGCCCATCTGTACAGAGGAAATAACGTTACTTGAAACAGAGCCGGGCGGTCGCCCACTTGCACAGTAGGAACATCGGCATCATCTTCACTCCCTCCCTCAAGTTGAGCATGGGAATTTAGAATGCCCAACTTGCTAACAAGTAAATCAAATTGTTGTTTTCCAAGAGCACGAGTAAAAATATGCCGGTTGCGTCTTAGTAAGGGACATAGGAAGGAGAAATAAGACCATCCAAATGGCATCACGAACAAAGTGGCGGTCAATTTCAATATGCTTTGTCCGTTCATGGAATACGGGGTTTTGGCGATATCAAGGTGCCGTGACTATCGCGAGAAGATGTTGATCGCCTTCGGATAATGTACACCAAGGCTTAAAAGTAATCCCTTCAACCATTTCAATTCACAGGTAAGGGCAGCCATAGAACGATATTCAGTCTCGGTAGACGAACGAGACACCGTGGTTTGTTTCTTCGTCTTCCAAGAGATAGGAGAATGACCAAGAAACACAAGCCATCCGAGAAAGAACGGCGAGTAATAGGACAGCCGCCCAATCTGAATCACACCATCCTTGCAGTGTGAGCTCACTATCAGCACGAAGAAGGATACCTTGACCAGGTATGCTTTTGAGATAACGAACAACTCGCAGAGCTGCATCCCAATGATCCTTGCGAGGTTCCTTCATAAATTGAGACAGAATGTGAACCGAGTATGCCAAGTCTGGACGAGTTACTGACAAGTAAATGAGACAACCAACCAATCATCTATAACGTTCTGGATCATCCGAGAAGGTCACCGATGGCAAGATCAAGTTTATGATTCGGTTCGATAGGAAAGCCGGATGGCTTAGCTCCCAATAGCCCAACCTCGGATATAATGTCCAAGGTATACTTGCGTTGGCACAAAAACAGGCCAGATGAGCTACGAGCAACTTCAATACCTAAAAATACTTGATGAGCCAAGGTCATTTATCTTGAAACATTCACTTAGATACTTTTTGAAAGAGCGCCAAGGCGATCGAATCGTTCCAGCCTATAATGAGATCGTCAACATACACAAGAATGTTCATATGAATCGTACCTTTGGTGAATGTGAACAAGGAATAATCAGAGTAAGACTGCAAGAACCCATAATGTTTCAATGAAGCCACAAGCTTAGCGAACCAACAACGCGGGGCTTGCTTCAGGCCATAAAGGGATTTTGCGAAGATGACAAACCATATTAGGTTGATTGGAACGAAAACCCGGAGGAGGTTTTATGTAGAGCTCTTCTTGAAGATCACCATGCAGGAAAGCATTATGCACATCCATTTGATGTAGTTCCCAATTCTTTAAGGCAGCAATGGCAAGAAAGGCTCGAACGGTGACCATCTTGGCCACAGGAGCAAAAGTTTCCGTGTAGTCAATACCTTCTTTCTGATGATTACCAAGGACCACCAAACGAGAGTCGTTCAACAGTGCCATCAGATTTGTACTTAATTCGATAGACCCACTGGCTACCAAGAGCACGCTTACCATACGGTAGAGGAACCATAGTCCATGTGCCATTATCTTCCAAGGCACGAATTTCAGCCTGCATGGATTCCTTCCATCCATCTTGTGACATAGCCTCACGGAAAGTCCTAGGCTCTTTAGCCTCACGGAAAGTCCTAGGCTCTTTAGCCAAGGTAATAGCTGCAAGAAAGTTACTATATTTCACAGAAAAAACTATCACAATTTATATAGTGAGCTATGGGATAAGGGGTACCTGAGGAGCCGACAGGAGTGGAGTGTTCGGGGGATGGACTAGCAGAAGTAACAGTAGGAGCAATATAATCCCGAAGTAGAACGGAGGGTACTTTCGTACGCATGCCCCTCCCTAAAGCCTCTTGCTCAGAAGGAGAGGTGTCTGTCGTAGGAGCAGAAGAGATCTCTGTAGGAGTAATATCTTCAGAAACTGTAGTCACGGAATCAGGTACATCTGTAGGAGCTACTGTCAAAGGTTCTGAAACAACATCTGCCATGTCCGGATAATCAAGAAAGGCGAAATCAGCCTCTTGGTTAATAATCTCCACAGAATCCGGGGAATGAGGCACAGACGACAAATCACTGTAAGGAAAATTGTTCTCAAAAAATTTCACATCCCGGGAGACAAAAAATTTCTTTGTCTCTAGATCGAACAACTTCCACCCCTTTTTGCCAAGAGGATAGCCCACAAAAATACATTTTCGGCTACGACTAGCAAACTTATCTCCCTTCGCTTTCTGATTATGAGCATAACACAAGAAACCAAAAACCCGAAGAGAGTCAAAGAAAGGTAATTTTCCGAACAAAACCTCATAGGGAGTCTTATTGCCTAAGAGGGGAGTGGGAGTCCGGTTAATCAAGTGAGCAGCAGTAAGAACTGCTTCTCCCCAAAAGAAAATTGGTAAATGAGCCTGAAATCTAAGAGCTCTAGCAACATTCAGAATGTGACGATGTTTCCGCTCGACTCGACCATTTTGTTGGGGGGTACCAACACAAGATGTTTGAAAAGTGATGCCAGTGGAGAAGAAATAATCAAGCATGCAATTAAATTCAGTCCCATTATCAGATTGGACAACCTTAATTTTCTGAGAAAACTGACGTTCAACCATTGCAATAAAAGCCATAAACATACAAAAAACCTTGGTTTTATCGACCAACAAATAAACCCAAACAGCTCGGAAAAAATCAACTACTAAAGTTAAAAAATACCTTGCACCATAAGAGGAAGAATGAGTGTATGCACTCCACAAATCACAGTGAACTTTCTCAAAAATTCTAGTAGACTTATGGTCACTAACATGAAAACTATCTCTAGATTGTTTAGCCCTAAAACAAGTATCACAAGGTTTAAGTAAACTGCCAGAAGTACCACGAACAGGAGAAAGAAGCTTTACTACATTCTCGGAAGGGTGCCCCAAGCGATTATGCCACAACTCCAACACAGAAGGCGATCTGGTAACAGAGACATTATATGCTGAAGATGTGCCGTGAAAATAGTAGAGTCCATCCCGCCTAACACCCATTCTAATCAGGTTCCTCGACAGGTCCTGTGTAGCAAACATAGATGAGTTAAATTGGACAGTGCAATGAATATCGTCAGACAGTTGAGAAACTGAAATTAAATTGCAGCTTAAATTCAGAATAAAAAGAACATGAGAGAGAGTAATGGTGTCCGTCAGACGAACGGAACCCTCAGTATGAGCCAAAACTGATGACCCATTAGGCAAACCAACAGGACAAGCCGGTATAGTTCGAGAATCAAGAAGATACGAGGCATTTCCGGTTACATGATTTGAAGCACCTGTATCAATTACCCATGAAGTTGAATCAAACTTACCATGAAGGCGATCATTTGAGATTTGGGTATTACCAACAAGGCTTGCCAAAGCCTGCCATTGTTCAGCTGTAAACGATGAAGAGGAAGCCACAGATGGAGATCCTACAGCAGCTGCACCAACATTAATAGGGCCACGATCCGGTGTTGTTGTAGATCCGATGCGAGGAGAACCCCTACCTCGCCCAATCTGGATATCCATGCAATTCAAAGCATGTGGTACTATCATGTCCCGTTTTCTTACAATGAGTACATGTGAGATGAGATTTATCAGGGTTGTCACGACTACGAGCTCCACTAGTACGAACAGCAAAACTAACCACATCTTCAAGAACAGGTTTGGCAAGACGAACCCGCTCATCCTGAGCCACCAATTTATATGCCCTATCAAGACCAGGGAGAGGATCCATAGATAAAATATTGGTGCGAGTATTGGCATGATACTCGGAATTCAAACCCATAAGAAATTGATGAAGCTTCCTTATCTCTCTACGATCTGCATGTTGCTGAGTAGCCGAGCAGTTATCACAACAAGTACAATTAATCAGAGGTTCATGACTATGGAGTTCTTCACACAACCCGGTCAATTTACCAAAATATGTGGCAACAGACATACCCTTAGTTTGCTCACAACGAGCAATAGAAGCCTTTAATTGTTGAATGTGTGGACCGTCAACCACAGCATAACGATTCTTGAGGGAGTCCCACAAACGTTCAGCATCTCTAAATTTTGAGAGAGTGCTTTTAACGTTGGATTCAATAGTATTTATGATCCAAGAAATCAACATGGCATGAATAGTATTCCAATCAGATGTGGTGCAGGAAAGAACAGGTTGAGTAATCGTACCATCTAGGAAACCAAATTTCCGGCGAGCTTCAAGAGCCGTCTGCATATCACTAGCCCAATCATCATAATTTTCACCATTGAAATGAATAGGAGTAATAAAATCGCCTGACCTATCTTGAGGACCAAGGTAGAATGGAGAATTATATTCAATTTTAGGGGGATTATAAACGATAGCATCCTTCCCCGCCATTGATTCAAACTTGTGTATGATGCCGCTCTGATACCATGTAGGAAAACAAATTATGATTTTCCCAAAACATGAAATTCTTATTGATCCATGAAGAATATATATGGTACAAGTAATTTCTGACTGAAAATTCTAAAGGAAAAAGGAAAACTAAATTAAAGGAAATAAATCAAAGAGTAAAACGGAATATGGGAACTAAATCCCGTCAGAATTTGGTCTTGGGCGGTCGCCCACTTGGACCTGGGCGGTCGCCCACTTTAACAGAAGTTTCAACATCGTTTGGCTTTGAACTTGGGCGGTCGTCCACTTGGCTTGAGCGGTCGCCCACCTGTACAGAAAGTTTATCAACGTTGATTTTTGCACTTGGGCCGCCCACTTGGCTTGGGTGGTCGCCCATCTGTACAAAGAAAATAACGTTACTTGAAACAGGAGCTAGGCGGTCGCCCAGTGGACCTGGGCGAACGCCCACTTGCACAAGAACATCAGCATCATCTTCACAAAAACGAAAGTGAAAACCCTTATTATCCAACATATCGACTTTATTATATTCTATCCGTTTTTAGGAGGTTCGTTTGAATGTAAGAATTTAAATTATTATACTCCTTATGATTTATATATAATTTAACACATTTTTTTATATCATAAACAAGCGTGATATTCTAAATCAAAAAATAGTTTTTAGTGTAATTTTACTATTATACACTTAACATACAACAAAGTAAAATATACATTTCTTAAAAATTTTGACATGTCAACTGTAATATTCCTCATGGGGCGGAGTGATTTATATTTTTGTTTATTTTTTTTATAGACTATGCAAGAAAAAAACTATCATTCTTTGGGCGGGAATAAAAAGATAAACTTGATAGGGATAAGAAAAAAAAAATTTAGAACTTAATTGTAGAAAGAATATAAAATGACCGTCAATATTTATTCTGTATACAATAAAAATTGATTATCATTTTGAAACAAAAGAATAAATAATTACAATGTTTGACTTTTTTAGATTGACTCTCTTTTCTTTTCTACCAGATAACCCACCCCCACCCCCAGCATGTTCAGCAAATGGTCCTGCAGGTTTTTGATCTGATTTCTTTCTTGGTGATGCGATTTCACTAAATATTATCTTTTAAGAACAATGGGTATCTTTTCATGAGTTGTATTACTGTTATATGTGGAATATTATATGTTGTGTAATTTGTTTTTGAATAAAACTCCCACCGTATTATATAACACAATATCTACTCTTCTATTTGGCGATTCAAATATTTCAGAGTTCATTATAGTTGTAAAAATACAGTGCCATTATCACTTTTTTGGAAACTAGTTTTAATTATTTAAGAAGGTGGAGTATTGACTGCAAAAACAAATGGATAGAGTATTCACTACAACAAAAATGGCCTTCCGCGGCACTTTTGAAAAAGTGCCCCAACTTTTCGGTCATTTTTATTAAGTGCCGCTAATTTTTTGACACTTTTTTATAAGTGCCACTAATTTTTGACATTTTAAAATTAAGTGTCGCTAATTTTCAACACTTTTTAATAAGTGACGCTAAATTTTCGACACTTTGAATAAGTCCCACTATACCTAATATAGAGAAAATTAGATGAGCAATTGAACCTGAACAATGTTAGGAGAAAGAGGAGTATTTATACTACCCTAATCATAACCATGTAGATTTACTATACCTACGATGCACATGGGCTGAACCACAAGATTTTCTTGGCCACACGAGAGTGTCCAAAGGCCAGCTTGGGCATGTCCGGCCAAGCTTCTCGTCTAGCCCTCTCGACGAAGTCTGCACGGGCGTGCGTCTAGCTGAGCAATTTCGTTTGAAGCAGCATGCACGGCCATCCCCTTCTTCGTAAAAGCATTTGTGTACCTTAGGTGGCTGCCTAAATTCCAAAAAGTTGCCCTCATCCAAAACTCGGCTACACGACCGTGCTAGCCTTAGCTACACGGCCGTGCTAGTACAAAATCCAGGAATTACGTCTTCTTTGCTTGTTCACTCCTCAACTAGGCATCCCCAATCTTTAAAGGCATTAAACGCACCGAATCTCCACCTTCAATAACCAGAACTCCATCGCCTCAGATGTTGACTAACAACTACGAAAAATTAGCATGTCCAAACAATGTTGGAACTTGCTAACCAGCAGGATTGTCCGTAATACACACTTTCTTTACCTAAGTGATACTTGACATCAATGTGTTTGATCCTCTCATGATGAACTTGATCCCTATCTAAGCTTATCGAACTCAAACTGTAACAATATACTATTGCCTGATCATGGTGTAGCCCAAGGTCACTGATCAAACCCTTTAACCATATTCTCTTTTTAGCAGCTTTTGTCAATGTCATGTACTTCGCTTCTGTAAAGTCACTAAAGATTTCAAAGTAGCCTTCCAACTGACAATTAACCCAGCAAGATTAAATACATATCCCGTCATAGATCCCCTCGTATAAACATCCCCAGAGTAGTCCGAATCAGAGAAACCCTCTACTACATATTTTGTACCACCTCCATACATGAAACCAACATCAGAAGTGTTAGAATAACTATTACAAAATCAACAATGGAAGTTACAGAAAACTAATTAAAACAGAAATAGAAAAGAAAAGAGAAGAAAATGGATTGTCTAAGTTGTCCGATTCGTGCGAGATCACACTCTCCTTAAGACAAATTTCGCCCCCTCATCACGTTGTGCTTGAGATTGAACGGGACGATTGCCTCCTAGGATGAAACGGATTGACCCGAGGGTTGCTGCACAATAGTACCTCCATCGAACTGAAGTGAGATGCTTGGACAATATCACCATGATGCAATGCAGGAGGCCAATGGAAAGAGTTGTTCAATATGCAACGAAAATGGAGTGTAGAGAATTCTGGAAATCTGTGTGTTCTTCCCTTTCTATATCAGCCAAGGAAATGAAAACTGCCCGAAAATTAAAAACCCTCTTTAAATTTTCTTAATCAATGTATTTATTGAAATAAATTATCTCCATCAATTATCTCATAAGGCAGTTACAGCCCTTTGAAATCCTGAGGCAGTTACACAACCCTTTGAAACAATTATGCAGTTACTGCACCTTGGAACCATTCCCGGCGTACGCCGCCGTCGGTGCCTGTGCGCCCGCTTCACAGAGGCTCAATGGGGCAGCACCTACTGGCCTCCAAGCGGCCGTATCAGCCTGGTCTAGGTTCCCGCCTCACTGGTGGTTCAACCAAGCAGCCTTGGTGCACCTCGTGGGTCTGTCCAGTTTGGAAAAAAAATGTAAAAAATGGGTTTCCGCTGACAGTAATTTCGGAGCTATATTCGTGTTCGCAGGACACGCATGCACATGAGTTCGGTGACCCGAAGTCCATTTCGGTCCATGATTTGCACCCCCATGCACACCTGTGCGCGAGAGAGCCTCTATGTACCACAATCTTACTCCCTACTAAAGTGTAGGAGTATTTAAACTCATCTCCTTTTACATTCCTTTTCAATGTGGGATAACAACATTTTCCACTTCCAACTTACTTACTTTGAGCCTTAATATCTCATTCATTCCTCAACCATTTTGGATAAATGAATATATAATTTCAATGTTTTCATGGAGTAGAACACAATCCAATAATTAATTTAGTCAATTAACAAACAACCCATTTAGAAAATAATACATTATTTCCTTCAAACACACAATTTTTTCCCACAATCCCCCACATGAAGGAAATAATGAAGAAATGGTGATAAAGTCCGACAGACGAAAACTAGCATACGAAGATGTGGGAATGCCGATTGAATCTTCGCTCGTACAAGCATATTTACTCTACTCGCAAATCAATAGACGCGATGTCCTTGAATCGTTATGCTTTTTGTGTAGCCGATCATATGCTTGACACAAGTATCGTCCTAACATACTTCAATTCTCATAGCTATGTTCAATCATGGCCCTGAACATATGCCTGGTTCTGCGAGAGGGTCTAAGAATTGAGCCTAACACAATTCTCCTCGAAGTGGCCCCACTTCTCTCTTATATAGGTGATTTCTTAAAGGTAACCCATATTAACCCGCTTGAATTTTCGACGCGTAAGAATCATTAAAAGCCATAGGCTTATCCTTGTCCTTTCGGGATGTACTAATAGGAATGGACTTGGGTTTGGTTCCCCCACAGTGACGCTACAAGTCTTTTAACAGTTAGGTGGTCCCATTGAATCTAGTTCTTGGGATCTCCAGTCATCTAGATTGGGTTTTCCGCTGTGTTTAACTTTTAAGAGGCTTAAGTCCCATTCCCCTCGTCGAGCTTTCAACTAACTCTCTATTTAACCCTTTGGTTAACGAATCCGCTAAATTTTCCTTTGACTTAACATAGTCAATGTATATTGTGAAAGTTGAGAGTAGTTGTGTAATGGTATTATGTCTTCGACGAATATGTCTAGACTTACCATTATACATATGGTTATGTGCCCTTCCAATCACTGATTGGCTATCACAATGTATACATATTGATGGCACGGGCTTTGTTCATCTTGAAATATCTTCTATAAATTGGCGTAGCCATTCGGATTCTTCACTACATTTTTATAATGCTATAAACTCATATTCCATTGTGGATCTAGCTATAACCGTTTGTTTAGAAGATTTCCATGATATAGCTACTCCTGCTAATGTAAACACAAATCCGCTTTTAGACCTTGAGTCTTTTATGTTGGATATCCAATTAGCATCACTACATCCTTCAATTACTGCTGGATGTCTAGTATAATGTAATCCATAATCTCGAGTATATCTTAAGTACCTTAGTACTCTCACTATACCATTCCAATGTTCCGCTCCAGGATTACTTGTATACAGACTCAGTTTCCTAACCGTGTAAGTAATGTCTGGTCTAGTACAACTCATCAAGTACATTAGACTTTCAATGATTCTCGAGTATTCAACTTGAGAAACTGCGTCATCTCTATTCTTTGATAGATGTTGACTCATGTCTATTGGGGTTCTAGCAATAGCTAACTCACCCTTGCTGAATTTCTCAAGAATCTTATCCACATAATGTGACTGGCTTAAAGCAAGTCCATTTGATATTCTTGAAATTTTCACGCCAAGGATTACGTCGGCTAACCCCATATCTTTCATGTCAAACTTTGAGTTCAACATATCTTTAGTGAACTTTATCATTTTATCACAGCTTCCTATGATAAGCATGTCATCTACATAAAGACACAAAATGACGTAGCCATTTCCCGTGTCTCTAACATAGATACATTTGTCACACTCATTTATTTTAAATCCACTTTCCATCATGGCTTGATAAAACTTTTGATGCCATTGCTTTGGTGCTTGTTTCAAGCCATACAATGACTTTACTAATTTGCAAACTTTATTTTCTTGCCCCGGTGCAGAAAATCCTTCGGGTTGCTCCATATAAATTTCCTCTTCTAAATCCCCATTTAGAAAGGCTGTTTTAACATCCATTTGATGTACTTCAAGATTCCGCAATGCGGCTATCGCAAGTACAATTCTTATGGATGTTATTCTCGTAACCGGAGAATATGTATCAAAGTAATCAAGACTTTCCTTTTGCTTGTAACCTTTAATTACAAGTCTTGCCTTATACTTGTCAATTGTTCCATCCGTCTTCATTTTCCTTTTAAAAATCCACCTATATCCTAGTGGTTTGCTTTTCGGAGGAAGATCCACTAATTCCCAAGTGTGATTTTGTAAAATGGAATCAATCTCACTTTTAATGGCCTCTTTCCACAAAGGTCCTTCCGAAGAGCTCACGACCTCTTTATAACTTTGTGGTTCACCTTCAAGCATATAGGTTAGAAAATCCGGGCCAAAATATTTTTCTACCCTACCTCATTTGCTTCGTCGAGGTTCTACCTCCGCTTCATCATTTCCATCATTTTCATCATGATGATTTCTTCCTTCTACTTCTTCTTCTTCTATTGAATCATGTCTCCTTTTAGATGAACTTCCCTCATCTCTTTTGCACGGAAACACATTCTCAAAGAAAGAAGCATTTCTTGACTCCATTATAGTATTCTTGAGTATATCTTGAATTTTCGATTCATACACAAGAAACCTATAAGCACTACTATTGTGAGTATACCCAATAAATATGCAATCAATAGTTTTTGGTCCAATTTTCACCTTTTTGGGAGGTGGTATTGAAACCTTTGCAAGACACCCCCACACTCGCATGTATTGGTATGATGACACTCTTCCATGCCACAGTTCATAGGCTCTTATTTATTTTATTTCGGGGCATTTTATTTAACACATAGTTTGCCGACAAGACGGCCTCTCCCCACATGTTATCCGGTAACCCCGAACTTATTAACATGGCATTCATCATGTCCTTTAAAGTCTGATTTTTGCGCTCGGCAACTCCATTGGATTGTGGTGTGTATGGTGGTGTTGTTACATGTTTTATTCCATGTTGAGCACAAATACCTTCAAAAGGGAATTCATACTCACCACCACGATCACTTCTTATGACTTTTATTTTCCGGTTGAGTTGATTTTCAACTTCATTTTTATAGAGAACACATTTCTCCATAGCCTCATCTTTACTTTTGAAAAGATACACATAACAATAGTTTGTGCTATCATCAATAAAATTCATAAAGTACTTATTGCCCCCTCGTGATTGTGTTGACTTGAAGTCACATAAATTCGTGTGAACCAACTCAAGTGGTTCATTATTTCTTACAACAGAATGGAACGGAGGTTTTGTAAACTTTTCCTCTACACAAGTTTCACATTTATGTTTGTAGTCTATTTTACATTTTGCTATTCAATTCATGTAATTAATCTACGTATAGTATCATAATTAACATGTCCTAGTCTACCATGCCACAGATTGGAAGACTCAAGCAACTCAACGGAAGAATTATTCATTTCATTCATCTTAGGCTTAGTATCCATTACATTTGCTTTTACAACCATAGCACTAAGCTTGAACATACCATCACAAACATATCCCTTTCCTACAAACATTCCAATTTTAGACAAAGTAACCATATCGGATTCAAACACAACACGAAAACCATGCTTAATCAAAAGCGATCCGGACACCAAATTTTTTCGGATTTCGGGCACATAGAGCACATTGTTGAGAGTCAACTCTTTCCCAAAAGTCAACTTCAGCACCACCTTTCCTTGACCTTTCACATCGGAAGTGGCAGAATTTACCAGGAACAATTTTTCACCATTTTCAAGGGCTTCAAAACTACTAAACATTTTCTTGTTGGAATAAACATGCCTAGTAGCACCGGTGTCAATCCACCACTGATTTGGGTTTGAACCCACCAAATTCACCTCGAAAATTACCGCCGCCAAATGTATATTGGAAACTTCATTCGAGATGACATCAACCATGTTTGCTTGCTTCTTTGGCTTTCTGCACTCGAAAGACATGTGGCCCACAATACCACAATTGTAGCAAGTTCCACCAAACTTCTTCTTGGATATTCCTCCCTTTGGTTTCAAACTAGAACCTTTTCTGGGCTCAAACTTGCCTTTGGCCTTGCCATTGGCCTTGGAGCTATCAACATGCTCCACCACATTGGCTTTTGCCACAAGAAGATTATTCAACTTCTTTTCCACAATTCTATTCTCTTCTTCAATTCGAAGACGAATTGCAAGGGCTTCAACATTCATTTCCTTTCGTTTATGTTTAAGGTAATTATTGAAATCTTTCCAAGCAGGAGGCAATTTTTCAATTATAGCCGCCACTTGAAAGATTTCACTAATTACCATTCCCTCGGCATGAATTTCATAAATTATTATTTGCAACTCTTCCACTTGACTTTTTAGAGTCAACCATTTTGTAATCGAGAAAATGGCCCACAATGAATTTCTTTGTGCCCGCGTCATCGATCTTATACTTATATTCCAAGGACTCCCATAGTTCCTTTGCAGTTTTCTTAACACTATACACATTGTACAGGGTATCCGACAATCCATTTAGGATGTAATTTATGCAAAGAAACTCTGAATGCTTCCAATCATCAAGAGCTGAGATGGCTTGCACATCCGTCTCATTTTCACCCAACTGTGGCGGATCTTCCTTAAGAAACCTCTCCAAGTTCAAGGTAGTCAAATAAAAGAGCATCTTTTGTTGCCAACGTTTAAAGTCTTGGCCAACAAATTTTTCCGATTTCTCACCATGGTGGTTCGAAACAGTTTGGACAACCACCCTTTGAGGGTTGATTTCCACATGAAGCGCTTCCTCCACACGAGGATTCTCGAAATTGTTCCCAACATTGGTTTCCATGTTGTTCGATTCAGTACCCATCTGAAACGAAACAAACAATTTTAGTTCACTATTTTAAAAAAATTTCCTTCCAACGTAGAGATAGAAATTTGTCTTAAGATTGTTAGAATAACTATTACAAAATCAACAATGGAAGTTACAGAAAACTAATTAAAACAGAAATAGAAAAGAAAAGAGAAGAAAATGGATTGTCGAAGTTGTCCGAGTCGTGTGAGATCACACTCTCCTTAAGAAAATTTTCGCCCCCTCACCACGTTGTGCTTGAGATTGAACGGGACGATTGCCTCCCAGGATGAAATGGATTGACCGGATGGTTGCTGCACAATAGTACCTCCGGCGAACTGAAGTGAGATGCTTAGACAATATCACCACGATGCAATGCAGGATGCCAACGGAAAGAGTTGTTCAATATGCAACGAAAATGGAGTGTAGAGAATTCTGGAAATCTACATGTTCTTCTTGTTATGTTCTTCCCTTTCTATATCAGCCAAGGAAATGAAATCTGCCCGAAAATTAAAAACTCTCTTTTAATTTTCTTAATCAATGTATTTATTGAAATAAATTATCTCCATCAATTATCTCATAAGGCAGTTACAGCCCTTTGAAATCCTTAAGCATTTACACAGCCCTTTAAAACAATTCTGCAGTTACACAGTCATTTGAAACCATTCTGGCGTATGCTGCTGCTGGTGCCCAGGCGCCCGCCTCGGACACAGCCAGGCGTCCGCCTCACAAAGGCTCAATGGGGCAGCACCTACTGGCCTCCATGCGGCCGCATCAGCCTGTTCTAGGCGCCCGCCTCACTGGTGGTTCAACCAAGCAGCCTTGGTGCGCCTCGTGGGTCTGTCCAGTTTGGAAAAAAATGTAAAAAATGGGCTTGCACGGACAGGCAATTTCGGAGCTACATTCGTGTCCGCAGGACGCGCATGCACATAAGTTCGGTAGCCCGAAGCCCATTTCGGTCCATGATTTGCACCCCCCCGGCGCACCTATGCACGAGAGAGAGCCTCAATGTACCACAATCTTACTCCCTACTAAAGTGTAGGAGTATATACACTCATCTCCTTTTACATTCCTTTCCAATGGGGGATAACAACATTTCCCACTTCCAACTCACTTACTTTGAGCCTTAATATCCCATTCATCCCTAAACCATTTTGGACAAATGAATATATGATTTCAATGTACTCATGGAATAGAACACAATCCAACAATCAATTTGGTCATTTAACAAACAACCATTTAGGAAATAATACATTATTTCCTTCAAACACACAAATTTTTCCAACAAGAAGTACCCCTAAGGTACGAAAATATCTTCTTCAGTGTTTTCCTATGTTCCTTACCAAGATTCCCCATAAACCTACTAAAAGCACTAGCTACATTTTCATGATCCGGCCTAGTGTAAATCATAGCATACATCAAACTACCAACTGCACTAGCATAACGTACCCGAGCCATATACTCTTTCTCTTCACACGATTTAGGTGCAAACACAATAGACATATGTGCATTCGTTGCACCTGTAGTATCTATAGGCTTTATTATAGACATGTCAAACCTCTTTAAATCTTTTTTGCTGTAACCTTTATAGGATAAGAACAGTTTTATTTGGCTTCTATCCCAAAAAAAAATTCGCGGCACCCAAATCCTTCATTTCAAACTCAGTAGATAGTAGACCCTTCAATTTATGATCATCGAACTTTTTTACAACTGTTATGAACATATTGATTAAACATATCATCTAAATACAGAGCCAAATAAATGAATGAAACATCTACCAAACTATTGTGACACACACAACAGTCATACGGGCTCCTTAGCAACTACTTCTGGCCATACAAGGACTTCTTCAATCTGCAAGCATAGTCTTCCTTCGCAGAAACCTGAAACCTATCCGGCTATGTCATAGAAATATCCTCATACAACTCTCCATGTAAAAAAGTTGTTTTTACATCTACTTGCTCTAGCTTTAAATTCGTATTTACCACCATTGTTAACAGTACTCTGATAGAAGTATGTCTAACTATAGATGATAAGATCTCATTATAGTCAACCCCCTCTCTCTATGTGAAACCCCTAGAAACCACATGAGCTATATACTTGACCTCCTCTAATGGTAACACTGTTAGTGTAAATTGCAGATGATAGCCTGAATGATTTCTCAGATTCCAGATGATATCGCAGATGATTTCCTGTGCTGCTGGAATTTATATAGTTGTACATTTCTTGATTATTAATTTATGAACTAATGTGATAATATAATCTGTATAGTATATGTTGTATGTCCATATTTCAGGTTGCAATATGATTGGAGAATGAGCTAAAAATGTGGAGGAATTTGGAAAAGAAAGATTTATGCATAAATAACGTTTTATGCATAAACCGTTTCAAGAGTTACTTTGTGTCAACAACTTTGAAAACGTGTGAAGACTATTTCAAAGGAGTTTTTGCTGATTCAAAGAGAGTACAAGATGGAAAAAGCTTGGGAGCACAAGGCATTAAAGCATGGACTTGGAGAACAAGTATACGGTTGCTACAATTGAGGAAGGTGCGTATGAAGTGAGGAACAAGCTCAACCACTCTCCCCTCTCTCCCTCAACGTCCAAGATAGCCCCAAGGCTATTTATTTGAGTAGCCTTCAATACATTGAAGACTATAAATATGCTTGGAAGGAGACACTTGAAGATATGCCAATTACACACTTCACACCTTCAAGCATTTAGAGATAGCGTTCTTTGTTGGTTCGTTTCATCCATCTTCCCTTGTAATTACGCACTTGATTACCTTGGTATCAAGTTGCGTGTAGGCTAGGATTGGATTCCATTCTTTATCTCTTGTTCCATAGAGCTTACCTTGTATTAGTCTTAGGGAATAAATTTCGGCTTTGTGTAATTCTTTTTATAAAGTGATAAAGTCTTGCCTAAGAGGCATCCTCAAGTTATATTATTTATATAACTTGAGAAAAACAATTTTGGTGTCTTTATTCCGCTGCAATCTCTTTTACAAAATTGTTTTTATTTTTGAAGTGTATGTGCGCTATCCCAAGTGCTATCGTTGGTGCTGTTATCACCTTGGATATCACTTGTGATTCATGCCGTGACAATTTCAATTTGTATTAGAGCAGGTCACTTGACGTTACTAAGTGCTTGATCTAGGTGTCATGGCTTTTGATCTTGCAAATCCAAACCAAAAACGTCTTCTTGTTTTAGATGGTTCGAATTATGCATATTTGAAGATCCGTCTTCGCTCACATATCAAATCAATTGATCTTCGAGCGTGGCGATCTGTAGTTAATGGATATTCTCTTCCACTATTACCTCGAGATGAGGACGGTGATATTCAGGTTAAGCCTGAAGCCGAGTGGGCTAATGAAGTGAACGTCCTTGCTAACTACAATGAAAAAGCTCTTAATGCTATTTTTGAGTGGGTTGGCATGCACATTTTTTAAACTTGTTCAAAATAGTTCCACATCTAAGGAAGCTTGGGATATTTTATAAAGGTTTTGTGAAGGTGATTCTAGTGTGCGTGAAAACAAACTTAGAGGTCTTACTAGCAAGTTTGAAAGGTTGAAAATGGGTGTAAATGATACCATTTCCTCTTATTTTGAAAAATTGTTTGATATTGCTAATGAGTGTCAACTTTTAGGTGAACCTTTTACTAATAAACAATTGGTTTTAAAGGCTATTAGAACTCTCCCTGAGCATTTTAATATGAAGGTTTCATCAATAGAAGAGGCTCACAACCTTTCTACTATGGACATCAATTCCTTGATGAGCATTTTAAAAATTTTTGAGTCAAACCTTGCTGAGCAAAGTGAAGCTTCTAAAGGCAAGAGTGTTGCTTTAAAAGTTCAATCCTCTAGTTTATCAACTAATGAGGATGACGAAATTTTTGAGGAATTGTGTGAAGATGCTAGTGTTGCCTTGCTTGCTAAGAAATATAATTCTATGTTACGAAAGTTTAACAAAGAAAATGTGCAGGTTAAGGCTAAAGAGCAACATACCTGTTTTGGTCAAATTTCAACAAGCGTTTTGAGGGGTAAGAAAAGTGACTAAAGTGATATGAATCTAGGTACAATGATTATCAAGTTGAATAGAAATGAACACAAGTTGTTTGTTGACTAGGGAAAGCCCTTGAACAACTTGTTCGCCGGCATAAAACCCCGGGAGGTTTTGGTACCTGCCTTGACCGGAAGTTTACTAAGTGTTTTTGCGATTACAAAGCTAAGAGCGTATTCAAAGGGAGCTTAGGCTAGAGTGAACGTGTGTGCAAAATACAGTGTTTTCCCTTTTATACCTCACTACAACGGCTAATTACAAAGAGAATAATGGGCCTAAAATCTCGGGATAAAGGTTGATCGGTTGAGATATCTTTGCCATTTTTGTTGATGGAGGGGATAACGATCTGTCGCTGAGGAGATGTCTTTGAATCGGTCTTCACTTCCTTTGACACGTTCCCTGAAAAATAGGGTTAACGTAACTATGTTCCAACCTGCAGAAGATCAAGTTGTAATAGAACAACTCAAGTTTGTTAGTACCAAGTTGTTTGATGCAAGTTGTAAACAAGTTTATTTTAAAAACGTAGGGCCCAACAATTGCGCCTAAACTTTTTAAATTTTAAAATGAGGAATATAAAGAGACAAAAGATTTTAAAAAGTTTGCCAAAAATGGAGGTGAAGTACGGCGGTTTTTAAATAAAAAGGTTTTGATGGGACGGTTTGAGTAACTTCCAAAGCAAAAGTCATGATTCGTTTTTGACTCCCAACCGCTGTCAACTTCTATAATAAATAAGACTCTTCACAACTCTCCCTTTCACAAATCAAAAAGGTTGCTTTCAAGGAGATTTTCGAGAGGAAGAATTTGAGGAAGGAGACCGGAGAGAGGATCAAGTGGGAATTTCCGGTGAGTCTTTTGCTTCTTTTTCAATTTCCTCTTTGATTTCCTGCTTAAGTCGTAGAATGGGGAGGAAAAAGATAGTGAATTTAATCGAGAGCGATGAGGGTTTGCCCGAGGGTTTCCTAACCCAAAACATGTTGAAAAATCCGGACAAAGAAAAGTGTTCAATTCCTGCCGCCAACTTAGAGATCATCAAGAAAAATCACGCTATGGCGTACGAAACCGAATTTTTCACACATCCTGACCTAACTTCGGAATGCTACTCTCCCGAATGGGTATGCTTTCCTTAATACCCCTTTGTTATCGGCTTGAAATTTCCTTTTCAAACTTTAATCACCATGTTTTTTGTTTCTTCAAAACTTAACTACGCCCAAATCATGCCACAAGGTTGGAGATGCCTTCAAACCCTAGTTAGGTTAAGTGCGGAAACAGAGTTGGAAGTTGGTTTAGAGGAATTTGCTTACACAACTGAGTTTAGGGGTTTTGGCTTAGGGAGGTTTTGTTTTAGGGTTAGGACTGGCAGAGAGCCTTTCTTGAATGATAACAGTGATCCCGCTGATAGAGGGTGGAAGAATAAGTTCTTCTTTGCAAGGAGAAGCACCCTGGTGTCACAGGAGGGTGCCGATTTCAAGTGGAGATCTCAAGGTAGCATAGACATTTTTCTTATTCTAATAATGCTTCTTAATAATATGCTAACTAACTCCTTGAATTTCTTTGACTTAGTGGCTAAGTTGGATGTGCTTTTCCCTTACAAAGATAAAACAGAGGAGAATGTGAGAAAGATTTATGAGTTGGAACCACTAGTGAGGTCTTTCAGAGCATTGCCGATCTGTTTGTTGCGGCATCCGTAAGGAGAGATCAATCCTGAAGAAGCTCAAGAAACTAACCCTGAAGAAGCTTTATCTGAACCTATCAAGATGTCTACAGGTTAATCTAGCCTCTTGGAGTTTTGCCTATCTTCAATTTGTTCTAACTCCTTTAAAATTGTTCTAATTCTACACCCCTTTTTTGCAGCTACTCGATCCAAAGACACTGTGAGTGCTGCAGACCTACTAGCTGAGGCTAGGGCAAAAAGTTTTGCAAAGAAAGGTAGCAAGCCTCCTACTCCCAAGTCTGTGGCATCTAGCTCTAATGTGAATGTGTCCAAGAAGAAGGAGGAATCAAAGAAGAGGAAATTGGTGGAGGCTGAGGCCACGGACGCAAGTGATGACATGGTGAAAACAAGGGAGAAGTTTAAAGCTGCAATAGCAAGATTTGTTACTGAGGTAAAACGAAGAGACTTTGAACCTTTTTCAAAGAGTTGATAGAGTATTAACATTTCTTTTACACAGGTTTCGGAGATTATGAGTCCTGTTATGGACCAGGTTGATGCTCTGAAGATCAAGGCGGCAAAATGCAGTTACGAAGCTGCGGAATCAAGGAAGGAAGCCACCAAAAGTGCTGAAGAAGTAGAGAGGTTGAAGAAGGAAGCGAACAAGTATGTTGGTGAAGTGGAGAATTTGAAGAAGGATTTTGAGAATTTGGGGAAGGAAGTGGAAGTTATCCGTGCTGAGAACGAAGCTCACATGAAGGAGCTTGAAGCCGCAAAGGGGGACTTCAAGTTCAATGCTACCAAGACACTGCTAGAGGCCAGAATTCAGCTGATGGAGGAATACAAAAATGGACAAGCTTCAACTTGGAACTTGGAGGAGGAGAGAAGGATTTTAGAAGACCACATGGGAGAACCAACAGATGCAGAGGAGGTGAACTCGATGGCCCTCGAAACTTTGATTGATGACACTGATAAAGCTTTGAGTACCATAGTGGTAGCTCAAGTTGAAGAAAACGATCATGGGAAGGAATCAGCAGTACCATCGGCGGCAGCAGGCCATAAGGTTTAAAGACAATTTGAAACTTTTTTGAGCATTTTGGATGGGAGAACAAAAACAATTTCTTTTTTGCTTTTATTTGTCATACCTCTGTTGGTATGCAAAAAATGGAGGGTTTGTCCCCAAGACAAATTTATTTTGGTATGTAATGGCTCATAAGAGCCCAAAACAATTTATTTTGGGGGTACTAGGTTGGGCTAGTACTCCAAGCTTTCTTAGGTTTTAAAGGATTGGTTGGCTTACTCAACTTGTCCTCTGGTTGCAAAATCTTTTGAAAACACTTTTAAGGTTTGTGAAGAAGTATTTTGGGTTTTTCATAAATACTTGCTGGTTCATTAGATAACATGTTGATGTTATAAGCCGTAGGTAACATGATAATGTTACAACCAGTAGTTCACAACTTGAATGAGTGTGAAATCGTGCGCCCAGGCGAAGGTGTCAAAACCTTAACTCGTAAGAAAAGATGAATATCTTTTAACCATATGTAAGTTGTACCTTTGATCAGAGGTAACCGTTTGAAGAGATAGAACGAGTATCAGCCGTCCTGGCGTGTCAACAAGTTCTATCCCTCTCGAGCTAGAGTTTCAACATGTATCAGCCGTACTGGCGTGTCAACATGTTGAAATTCTTCTTCCTAGATCCAAACATGTTGGAGCCGTACTGGCGTGTTAACATGCTTAGACCTACTCCAACTTTAGGTCCCAACAAGTATCAGCCGTACTGGCGTGTCAACATGTTGAGCCTACTTCACTTGTTCAAGTTGTACCTTGCAAAACAAATTCATGTTAGGGTTGGGCGTTAGCGTAGCTAACGCCCCTCCGATGCTCAAGTCAGTAAGGATTTTAATAAAATTGAGAATTGAAATGCGTAATTGAACTTGACATAAATTTAAATCGTACCTGAGGAGTCTAGTTGTAAATAACTTGACTTACATGAAATAGAGTTTCAAATGAATAGCATTCCAACTTCTAGGGATCCTGTTTCCACTTGGGGTTGACAACCAATATGCACCTTTGCCAGCTTCAGCATCGATGAGATATGGTCCTTCCCACTTGGGAGCTAATTTACCTGCATTCAATTCTTTTGTATTTTGAAATACTTTTCTCAAAACTAAATCACCAACCTGGAATCTTCTTATTCTGACGTTCTTGTTGTATGATCTAGCAATCCGTTGTTGATAGGCTGCCATCCTTATCTTGGCTAAATCTCTGATCTCATCAATTGTATCTAAATCTTGAGTTAGCAAGAGATTATTTTCATCTTGAGTTAATAAGCCATACCTTGCTGTTGGGATTGTCACCTCGACTGGAATTACAGCTTCTGCTCCATACACCAAAGAATATGGAGTTCTACCTGTGGCTCCTTTCGTAGTGGTCCTATCCGCCCAAAGTACAAGTGGTAACTCTTCAGCCCACTTTCCCTTCTTTTGATCTAGGCGCTTCTTCAGGTTGTTGATGATCAACTTGTTGCTTGATTCAGCTTGACCATTGGCTTGAGGGTGAATAGGCGTAGACATGATCAACTTGATGCCCCAGCGAGTACAAAAATATCTAGTCTTCTTACTTATGAATTGTGACCCGTTGTCACATATAATCTCTGACGGCACGCCAAACCTGCTAATTATGTTTTTCTTTAGAAATGAGATTACCTCCTTATCTCTTACCTGTACATAAGCTTCTGCCTCGATCCATTTTGAGAAATAATCGGTTAATGCCAACATGAACACTTTGCCTCCGTGAGCCTTAGGCAACTTGCCCACAATGTCCATGCCTCACTGCATGAAAGGCCAAGATGGAACAATAGGGTGTAGAGGCTCAGCAGGTTGATGCAAGATGTTGCTGTGTCTTTGGCAGGCATCACATTTCTGTACATAGCTCATGGCATCTTGACGCATGGTTGGCCAATAATATCCTGTCTTGAGGGCCTTCGACGCCAATGCCTTCCCACCAGAATGATTTCCACATATTCCTTCATGGATCTCTTTTAGTACCAGTTCAACTTGCTCATTATCGATACATCTTAAATAGTGCCCTGCAAAAGATCTCTTAAATAGCACATTATCTATTAAAACGAAAGTTGAAGTACGAATCTTAAAAGATCTAACATTCTTAATATCTGGTGGAATAGTCCCAAGTTGAAGGAACTCAATTATAGGTTGGGTCCAAGAAGGTTTAGCATCTTGTGCCCCAGTAGGTTGAGTAACCGCTTGAGTTTCTTCAACTTGGTCTATTGCCGGGTACTTAACATAAATAATGGGAATATTAGTATGCAACATTGATTTGCAAGTTGAACCCAAGTTGGCTAATGCGTCCGCTTCTGTGTTCTCTTCTCTAGGGATCTGTTCCAAAGAGAATGACAGAAATTTTGAAGCTAAAGCCTTAACATGTTGGAGATACAGAGTCATCTTGGAATGCTTCGCCATATAACTGCCATTAAAATGGTTAGCTAGCAATTGAGAGTCAACAAATACATTTATGTGCGTAATATTTAAACTTAAAGCTGTAGTCAAATCCATGATTAAAGCTTCATACTCAGCTTCATTATTTGTTGCATTGAATTCACAAGATACAGCTTGAGGTATGATATCACCTTGAGGGGATCTCATAACTATTCCCAAGCCAATTCCTTTGGAATTTGAAGCTCCATCTATAAACAGTGTCCAAAATCTAGGAATAGTTTTACCTTCAAGTTGTTGTACTTCCAGTTCCACCTCGGGCTGCAAACTTGGGCTGAAGTCAGCTACGAAATCGGCTAGGGCCTGAGACTTGATGGCTGTTCTTGGCTCATATGAAATGTCATACGTGCTCAACTTGACCGACCACTTGGCCAACCTGCCTGACATCTCTGGAGTTCTCAACACATTTCTCATAGGATAATTAGTTCTGACAGTTATAGAATGTGTTTCAAAATAATGACGCAGTTTTGTAGCAGCAGTAGTTAAGGCTAATATTAATTTTTCAAGATGAGAGTACCTTGTTTCAGCATCTAATAAAGACTTACTTACATAGTAAATAGGATGCTGCTCACCTTGGATTTCCTTCACCAATACTGCACTAACAAAGATTTTCTATACAACTAAATATAAATAAAGGTGCTCACCACGCTCTGGTTTGGCAAGTAGGGGTGACATCACCAAATATTCTTTGAGTTGTTTAAAAGCTACCTCATGTTGGTCAGTCCATTGGAAGAGTTTATTCTTTCTTAATACTTCGTAGAATAACCTGCACTTATCAGATGATTTAGATATAAATCTATTTAAAGCAGCTACTCTACCTGTTAACCTTTGGACGTCTTTGATATTCTTGGGAGATTCCAAGTTGAGAATGGCTTTAATCTGTTCGAGACTAGCTTCGATTCCTCTCTTGGTCACCATATATCCCAAGAATTTACCTGCTCTAACACCAAAGTTGCACTTTGCCGGATTGAGCTTCATGTTGAAGGCTTTCAAGATGTTGAACGCTTCGGCAAGGTGTTCTACATGATCCTCAATATGCCTGGACTTTACTACCATATCATCTATGTAGACTTCCATCGTCTTGCCAAGTTGATCTTTGAACATCTTGTTCACTAACCTCTAATAAGTTGCCCCTGCATTTTTAAGACCAAATGGCATAGAAATATAACAATATATACCTTCTGGAGTCATGAATGTCGTATCTTCTTGGTCTGAGGGCTCCATTTGAATTTGTTGGTACCCTGAAGATGCATCCATGAACGTCAAAATATCGTGGCCAGCTGTTTCATCAACTAGAGAATCAATATGAGGAAGAGGGAATGGATCCTTTGGACAAGCCTTGTTCAAGTCGGTGAAGTCCACGCACACTCGCCACTTGCCATTCTTCTTCTCTACCACTACAACGTTAGCTAACCACTTTGGTTATTGAACTTCCCTGATCATCTCGGACTTCAAAAGCCTCTCCACTTCATCCTTTATGATCTGGTTCCGCTCCTGGGCAAACTTTCTTCTTTTCTGACGGACAGGTCGGATGGTTAGATCAATGTTCAACTTGTGAGTAATGATGTCCTTGCTTATCCCCGTCATGTCTTCATGCTTCCACGCAAAACAATATTTCTGACTTTTCAAGAACTCAATCAGCCCCTCTTCAATTTCGGATGGGAGGTCTACCCCAACTTGCACTTGGGCCTCAGGATTCGATGCATCAATAGGCACGCTTTTCGTCTCATGCTCTACTGCTTCAAGAACATCCTGGGCCTTTTTCTTTAATTGCTATGCTTGCCGAGGGGCTGAACTTGCTTTCATGTTGACCTTGTAGCATTCTTTAGAGACTTGTTGGTTTCCCTTCAACTTGGCAACACCCCACGGTGTCGGAAACTTGACGCACTGGTGATAAGTTGACGGCACGGCCTTCATGTTATGTATCCAAGGTCTTCCCAAAATGACATTGTACGAGGAAGAACACTCAATCACACAGAACCTTTCCATAGAATTCATACCCTCCAAATAAATAGGCAACTTGATCTCTCCGACCGTTTGCTTCACTTCACCACTGAACCCTACCAGTACGGATGAATTCTTCACAACTTCGGACAAAGGAATACCCATATCTTCAAGAGCATGAGTGAAGATTATGTTGTTTGAGCTGCCACCGTCAATCAGAATTCTCTTGACCACACAATTGGCAATCTGCACCTGAACAACTAGACCATCATGATGGGGGTCCAACATGTTGTCCTTATCTTCATCTTCAAAGGAGATAACTTGACCATCTGTGAAGTCACGATGCCTTGGAGGCAATTCTGACTGATCCTCCTTAGAACTTTTGGCATGACGCTTGGCTGCAAAGTAAGTTGTGCCACAAATATGGGATCCACCTGAAATAACATTTACTACCTTGGTGGCTGGAGGAGGTGCAACTTTCTCATCCGGATCGCTCCCCGAATCAGGCTCTTTAGACTCACTTCTGACCCTCTTCTTACCCAACAAATCTTTAAGAAGACCTTTGGACAACAAATGAGCAATCTCCTTCCTCAAGGCAAAACAATTATCAGTGGTATGCCCAAAATCCTCATGAAATGCGCACCACTTGGACTTGTCCTTCCAAGTTGTTGACTGGTCACTCTTCTTGGGCCACCTTGCTTTATCACCAAGATTTCCAATAGCGCATAGTATTCCTGCAATGTCCACGTAAAAGCAAGATTCGTAAATTTTTGGATAATCATTCTCATCTCCATCCCGATCATCATCTACAAAATGAACTCTAGAAGATTCGGATTTAATAGGGGTTTGCCCCGTTGGACTTATAGTGATGGGAATCCGATTTTCTCGTCGAAGGCTCAAATAGAGGAGTGGGAGTTCTCCCAGTCAATTTCCCCATTGCCAAGCTGTCCTCCTCCAATCTGATGAAAGGCAAGGCTCTGGTTCTGATTTCTTCAAGTTGCTTTGCAGGAGTCATCACCAACTCATTATAGAATAGAGAGCTCTTCTTCAAGCCTATACGGAACGCTTCCGTAGCTATGGACACATCCAAGTTGGGTATAGTCACTGCCTCCTTGTTAAACCTGTGCAAATACTCTTTAAGATTTTCGTTAGGCTGTTGCACGATTCTATAAAGATCACTAGTCAACTTGTCAAATGCCCTGTTGCACGAAAATTGATTAATAAACATATTGACAAGTTGAGCATAAGAAGAAATAGAGTTTAGAGGAAGCCCTGTTAGCCATTTTAAGGCTGGTCCTGACAAACTAGAGCCAAAGCCCCCGCAAAAACATGCTTCTTTAAACATAGGGGGGATACTTATGATATCCATTGATTCCTGATACAGCAACACATGCTCAAGGGGTCGGTGCTTCCATCATACTTCTTCATATGAGGGACCGAAAACTTCTTTGGGATCTCCACACTAGCGATTGCTGGAACAAAACGAGATTCATTATAGCAAGTTGGAGAAACTTGGTGGTATGGCACATTGACTCCAGGTATGCTTTCGAAGCAAATCCTTTATAGTCTGCATTTCCTTAATAAGTTGACTCTCTGCGAAAAGAGGAGTACTATTAGACTGAGGTGCGAAAGTATCAAAAGCATTAAAGAAACTCCCTGTTTGTCCCATTGAGGGTGTATCATAGGTGTAGCAAGATGACAGCGCAGGTTGGCTAGCTGGAAGGCTGAATCTTGGTTGCTCGATTGGAATGGACGTCACAATTGTGCTCTCTGCTGGCAAGGTATTGGACATAGGGATATTTCGACATGGCTTGGTCCTGTACCTGCATCAAACAAAGATCTAGGAAGTAAAGGTGAAAATGGAGTAGATACTTGAGTTTCAACTTGCTTCCCTTTACACAGGCTATCAATGGCATTGAATATCATGGCGTTCGTATGCTCCTGACCATCCAACCGATCATTCACTTTCTTCAACATGTCCGCCATGTTGGACAATATCTCCAAATTGACAGCTTCCGCACTTGAAGATGGATTGCCTTGGGTACCGGAAACAGGAAGCGGCCGACTCCTCTCGCCTTGATCCGGACGATGGATTAGCCATTTCTACTCAAATAATCAAAGTTTCCCACAGACGGCGCCAAATTGTTTTGGTCAAATTTCAACAAGCGTTTTGAGGGGTAAGAAAAGTGACTAAATTGATATGAATCTAGGTACAATGATTATCAAGTTGAATAGAAATGAACACAAGTTGTTTGTTGACTAGGGAAAGCCCTTGAACAACTTGTTCGCCGGCATAAAACCCCGGGAGGTTTTGGTACCTGCCTTGACCGGAAGTTTACTAAGTGTTTTTGCGATTACAAAGCTAAGAGCGTATTCAAAGGGAGCTTAGGCTAGAGTGAACGTGTGTGCAAAATACAGTGTTTTCCCTTTTATACCTCACTACAACGGCTAATTACAAAGAGAATAATGGGCCTAAAATCTCGGGATAAAGGTTGATCGGTTGAGATATCTTCGCCATTTTTATTGATGGAGGGGATAACGATCTGTCGCTGAGGAGACGTCTTTGAATCGGTCTTCACTTCCTTTGACACGTTCCCTGAAAAATAGGGTTAACGTAACTATGTTCCAACCTGCAGAAGATCAAGTTGTAATAGAACAACTCAAGTTTGTTAGTACCAAGTTGTTTGATGCAAGTTGTAAACAAGTTTATTTTAAAAACGTAGGGCCCAACAATACCAATGTGTACAATTCTATGCCGAAGAGGACATTTGCATCTAATCAGAAAGGTGGTCCCATAAGAAGAGCATCATCAGATCAATCTAGATCTGATCCGAAGTATCTTCAGTCGATACAATGTCACGCATGCTCTGGATGGGGTCATTACTCAAATGAGTGTGCAAACACTTTAAGGAAGATGGGTAAGAACCTTTGGGTATCCCTCAGTTACAATGAAGATGATGAGACCAATCAATCTGATGATTCAGATCAAACAGTAATGGTGGTCACAAATTGTGACTCGGACATTGTTAGTGATACCTCACGTGATATCCAAGTTGGGATAGCACCTGAGATATCATTCAGTAGGTATACAGATTTTAATTTAATTAATTCTATTTGTTTTGTGGGTTCTATTAACATGAATGCAGGTAGTTCACAAGAGGGTGAACAAAGTAAGGAGTTCAGCAAGAATGAACTCATTTGCGGTCTTAAGGACCTTTGAAAAGATTTGCTTGACAAATGAAAGAAAGAGAACAAGAAGGTGTTGTCTCTGTCCAAAGAAGTTCAAGATCTGACTGATGGCTTGACTAAGTTGGAAGTCCAACTCACAAAAAAGGATGCAGAGCTGGTTAAAGTCAAGGCTAAACTTACTCTAGCCGAAGCCACATTTAAGAAACTCAAGGCAGGTATGGGTTTTCAAGAGTCTTTAAATGCTATTACATCTAGTTTGACTAATAAGGATGATAAAATAGTTTTTGTTAAAGAAAGAGATAATGTTGAACTATTGTCTTCAGATAAGACTTCTGACAAAGTGAAAGTATGTAACTATTGTTACTCTACTGGACATTTGAAAAATGACTGTAAAACGCTTTTAAAAAAATAGTCCAATTCATCTGTGCTACCTGAAGTGTTGCCTAGCACGTCAGATAGCACTTACAGTCAGAAGGGTTATTATCGAAGTAGGAAAGCATGGAAACCTAAGGCTAACCTGAGATGTGATGTTGTTTACACTGCCTTAAAAACTAATGTTGAAGGTTCATGTTATTTTGATAGTGGTTGTTCATGTCATATGAGAGTAACAAAAACGTTTTTAAAGGAATATGAACATATTCAAGGTGGTAGTTTAACATATGGTGGTGGTGGCAAGAGTAATATAGTAGGAAAAGGCATTCTAAATATACCTGGATTTCCTGCTTTGAAAAATGTTTTGTATGTTGATGGACTTGTAACTAATTTAATTAGTCTTAGCCAACTTTGTGATGACAATCTTGAAGTAAAATTCAATAAAAACACTTGTGAAGTTTTTTATTGTACCAATAACTGTGTTATGTCTGGTACTAGGTCAAGTAATAACTGTTATCTTGTTGAGGATAAACAAGTGTGTCATTCTGTGAGAGTTGATGATGCTACCTTGTGGCATCAAAAGTTGGGTCATATCCATTTTTCATAACATTGTGAAACTGCTTAAGGTAGATGCTATTAGTGGTATTCCTAATCTGGACATAAGTAAAAAAATCATATGTGAAGACTGTCTCAAAGGTAAACAGACACGTGTTGCCTATAGTGCTAACCAACATCATGAGGAGTACTCTGGAACAACTCACTATTTCCAACTTATGCATATGGATTTAATGGGTCCATTTGAGGTAGAAAGTTTAGGAGCTAAGATATATACTTTTGTCATAGTAGATGATTTTTCTAGGTTCACTTGGATGTACTTTTTGAAAGAAAAATCAGAAACTCTTGAAAAGTTCAAGATCTTACATGCTAAAATCAAAAACAAGTTTTGTGCTCTTATCATGCGAATAAGGTATGATCATGGAACGGAGTTCGATAATTCTTTTTTTTCAACTTTTTGTGAATTAAAAGGAATTAAACATGAGTTTTCTGCTCCTAAAACACCTCAACAAAATGGGCTGCCTGAAAGGAAAAATAGGACCTTACTTGAAATGGCCCGTGTGATGTTATTTTCGAAAAGGATTTCAAAAAGGTTTTGGGCTGAGGCCTTAAACACGGCTTGCCATACGGCCAATAGAGTTTTTCTAAGACCTGGTACAACTATGACACCATATGAAATTTTGAATGGTAGGATACTAAAAGTTTATTATTTTCATATATTTGGGTGTGTGTGTTTTGTTTTAAATGATCGGGATTACTTAGCTAAGTTTGACTCTAAAAGTGATAAGACAATATTTCTTGGGTATGCTCAAGATAGTCGAGCATATAGGGTTTATAATGATGCAGGTCCAAAGAGATCAAAATCTGGAGCTAAGTTAGGATTTGATTTTAACTATTTTTATTTGTTATTATTTTATTATTTTCGGAATTTATTTTATATAGGTAATATTTTTATGATTAGAAGTAGATTAGGGTTTTATTTTAATGTTTTGTTGATTGATTAGGTTACTATATAGACTAGGGTTATTTTGGAAATTTTTTGACTTGTTTTTCAAGTCCTAGAGTCACTATATAATTAGGCCTAATTGTAATTCCGAAAATCAGACTTGTTGATTATATTGAATAAAGAAAATAAAGGAAAAGCTAAGGCTTTCTTTATCTAGGATTTGTAACCCATTGTTTCTGGGTCTTTCCATTCAGTATCAATCTCAAGAAGATGACCATGAGTACAGACATCGCCGTCGCAATATCGAGATGGATGAGATACGAAGACGGATTCAATTACTCCAGACCCGCTTGGATCGTAGAGAAAAGCTTCTAGCGATGAGGGGTTCAAATCCGGTTGTTCCAGCCGAGGAAAAGGAGTACTATCAAGAAGGGATGGATTCCCTCGACCATTGATCTGGGTACAAAGATCCGTTTGACACATACTTCCACTGGTCTTCTGTTCGATACATCATTCAGAAATTGATTATTGAGTTTTTTGTATCAACACATTGGACTGATTTGATGGATACTATCACAAGGGCAATGAAGTTTCGAGTTCGTCAAGGGCAGCAAATTCCTTTTGCGGATGGAGTTCATATTTTTCGGGGTGTCGTGGTGTTCATATTGAGGATATTGACTCGAGGACGAGTCTTTTCTAAGGAGGGGAGGATGATGCAGTATGACACGGACAGAAGGCAGCAGCAACAACGAAACAGAGGAGGGCGATCTGGAACTGAGGCGGGCGCCTAATTTAAGCCCAGGCGGGCGCCTGGCGAGCAGCGGGCAGGGGCTTCAAGAGACATCAAAAATGAGCTCCTTGGTTGGCTTGATTTGGGCTTAAGTGTTTATGGGTTTTGGGCTTAAACTGATTTCTGGGTTTTAGGATTTTAATGAATTATTAAATTAGGGTTTTATTTATTTAGTATCTCTAGAATGTTCTTAGGATTAGTATAAATAATAAGCTAGGGTTTTGTATTAGGCAGACTTTTGATTATATGAAATAGAAAAAGAAAAGCTTGAAGCTTTCGAAATTGATTCTTGTCATTATCGTTCAGATTCCTGGACGAGGGTATCGATATTGATGGCCGAACGAGGGTGTAGTGTTCGTGGCGGAAAAGATGTTCGTGGAAGGAACCGTGGAGCGGATTCCAGTCAAGACGTTCATCATCGCAAACGTGGCATACATGATATTGAGGTAGATGAAGTGCGAAAGCAGATTCAACAACTCCAGAACTTTCAGGCGCGTGTGGAGCATCCACCGATGGGTTCATATTCGAATGTATCATCCGAGGACATGGAGTTTCATGAAGGGGTCACTCCCTTCAGCCAGGGTCACGAAATTGGGTCCAGGAATGCGGCAGATCCTTCAAGGGATATCGAGGCAGAAATCGAGAGTCCAAGGATTGAAGGTAAGGCACTTCCGGATTTATTTCGGGGACCATTATCTATCGTTACTGTTGAAAGGGTTTTTGATGATCCATCATCACCCTTTGTTTTATCAGACAGTTTTGATCAATTTATTGATTGGTCAAAACCTATGTTTATGATATTTGTGACTGTGTTATTTGTCAATTGAGAAGGTCATACTCGAATGATCTAAAAACACCTTGTTCAAAACTTCCATCGGATGAATTGTCGTGAAATTTTGGGTTCGTTAAGTGTTTTTTTCCGTATGAAGATCCTTTTGGTTGGTTGGTATCGAGTCTGATTTGTCATCAAACTATCAAGAAATTTTTGGTTGATGATTTTGTTAAATATCAATGGACTGATTGGATGGATATAATGAGAAATAATATCAAGTATACAGTACGTCGACGGTATAAGGGTAAATTTCTTGCTGCAGATGTTGACTCGTGGTCGAGTCTTTTCAAAGGAGGGGAGGATGATGCAGGGCCAAAGAGATCAAAATCTGGAGCTAAGTTAGGATTTGATTTTAACTATTTTTATTTGTTATTATTTTATTATTTTCGGAATTTATTTTATATAGATAATATTTTTATGATTAGAAGTAGATTAGGGTTTTATTTTAATGTTTTATTGATTGATTAGGTTACTATATAGACTAGGGTTATTTTGGGAAGTTTTTGACTTGTTTTTCAAGTTCTAGGGTCACTATATAATTAGGCCTAATTGTAATTCCGAAAATCAAACTTGTTGATTATATTGAATAAAGAAAATAAAGGAATAGCTGAGGCTTTCTTTATCTAGGGTTTGTAACCCTTTGTTTCTGGGTCTTTCCATTCGGTATCAATCTCAAGGCTTCAATTCGACATCATTAACCTTAGGTTAAGGACCATTCAAGAATCAGTTAACGTTGTTTTTTGATGACTTAGCAAGTGTTACAAGTGATGGAGTGCAGGAATCTCCATTGATATTGCTGGAAGAGCTGGAGGAACTAAGTAAAGCAAGTGATACCACGGGTGCTGACCAGAGTGTTGACACTGAAGGGATAGCATCTCCGGTATCACCTGAAACCAGTCCAGCAACTGAAAATGACGAACAATCTGATGATGATGCTCATGTGCATGGAGATTTAAGAAGTGATCCACCAGCTAGGATGAGAAGAGATCACCCTTCTTCTCAGATTATTTGAGAAGCAAATGAAGGGGTACGAACAAGGAACAATGAGCCGTTTAGTTGCCGTGAAATGGTGAGGTATGTGTGCATGTCCACCACATACCATAAGGTAAATTATTCTTGTTTTGTTTCCTCTTTAGAACCCAAGAATGATTCAGAAGCTTTAAAAGATAATTTTTGGATACATGCCATGTAAGAGGAACTTGAACAATTTGCTCGTAAGGAAGTTTGGTGTTTAGTACCACGTCCCATTAACACTAATGTAATTGGTACAAAATGGATTTTCAAAAATAAATCGGACGAGCAAGAAAATATTGTTCGAAACAAATCCCGTCTCGTGGCTCAAGGTTACACACAAATTGAAGGTGTTGACTTTGATGAGACCTTTGCTCCAGTGGCTCGAATTGAGTCTATAAGACTCCTCTTGGCAATAGCTTGTTATCTAAAAATTATCTTGTTTCAAATGGATGTTAAAGCTACCATTTTAAATGGTTATTTAATAGAAGAAATTTATGTTGAACAACCAAAAGGATTTGAAGATCCTCATCAACCAAACCACGTATATAGACTTGATAAAGCCCTATATGGCTTAAAACAAGCTCCACGTGCGTGGTATAGTCGCTTAACCTCGTTCTTACTTGAATATGGCTTTACAAGAGGTGAAGCGGATATGACTTTATTTATTCTAAGGCATGGAAAAAAATAGTCATTATTCAAATCTATGCTGATGACATAGTCTATGGCTCTACTTCTCAAACTTGTTTAAAAGATTTTATAGAGGCTATGACGTCGACATTCGAAATGAGCATGATTGGTGAGTTAACATTCTTCTTAGGCTTGCAGGTGAAACAATCTAGTGAAGGGATATTTATTTCACAAAGCAAGTATGCAAAAAGTTTAGTGAAATGGTTTGGGTTGGAGGGGGCAAAAAGTTCTAAGATTCCTATGTGTTCTTCTCTTAAACTTGGTAGAGACCAAGTAGGTGAGGATGTTGATCCTACTTTATATCGTTCTTTGATAGGTAGCCTTCTCTATCTCACTTCTAGTCATCCTGATATCATGTTTAGCGTGTGCGTCTGTGCATGTTATCAAGCCAATCCTAAAGTCTCCCACCTTAATTCTATAAAAAAATTAATTAAATATGTTTCGGGAACAAGTGAATTAGGGATTTGGTTTAGTAAGGATACTAACACCAATTTGGTAGGCTTTAGCGACTCGGACTGGGTGGGGGATATGGATGATAGAAAGAGTACTAGTGGGGGGTGTTTTTACTTGGGTAACAATTTAGTGTCATGGTATAGTCATAAACAAAACTGTGTCCCTCTTTCCACGGCTGAATCTGAGTATGTTGCAGCTGGAAGTTGTTGCTCACAACTTATTTGGCTAAAACATATGCTAGATGATTATGGCCTTGAGAGTAATTCTTTGACTATGTACTGTGATAACTTGAGTGCTATCAACATTTAAAAAAACCCTGTTTAGCATTCCCGTACTAAGCATATAGATATACGTCATCATTTTCTTAGAGATATGGTAGATAAAGTCTTAATTAACATTGATCATATTGGTACTAAGTATCAATTGGCTGACATCTTTACCAAGGCCTTAGACCACGAGAGATTTTCTAGTTTGAAAAGATCTCTTGGTCTTTGTAATCTCTGAATCTGTTTGTCTGTGCTACCCCAGGTGATGTTATCTCTCAGGGTAACACTTGTATATTAGTGTATTTTTTTTCTGTTTATTTTTTTAAAAAATTTATATTCTTTTAATCCGATTAGCTTAGTTCTGACCGTGGCACATGCTGACCTTTTTGTTATGGTAGGTTATCACCTAGGTTATCACCTAGGTTAAGATCTTTGATATCATCCCCTTGTATGCTTAAAGTGACGAAGTCACTAATGATGTTATGTGATAAATAAATGTCAAATAGGCAATTATTTCCATACTATTCTCTCGAGCTCGATGCACGGCGTTCGCTGCGACGATGTACTCTTGCCAATGAGAATGTATGAGGTTTTTTATGCTTAGTATTAGGGACATGGAGTTCGCTACTACAGTGTACCCTACTTGAAAGGCATAAATCACTTAATCTTTACACTTGAAATAAAACTCGGGGCACGGAGCTCGTTACTACGATGCTTCCTTATTTAAAGAAGTGTATTGATTTTTCAATCATGCTATATACTTAAAGGAATAGGCTTGTTATGCCTAAAGTACTTGAAAAATGGCTTGTTATGCCTAAAGTGCTTGAAAATTGCTAAGCTTGTTATGCCTAAAGTACTTGAAAAGGGCTTGTTATGCCTAAAGTGCTTGAAAATTGCTAAGCTTGTTATGTCTAAAGTGCTTGAAAATGAAAATATATTTATCAAGGGATGTTTATCTTATATGTTATCCTATGTGATTACCATCATTTCCTAACACATTAGTGTGTGCTATATTAGTTTTTTTATTCTTTATTTTCGAAAATTGTTGATTAATTTTTTAAAATCTGAAAGTCTTGTGCTTATAGAGTTTACGATTTTGAAAACGTCTTCAACAAGTTTCTTTTATTTCTAGTAAACTTTGTTGAGTAACCAAACCTTATTTTTTTTTATTTTGTGCTCATAATTCTCGGGCAATGTTACAATATTTTGTTTACTCATTTTTTATTTTTTCGTTTTACTTTGAAAAAAAAATTGGTTTATTTTTTAAACAGTCAGGCGGTTGTTATTTTGGGTTGTTGGGGTTTATTAAAATGAGTGGTTAAGGTTAATTATGATTTTTTTTTAATGTAGTGATATTGAGAGGGTTTATAGGGTTTAAGATGGGATTGTTTAACATGTCAAATCAATTTAAACGTTTGTTCCCTATCCACTTCTTCCTCTTTAATCTCCCTATTTTCTCTCTAACTCCTCTTATCTCTCTGTAACCGTCTCTCTCTCCTATTTTTAACCCGTTTCAGCATCGTCGTCTCTCTCCCAACCTAGGTCAATTACGCTCTCCAAATTTCCCAAACAATTACCATGACATCTCCATCCAAAAGCAATAACAAACCCTCAAACACCGACCAAATGGACATCTCTCCTAGCATTGCACCTAGTGCAGCCTCTCATGTAGCCATGGATACTTCACCCATGATTACACCCGCTTCTTCTCCTCCCATATTGGCCATAGTTACAGCTGCTGCCCCTATTTCTTCGTTTGATCAAGGAATTCCCAAAGTAACACTCATCCCAGCCGAACAGAAAGAGAAGAGGAAAAGAAAAGCTCCCTCAGTCAAATTGTCTCCTCAAGTTGCAAAGAGGAGGTCCTCCAACCGAATCAGGTCAATCAGGTCCAAAGCTACATCAAATACTACCTCTAATCCGGTTGAAGTTTCAGAAAGTTCCTTGGAAAAGTCATCACCTCATGTGAGTGACGAGAATTTTGATGCCCACAAAGAGAAGTAACATTCTGAGGACTCGTTTGACGCTTGGGTGGATGCTGAAGAAGAGGAAACCCTGTCTAATTTTCAAAAGAAAAAGGCCAAAGGCAAGGGTTCAGCAAGTGCTACCAAGGGTGCTACCAAGAAGAAGATATCATCTGAGGTATCACCTGCTCCATCTTCTGTTCCTTCGAAATCTTTTCCTGGTGATAATGAGCTTTCTAGTGATGAGTTTATTCAGAATGTGGAAGATAATGCTTTTCCAAAACATTTTCTTACTTTGGAATTTTATAAGAAAGAAAACACGGAGTTTTGGCTTAACAACTGAAGTAATAAATTGTTAAAAGAAAAGCATATTGATGAGGACCAACTGGAAAAGGAAGGGATGGTTCAGTTTTTAAAGGACAGGAATTTCTTTAAGGCAAACAATCAAGCTTCTGTTTTTTGTTGAAAGTGTGGTCAGAAACTTCTTTGTAAACCTACATGCTCATTTGGATAATGAAGGGTCTGAGAAATATGGGAAAGTTTTTGTGAGGGGTAAGGAGTATTCTTTTACTCCTTCCATCATTAACAAAGTTCTAGGTCTCCCAACTTTAGATGACGAGAGAATTCAGGTCAATAGAGATGAAATGGTTAAGTTTCTCACTCATAACAAACTCCAATCCTGGCCTTTAAAGGAAAAGCTTCATGCTTCTAGGCTTACCTCATTATTTTCTGTATTGCACAATCTTTGTATTTTCAATTGGCTCCCTACCACTAATGAACCTATAGTGACCTTGGAGCATGAAAATGCGCTATACAGATTGGGAAAAAATCATATGATTAACTTTGGAAGATTAGTGTTCAAACACTTAGCTTCATGGGATAGAAAGAAATAAATGAACATTACCTTTTTCTCCTATCCTTCTTTGATCTTCAAAGTTTTGATTTTTCAATCCTTGCCTATTGAAGCCTCTGATGCTGTCACTTCTGAACCTGAGTATTATACCATTGATCCTCAATTGAAGAAAGGGAATAGGTATACTAAAGACCTTCCATGGAAAAATCTGATGATAATGTTGGTTCTGCTGCTGTTCTTCCTGGTACTATCTCACGTGATATCCCAAGTGCTTCCACAGGTGTTGCCCCTAATACTTTTGCAGGAACTGATGCTGCAAGTATTCTTTCAAATATGATCAATCTTCTGGGCAACACTTCTCCATCAATCCCAAAGACTACCGTGCTGAATTTCTTGCAAAAACAGTCAAGTGCAATTGGAGATCTAGTTGATGGGTGGGTCAAGCTTAAGCAAGCAACTGATAAATTTATTGATGAAATTTCTTCCCAAATAGGGGGAGGATGTGCTGCTGCTACAGCTTCTGGAGCTGGTGCTACTGCAGGTGCTACCACCAGTGCTGGCCCAAGTGATGGTGGAGGTGATAGGAATAGAGATCAGGAGGAAGAAGAAGAAGAAGAGGAGTTTAAAGAAAAAGAAAGCTGAAAACCTAAAGGTTGCTGAACCTGAAGGTTGATGTTGCCACTACTGTGTTGGTGTATTTGATTTGGTGTCCTAAACAATTTCTTTTTATTTGGTGATGTGGTTCTCTAAAACAATTTACTTTTATTTTGTTTATGTTGGTTGCAAAAACACTTTAGATGGTCTGTTTTTAAAACATATATCTGTTAGGTATTTTTGCTTGGATAATATTTTTGATAAAATGGTTTATGTTTTTTTTAACTTAGTTTATTTCAAAAACTTTCTAAGTTTGAAACAAATTAGTTTCTTTTGATAAATCATTGTTTAGATTGGCTCCTTGATTAAGGGGGAGTTAATTTTTCATGGAGATGTTATAGCCTATTTCTATGCTCTGTTTATCTTGTTATGGACTGACAAATTGTAGGTAAGCAGCATATTAGGTTTGAGAAGAAATATCAAACTAAGGGGGGAGATTGTTAGTATAAATTGCAGATGATATCCTCAATGATTTTCCAGATTTCAGATGATATCGCAGATGATTTTATGTACTGGAATTTATATAGTTGTACATTTCTTGATTATTAATTTATGTACTAATGTGCTAATATAATCTGTATAGTATATGTTGTATGTCCATATTTCAGGTTGAAATATGATTGGAGAATGAGCTAGAAACGTGGAGGAATTTTGAAAAGAAAGATTTATGCATAAATAACGTTTTATGAATAAACCGTTTCAAGAGTTACTTTGTGTCAACAACATTGAAAACGTGTGAAGACTATTCCAAAGGAGTTGTTGCTGATTCAAAGAGAGTACAAGATGGAGAAATCTTGGGAGTACAAGGCGTTGAAGCATTGACTTGGAGAACAAGTATACGGTTGCTACAAGTGAGGAAGGTGGGCGCATGAAGTGAGGAACATGCTCAACCACTCTCCCCTCTCTCCCTCAACGTCTAAGACAGCCCCAAGGCTGTTTATTTTAATAGCCTTCAAGACATTGAAGGCTATAAATATGCTTGGAAGGAGACACTTGAAGATATGCCAATTACACACATCACACCTTCAAGCATTTAGAGATAGAGTTCTTTGTTGGTTCATTTCATCCATCCTCCCTTGTAATTATGCACTTGATTACCTTGGTATCAAGTTGTGTGTAGGCTAGGATTGGATTCCGTTATTTATCTCTTGTTCCATAGAGCTTACCTTGTATTAGTCTTAGGGAACAAATTTTGGCTTTGTGTAATTCTTTGTATAAAGTGATAAAGTCTTGCCTAAGAGGCATCCTCAAGTTATATTATTTATATAATTTGAGAAAAACAATTTTGGTGTCTTTATTCCTCTGCAATCTCTTTTACAAAATTGTTTTTATTTTCGAAGTGTGTATGTGCTATTCCAAGTGCTATCGTTGGTGCTGTTATCACCTTGGATATCACTTGTGATTCAGGCCGTGACAATTTCAAACACACATTATTCTTGAAAACCCACTTGCAAGTAACAGTTTTCCTGCTCTCTCACTTCTTAGTTAACTCCCAAGTCTTGTTCTTATGAAGTGACTCCATCTTGTCTCTCAGAGCTACAAGCCATTGGGCTGGCTTGGAACATGTAACTACTTCCTTGAAAGTGGATGGCTCCGTAAGATCGGGTTCCACGTCATCAACAACCTAAATTGTATAAGACTCCATGTCTTCAAAACCATACATCTCAGGAGGCTTCCAAAAATTAACTCTTCTAGACCTCAGATGAGCTAACCCATGTTCTTTAGGAATAGGAGATAAATTGTTTGGTGCTTTTCTCTCTGCAGGTAGATCCTGATTAACCTATGATTGTGGTGTGCTAAACTTTGTAGTATCTTGCTGCTCCACTTGTTTATCAACACTAGAAAATCCTGGTACAATAATAGGATTAAGTAGCGAGTTTTCATTAAGGACAACATTCATGCTTATAATAACCCTATTTTCAGTGATCTCTAAGTGCCATGATGTCAAGAAAGCTTTAGCACTATTAACTGAAGAAACTTCAAAGATTAAGACGGAGAAAACACTTATGAGGACTGATATTCAAGTGCTCAAGGACAAAAATTAAGAGCATGACTTCTCTAAATGAAGATAACCTTATCTTGAAAATAAAGAACTCTTCACTTAAATTAGAAACGATGACTTGGTTGCTGAAATTACCCGGATTCGCGCGAGCGAAGCGGTTGTCTTTCGCGGGGTTGGTGTTTGAGACCTCGCTTTCGGGAAGGAGAGGAGTCGCCACGCGGTTTTTGTATTTTGAGCCCAAACGTTGAAAAACGTCTTTTGGTTGAAAATGGTGTCGTTTTTATTGGCAGCAAAAACTTAGGAAAAAGCTTTGAAAATGCAGAGTCATTTTTATTGGTAGCAAAAACGAGTAAAAAGCTTTGTTGAGTACCAGAGATTGTTAGGTTCGGAGGTCACGTTACGTTTCGGGAAGAGTATTTTGAGATCACCCGAAATGCCTCGTATGACGAGTCTTTCTACCTTTCTCGAAAATGTGTACGTGTGTGTGTGTGTGTGTGTGTTTGCATTTTGAAAATGGGGGCATGAATGACAAGCTTAATCTTGGTTTGAATGTCAAACGTTGATTATGTGATTTTGTTTGAAAAGGCGAGCGTTTGAATCACAAACGTCGGTTTTGGAAGTTTTTGGAAAAGCGGCGCGAATGCTGATTTTAACTGTTTAACTTAAGTGTCAAATGTTGACTTTTAAGGAAAGAGCGTTTGAATTTCAAACGTCGGATTTTGAAGTTTGAAGATGAGCGTTTGGATGCCAAACATCATTTCGCGCGTTTTGAAAGAGAGTTCGAATGTCGAACTCCGGTTTTGAACTGGGCGTGTCATTGTTAGCAATTTTACGGAAAAAAAGCATTAAATGATTTTGAATGTCAAAAGTCGGTTTTTAAGTTTGAAGATGAGCATTTGGATGCCAAACGTCATTTCGCGCGTTTTGAAAGAGAGTTCGAATGTCGAGCTCCGGTTTTGAACCGGACATTACATTGTTAGCAATTTTACGGAAAAAAGGCATTAAATTATATGCGATCAACGAATCGTTTTGCGACTCGTACTTTTGATAAGTAAATACTATCACGATCCAAACGGCTCGAACTTATAAATGACAGTATTTAAAGTGCGGTATCGACGGAATCAAACGACCCGGAATTGTAAAGTGCGTTCAACGAGCCAAACAGCTCGGAATTGTAAAGTTGCATAAAAGTAAAGGACGATCAACAGATCAAACGATACGGAATGGTAAATGACATGAAAGTAAATGACATTCGACGGATCAAACGATCCGGAATTTGTAAATGACATAAAAAGTAACGGAACGGGGCCGGAACGCCGTTTTAACCCGAGATTACTTCTCTTACGGGAAGAGAAGAGGATCAAGGACTAAAACGTATCGGACCCCGTTAGACGGTGACGTCTACATTTCAACAACATTCGTCCGAAACAGTTGTAGCGACTGGCGCGTAAACCGAGACAGAACGAGAGTTTCAGGGAGAGAGAGCACTACATATGGCTAGGGTCGGCTCCTTTGGCTCGGTGGGCGTATACGGGATACGAAAAGGTGTTTGGAACGGTGTTTTGAGGTGTTTTGGTTCGTGTTTGGTTGAAACGTGGAGTTTTCACGCAAATCAAGGCAAAACGGGTCTCGGGGAAGGTTGGAAACTGGTTATGCCGTGGCTTGAGAGGATTTTGGTGAGTTTTTGTTGTTGTTAAAATGCTTGACAAAGGTCTGTATTTATAGGTGAAATTTGTGAAAGAGTCCGGACGGACTTAGGCTGAATTCCAGGGGGTTTTGTGAAACTTTGGAAATTGGAGGGACTTGCTGGCAATTCTGGATTGTCTGCAAAAGAATCCGGCTGGACTTGGACTGAATATCAGGGGTATTTTAGTCTTTTCGCACTGATTTTTGATTGATGTTGACAAGGAAGCTGTGGCATGTGTGCCACGTGTCCTGTGACTCACCTAGGGCATGGGATTTCGTGCCATTATCTCCGGTTTTGTCCTTTTTAAAATAACTGTCCGAAAAATGTCCGAAACGCCCCCGAAAAGTGCCGGAAAGTGCATTTTTCAGGAAAAGCTGTACTTTTACGTGCGACGACATGTGTTGAGTACGCTTTGACGTTGGGATGCATGGGGCAGTCCCGAGACGTCTCGTTGGCTTGGGAACGGGGAGCTTAACGGGTTCCGGTTAACCTGGAGCGGGCCAGTTAACGGATTCCGCTTAACTTCTAACGGATTTTGGTGATCCGGATTTGGGTACTTACAGTTGCTCAAAATGATTATCTTAAAAAGGTTATTGATTAGTAGACGAAATCTCGTATCTCTATGGATCAAATTCTAGAATCTTAAAAGCCTAGTAGTGATAAGGAAGGTTGGGATTCACAACTAGTGACAATTTAAAGTGCTCATATTGTTGTGAGAAGGATATGGGATTTACCAAGAAAACTCATGAAATCCCCAAGGCCAAACATTTTGCTTGTAAAGGCTCAAGACAGGAACAATGAAGAAACTAAATTTCCATGATGTCTACCCAAAGAACCAAACTGGGAATGCTAAGTTGAAAGGAATATATACGGAAGAAACTGGGCCTGAACAAGTTAATCATAAAATTGAGAGCACCCCATCTTCTAGCGCTTCTACTCAAGCGCTCTTAGAAAAGGTGCTCCCAAATAAAATTGAGAGCACCCCATCTTCTAGCGCTTCTACTCAAGCGCTCTTAGAAAAGGTGCTCCCAAATTTGTAATTAATTTTTTTAAAGGCTATTTCTTCAAACTCAGTTGAGAATGCTAAACCTAAGCAAAGTAAAAATTTTCTTAAAACTCAGTTTAGTGGCTTTCAACACTGTTTTGTGTATGATTGTTTTTGTCATAATACTGTTGAATGCCTTTTGAGATTCACTCCCAATGCCAAAGAAAGTAAAACTCCCAAGGTCAAATAGGCGTGGGTTGTGTAAGTACCCCAATCCAGACCACACTCCATCCGAGCATGCGGAAAGGACACTGAGGGTACACTTCCCCATGATCACAAGGTCCCGTGGCTTCCCAAGGATCAAACAGACAAAGCCAAACCAAGGAAGGACCTTTCAGGCATAAAAAGATATCAGAAGGGCCCTGCAGGAATGGCACAAAAGTCAAAAAGCTGACAGATTAAATTCAGAGCCGTGCGGACCTCTTTGCCGCATAGTTGGTCCGCACGGACCTATATGTCAACACGCAACATGACACAAAAGTCAAGACGTTTGATTGATTAAAGTCAGAGTCGGACGGACCAATTGACTGATTAAAGGCCAATCCATGTGGACCACTTTGTCCATATTCAGAGCCTATAAATACTGGCCTCTAGCACCTTCAAAAACACACCAAAAACATCAACCAAAATCACAAGTATCATCCCCCTCTCATTCCAAGCAATTTCAAGCCATTCGAGTCCATCCTGAGGTATCCCGGTCCATCCCGATCAACCCCCGACACAAAATAACCCCCCTTCATCCTCAATCAATCCCCATCGACCCATATGTACTCACAAACGCCAACAAACACCCAACAAACTACTCAAAAGTGGCCAAAATCCATGAGTTCAGCAAGTGTGAAACAAGAGTTAATTAGGGGAGGTTCTTCTCAAGTGAGAGAGAATTTATCTCCTCTTTAAGCCACCACAAATCAACCACATTCCCCCGAGGAAGATAGAAAGAAACCAACATTGGTGAGATCTCCTTCCGAACCCCAAATAACTGCTTTAATTTCCAAGTCTTTAAATACATCGTTTATAATGTAGTCATTACTTATTTTCAAAAGTACTTCATTTCTTAAAATAAACACACACACACACACACACAACTTTCAAAAAAGAAGGGTTTAGAAAGACTCATATATATGAGACATTTCGGGTGAGCTAAAAAATCTCTTCCCGAGGCGTAACCTGACCTCCGAACTCAAAAATATCATCACACAACAGAAAGCTTTTTTTCAATTTTTTGGGCATAATCAAAACGGCGTGACGACTCTGTCTTTTTTAAATAAATTATCCGTCCCATCCTTTAAACAAGATCCGCCGGAGCCTCCCTCGCGGGGGAGGGGGGGGGGCACTGCCAGATCGGGTAATTTCAGCTGGTGACTCTACTGGGGAGAATTGTTTTAAAACTTCTAAAATGATTTTTAAAACATGGTGTGGGTCAAACTTTTGTTTTACCCCTTCTTTGACTGTTGTGTGTGTGTATGTTTTACCTTTTTGTCTTGCTTATTCAAAATACAAAAAATGATGATGTAAAATATCTGTGTACATATCTTTAAGACATATCTTGCAAAATTTATATTTTTACTCAAAAAGGAATTTTCATGACCGCACACTACGTGCACTTTTACCATGTACACTTGCCAACTACAACCCCAAACCCGGAATGGTCTCAGTTGCAGTTCGAAAGGTGTTCCTATGCCTCTCTTGCGCACATGTGTGATGATGTGTATCCGCCGTGCGATTTTTCTTTGGCCGCCCGACAAGACTCTTTGTTTGTTTTTGAAAAAACTTTGAAAATTATTTATCGGACTTTTAAAATCGTTTCGGATTCGCCACGCCGTTTTTTTTGTTTAAGGGTCAAAACTTTAAAAAATACCCAATATTAGAGAAAGTGAGTTCGGAGGTCACGTTACACTCCGGGAAGAACGTTGGTGTTCACCCGGAATGCCTCGTACGATGAGTCTTCCTCACTTGAAACCTTTTGTGTGTGTGTGTGTGTTTAAAGGGACTTTTCTGAAAATAACTGAAACTGTAAGGACTAAACTGAAAAAATAGTTTGAAAATAGGGATTAAATTGAAAATAATAGAAAAATGAGGGACTGTTTGCAGATGACAATGTCATCCGCGTGGACAAGACTGCAGTGCAATCTTATCCGCGTGGATAGGGCTGCAATCTCCATATTTTACAGTTTCCAATTTAGTCACTGTAATATCCAGAAAGTTAACTGGAATTGCAACTGAAAGACAGAAAGTAAATGGGGATTTGGATTTTGGCATCCATGCTTGTCCTCTATTTCCATAGACTTTGATTAGTGGTCATAAGTGATGAGTCCACTTAATCAAGTCATCCCAGGGGTACGTTAGGACTTTGTGAGCATTTCATTTGCTAGGGGGAAAGGGGCATTTGACATAAAAGTAAATTTGAACAAAGGATAGGTCAAGATGTATCAACTTTTAGAGGAAGATCTCTAAGGTGGTCATAAGATGAGCGTCCTTGAGATCTATACTCAAGTGTATCTCCTACATCTTGTGTGACCAATTTTGTAAGTCTAGATGATGTTCATCCAAGGAAAGTGTTCCAAGGTGAGCATCTTAGACATGGGGAGGGGACTTTGCAAGGAATGTAAATAATGTGGACCATTTGAAATGATCATCTATGGATATTGACTCCAAGATGATCATATTTAGGTCAAGAAAGCAAAAAAAAAAGACTAGTAATGTAAAGAAGCATGAAATATGGACCATTTGAAGTGGTCATCCATGGAGATGAACTCCAAGATGACCATCTTCTTGGTCAAACAAGCAAGTACCAAGAGATATAAAAAGGGGAGTGGGGAATGACACAAGACAAAAGATAATGTGGATCATTTTAGAAGATCATCCATGGAGATGAACTCCATGGAGATCCTCTTGGATCCTTGAGACAAAGAGGAAAAGGGAGTTGAACAAAAGATGGTAAGTAGAATTACATAATTTTTACATGAAGTATATGCATAAATGAGAGAGATATGAGTAAAGAGAATGAGGGTTTACCAGTTTTCTTGGGTTTGTATTTAGGGTTTGAAGGTTTAAAAGGGTGAGAAGTGGTTTTGGGATGGATTAGAGGATGAATATGATGTGGAATTTGAGTTATGGGAGTGTAAATGGCTGTTTGAGGGTGAATTTGGGCAGAGTGGAGTAGGTTTTCGTATTTTTTGGGCCTCCTTAAACTGAGGGAGAAGGGCTGTATTTATAGGTTGCCTGGGTTCTGATCTTATCCGCGTGGACAAGATTGTAGGTGCAATCTTGTTCGCACGGATGACCCTATCAGCGTGCCTGATTTTTGCAGAAAGCAGTTTTGGCAGTTTTGGTTATTTCTAAATGGTCAATATTCCTTTTTCTTGGAAATGACAGGTTTCCAGTGAGGTAATTGTCCATTTTTTATTCCTAAGAGGTCCTTCCTCATTCAAATTATCAAAATAATGCCCAAAATGCCCCAAAATGATTATAAATCATTAATTTGGGCTGACAGAACATTAACGACCCAGATTGGGGTAGTTACAGTAGCCTCTCTGCGACGGTACTTCCAGGGGAAGTGGGGTCATCGACAAAGTGAGGATCCCAATCTGGCAAACGTTGCCGAGATGGGCGAGGAGGTGACCGAGGCGATCGAATGACTGGACCCTTAACGAAAGGATTCCTACGTATCCCTTGTGGAAATCAAGCCGGTCGTAGTTCACGTCTTGCGGGGGAAAGGAGTGTTCACACGAATGGACCTCCTGCCGCATTTTCGTTGTCGAAGGTAGATTCGACTAACGAAGGTGTTGTCGAAGGAAGACTCGACTTAGCGGAAGCGTTGTCGAAGACTGATTCGACATAGTGAAGGCATTGCCGAAGACATACTCGACCTAGCGGATGCATTGCCGAAGACTGACTCGACTTAGCAGAAGTGTTGCCGAAGACAGACTCGACCTAGCGGAGGCATTGCCGAAGACTGACTCGACTTAGCGGAGGCGTTGCCGAAGACAGACTCGACTTAGCGAAAGCGTTGCCGAAGATTGATTCGACTTAGCGAAAGCGTCTATATCTAGATTGAGACTTAGTTCAGGAATATGAACATAAGTCGAGGCTCAATTCAGGAGTATGAACCTAAATTGGGACTTAGTTCAGGAGTATGAACTTAAGTCGAGGCTCGGTTTAGGAGTATGAACCTAAATTGGGACTTAGCTCAGGAGTATGAACTTAAGTCGAGGCTCGGTTCAGGAGTATGAACCTAAATTGGGACTTAGTTCAGGAGTATGAACTTAAGTCGTGGTTCGGTTCAGGAGTATGAACCTAGATTGGGACTTAGTTCAGGGGTATGAACTTAAGTCGAGGTTCGGTTCAGGAGTATGAACCTAAATTGGGCTTTGAACCTGAAGGAGACCTTTTGAAGGCGTTCTTGCTGGGGAAGATTCGGGCTTTCGATAATCGCCGGGGTTTATCCGCTGGGGATATGCGTTCTTGGTACGGGCTTACGAAGATGGCCGGGGTTAAAAACCAGGAAGGGAATTGACTTCCGTTAGGTTTTCGTTAAATGACGGGCTTACGATGACGGCCGAGGTTGAAAACGAGGAAGGGAATGGACTTTCGTTAGGTTTTCGTTAAATGAACGGGCTTACGATGACGACCGGGGTTGAAAACAAGGAAGGGAATGGACTTCCGTTAGGTTTTCATTGAATGAACGGGCTTACGATGATGGCCGGGGTTGAAAACGAGGAAGGGAATGGACTTTCGTTAAGTTTTTGTTAAATGAACGGGCTTATGATGACGGCCGGGGTTGAAAACGAGGAAGGGAATGGACTTTCGTTAGGTTTTCGTTAAATGAACGGGCTTACGATGACGGTCGGGGATGAAAAATAGGAAGGGAATGGACTTCCGTTAAGTTTTCGTTAAAGGACGGGCTTACGATGACGGCCGGGATTGAAAACGAGGACGGGAATGGACTTCTGTTAGGTTTTTGTTAAAAGAATGGGCTTACGATGACGGCCGGTGTTGAAAACTAGGAAGGAAATGGACTTCCGTTAGGTTTCCATTAAATGAACAGTCTTGCGATGACGGTCGGGGTTGAAAACGAGGAAGGGAATGGACTTCCGTTAGGTTTTCGTTAAATGAACGGGCTTACGATGACCACCGGGGTTGAAAACAAGGAAGGGAATGGACTTCCGTTAGGTTTTCGTTAAATGAACGGGCTTACGATGACGGCCGGGGTTGAAAAGGTGGAAGGGAATGGACTTTCGTTAAGTTTTCGTTAAAGGACGGGCTTACGATGATGGTCGGGGTTGAAAACTAGGAAGGAAATGGACTTCCGTTAGGTTTCCGTTAAACTGGGGTTCTGAATGCAGAATACCAGAAATTAAAGGGGCAAAACAGGAATTTTGCCCTGCAATCTTATCTGCGCGGATAGGACCAGCAGGGCGCTTGGTTTTAAAATAACAGACAGTCGTGTCTTCTTCTTCAGTTCCCAAACAGCCAGCCGAGAAAAACGAGAGAAAACGAGAGAAAAAGAGGTAGAAACCTCCATTGTTGTCCGATTTCTTCGCAAAATCCTTCAAAATCAAGGCTATGGAGCAAAGGGGAGGAGCTCATGGAGTCCGTCGAGGTCGGGTGAGTCGAGAGGCGGCGGAGAGGAGGCTTGAGTTGGTGAGAATGCACCGCCATTACACGCTCTCGCAATCGATGAATGAGGAGTTCTATCCGGATATGTGGCAACATTGGGCCACCGACGAGGATCTCCGCATGGTATGATACTCAATTTTGGATATTTTGTTGATTTTTTGTCAAAATTGGTATATGTTAGACTTAGGGCTTGAATGGTCAAAATTGGGGCTTTTGTTTATTTTGCCATGGAAAATTGAAATTGGTGATGCATGTGTTTAATTGAAGTTGTGGGTAAAAAAAAAAATGCAATTTGTTTATGTAAAACATTGGTAGTTTGCATAATGTAAAAGCAAAGTGGGTACAAATTTGCCGAATTTGAGACGGACTCTTGCATAAGAGATTTTTGTGGTGAAAATTTGCTTTTGTGAATGTATGCTTGATAACGTGATGCACGAATGTGAGAAAAGATGTATGTTATTTTGTAAGACAAATTTGCCGAATTTGGAACAGACTCTTGAATAAGAGATTTTGAATAAAAATTGCGTTTGAACACAAATTTACCGAATTTGGAACGGACTCTTGAATAAGAGATTTTGAATGAAAATTGCATTTATAAAATGAACACAAATTTGCCGAATTTGGAACGGACTCTTGAATAAGAGATTTTGAATGAAAATTACATTTATAAAATGAACACAAATTTGCTGAATTTGGAACAGACTCTTGTATAAGAGATTTTGAATGAAAATTGTATTTATAAAATGAGCACAAATTTGCCGAATTTGGAACGGACTCTTGAACAAGAGATTTTGAATAAAAATTGCATTTTTAAAATGAACACAAATTTGCCGAATTTGGAACGGACTCTTGAATAAGAGATTTGGAATGAAATTGCATTTTAAAAATGAACACAAATTTACCGAATTTGGAACGGACTCTTGTATAAGAGATTTTGAATGAAAATTGCATTTATAAAATGAACACAAATTTGCAGAATTTGGAATGGACTCTTGAATAAGAGATTTGGAATGAAAATGTTATTTTTAAAATGAATACAAATTTGCTGAATTTGGAACGGACTCTTGTATAAGAGATTTTGAATGAAATTGCATTTTTAAAATGAACACAAATTTACCAAATTTGGAACAGACTCTTGTATAAGAGATTTTGAATGAAAATTGCATTTATAAAATGAACACAAATTTGCCGAATTTTGAACGGACTCTTGTGTAAGAGATTTTGAATGAAAATTGAGTGTGAGAAAAGAATGTGTGTAGGAAAATGTATACGAAAATGGGACGAAATTTATTTTCTTTCTTTCCTGTTCTTTTGTTGTTCATATCACCTTGGCAATTTTGATGACATATTTGTGTTGTGCCTATTTCAGGAGAGAGGTGATATCATCCAACGCAAGTTGGATAAGCTGAAGACACAGGGGTCCGTAGAGGCGGTTGTCAGGCTTTGGGATGCTTTGCCCACGGCTGGCAGGGTGGGCTATCGGAGTCCTCGTCAGCTTGTGGTGGCTTTTAAGCTTTATGGCTTTGTTGAGGGCCTGAGGGGGGTGGTAGGTTTGTATAAGAGAAGGGGCTCTTATTGGCGCTGGCGGAGTATTGGTGGGATGTTACCCACACTTTTCACTTCTTCTGGGGGGAGGCTACCGTGACCCCTACCAATTATGACGCTATTACTGGCCTGTCCTTTAAGGGGCTCATCTTGGAGTGGCACGATGTGTATACGGACGCGGAGCTGATGAATCTGCTGGGGATTATCATCGTGCCGCGAAAGGGGATGGGCATGGAGTATGCCGTGATCCAGGCGAAGTTGGTTGAGAAGGGGCTCTTATTGGCGCTGGCGGAGTATTGGTGGGATGTTACCCACACTTTTCACTTCTTCTGGGGGGAGGCTACCGTGACCCCTACCAATTATGACGCTATTACTGGCCTGTCCTTTAAGGGGCTTATCTTGGAGTGGCACGATGTGTATACAGACGCGGAGCTGATGAATCTGCTGGGGATTGTCATCGTGCCGTGAAAGGGGATGGGCATGGAGTATGCCGTGATCCAGGCGAAGTTGGCTGAGAGCATAGCCCGGTACAAGAGAGGGGACCAGACCATTACTACTGAGCAAATCGCTCGATGCTTCTTGTGGTTCGCCCTTTCCAGTACTCTGTTCGGGCATGCTGAGGGTACGGCTATGTTCGCTTTGTTGGGGTCTTTGGAGGACATAGACAGGATAGATGAGTACGCCTGGGGAGAGGCGGGCTTGGCGAAGTTATACTTCGCTTTGGATAGATACAGCAGGAAGGCGTCCACCTCCTTGACCTGTTTCGAGTTCCCACTAGAGGTACACTCTCTTCCTTTTCTCTTATCCTTCATATATATTGTGTATGCACTTTTGGTTTTTTTTTTTTTTATGGGTTTCCTTCGTTGGATGCAGGTTTGGGCCTTGGAGATTTTTGGTTGTGCCTTGTGGGACCATGTCCAGGGGGAGGCTTTTGCATACCCGGCGATGCTTTGGTGGACGAAGGACGCTCGGGTGAAGAGGACTAGATGGACCAGGATAAAGATGCGGTACAGTGACGCGGTGCCATGCTGTTTTGACATCGGCTGAGCCTCCGGCTGACATGCTGTTTCCTTGGGAAGGGTCAGCGAATTGGGACTGATTCAGAGGTGGACAGCCTGCCTTGGAGTATGTTACTCAGGAGCCCTATCAGGCGTTCGTGGTACGCAGGCTGAGGACGCCTCAGGTGCTGGCGAGGGAGGGGGATTCGGTAGTGTGGATCCCTCGGGCTGACTTTTCGTATACCCAGGATGGGGTTAGGATGAGGGCACAGATACCCCTCCCCGCGGTGACCCCGCGAGCTTTCCGGCCTCAACCGAATGCTCAGGTTTGTGCTGATCGCGTTCTGGTTGTTTTGGCTTTGTACTTCTTTCATCATTGTTTCGATTGTTTTTTTAATGCTTCTGTTTCTTCTTTGCAGTACTCGTCCCAATTTGTGGATCGACTTTTGCGCCAGGTTATCGGGGCGAAGAGGTTTATTCGCAACCTCGTGACGCGAGGGAATGCGAAGGGCTCGGAGAGGGCGGCGCGGCTGGGATCTAGTGCCTCTATGCGGGAGAGGTCCCCCATTCCTGCCAGCGAGACTATGCCAGGCAGGAGGTCTATGGAGACTCCTCGCACTCAGCCTAGGGGGTCGACGGACGCTTCTCCTTCTGGCTATATGGACAGGAGCGTGGAGCTCTCCCGGGATCATATCATCTTCGGAGGCATGGAGGGACCGAGATTCGTACAGGCAGGACCTGCGAGGGATCTTCTTCTCACGACGGTGGTTACGGCGCTTTTGAGCCGCAGGGGGATTATGGGACTCCCTTACAGACCCAGGGCACATACAGCCAGAGTTCTGACGCCTTCTCCTTCGGGTACAACTTCTATGCGGATATTGGTGTGCCGTATCGAGGCGTTCCGGTTGATCCTGAGGACCGATACTCTGATGCTGAGGAGGACGACATAGATCCGAAGATGGATTTTCTGGAGGCGGCGGCAGAGGGGCCGAGTACGGCTCGACGGAATGTGCGGAGGCACGGCAAGGAGGTTGTCAGGGAGGAAGATCCCGTTCTCGATTCGAATAGCGATTCCGACTGAGTGTACTTGTTAGGGCAGAAACATATATACATTTGATGCACATTATTTTTCTATTTTTGGCATGTAACAACTAGGTTAATACATTTTACCTTGCTAAGTATTTTTGTTTTGTTAATCCTCAAGTTGCATGAACCAGGTTTTGTGTTTTATGGGGACAAAAAAGGGATCTTTGTTGATATTTTGAATGAAAATCATGGGGAATGGGTATATTTTCATGTTTGTCCGTTTGGGGAAGGATTTCCTTATTTGGGCCAGCAGTTTTCATTGTTGTCAAAAAAGTTTTTGGACTGGAGAACAATCTTATCCGCGTGGATGAGATTGAGGCTGCAATCTCATCCGCGCGGACAAGGGCAGCACCTGGCAGGGTTATTTAAATTTCACCTCAGGCTTGGTTTTCATCATTCAACTTCATTTTTTTCTCTGTTCTTTCTGAAATCACGACCCAAAACCATAGAAAGCCATGGAAAACATGAAGAATTCTCCTAAATTGCCAAAGGAATTGCAAATGATCTTCTTTGACAAGTTCAAGGAGTGGTCTCGGGAGGTCATGCATGGGAATAGGGCTTTCTTTGAAGAGTGATACAAGATCAAGTCCCTATGGTCTCTTAAGGAACTGTTCCGGACTATGACTTGATGAGGGCTTCCACCGCGTTCTAGGACACTCGAAGGCATGTCTTTTGCTTCTCCTACAATGAAGTGGTTCCCATCATTGAGGATTTCAGTGCGTTATTTGGAGGACCCGAGGTGGAAGTGGTTGCACTCCTGTAACGATGTGTTGCCTTTTTCGCGGGAAAAATTCGATTTTTGCGTTTCTTTGAAAAACCAAATAAAACCGGAAAAAACGGAGTCGCCACGCCATTTTAATTTTGAAGGGCCAAAACTTTGAAAAAAGCCCGAGATCAGAGATTTAGGTTCGGAGGTCATGTTACGCGTCGGGAAGGACGTTAGTGTGCACCCGACGCGCCTCGTAAAACGAGTCTTCCAAGCTGAAAATCATTTGTGTGTGTGTGTGTGTGTGTGTTTTGGCCAAAATAAGTTGAAACTGGAAAAAGTAAAATTGGGATGTCTTTTTTAAGACTTTAAACTGATCCCATGATTTTTTGGAGAATTTTTGGTTTGAGATTTGGTACTCAAAAAACCTTTTGAAGTTGAGAAGTCACTTCTGCCAGAAGGAAATGGCAGCAGACACCTGATTTTGAAATGGATTCAAGGGTCCTAAAACTTCATAATCTGGATGAACTCAGAGAATGAAAGTTTCTCTAGACTCCTTGAATAAACTTTGTGTGAAAGAAATTTCCATTTTGGAGAAGATTTGAGGGGTCAAAACCTTCTGGAAACCTCAGATATGAGATCTGGATTCCCAGAAGCTGATGAACTAGCCTCTGAAAGAAAAATTGAAAAGAGGAGTTTTACTCACCCAAAAAATAAGGTAAAAATATGTCTGGAAATCTCTGGATGTTGGCTACAAAAAGTGTTTTGTAGTCAACACCAAATTCCAAGTTCATCTGTGTCCAAAAATTAAGACCATGGACTGAGGTCTGAGAAAATTGCTACTGGACAGCAACTTCTCAAGAAAGAAAATATGATTTTAAGGGGGGTTTTGCATCCATGCTTGTCCCCATTTCCCTAGGTTTTGGTTAGTGATCACTAGACATTTTAGTGGTGAATCAACTATACCAAACCATCCTTGGGGTACATTAGGACTAAGCATTTCATTTGCTTGGGGAGGGGGATTTTACCCTTTGAAATCAAGATTTAGTGCTTGAAAATGGTTTTCTAGGGTTTTGAAAGTGTGTTTTCTTTGCAAGAAAGTAAGAACACTTTGAAAATAATGTAGATCCTTGTAGAAGATCATCCATGGAGATGAACTTCCATGGTGATCTTCTTGGATCTAGAGAAAAAAAGATGAAAGAACTACATTTTGTAGTTTGAAGATGCATGCATGGATGAGATTTAGGGTTAGGAAGAAGAGGGTTTACCAATCTTCCTTGTGTTCTTGAGTGTTTGGCTTGAGTATATGAGTGTTTAGGGATTTAATATGAGAGTGAGTGGATGAGTATGAGTTGGGAAAGATTGGAAAGAAAAAGGTGACAATTCTTGAGAATTCTCACTGTTTTCTCTCTATATTTCGCCAGAACTTCGTTGCTATTGTGTTCTTCCTTCTTATTTTTGTGACTGGAGGGCTCAATTTATAGCCCTCCTGAAATGACAAACTCATCCGCGCGGATGGATCCCCTCAGCGTGCACTGTTCATTAAATGCAGCTTCAGCTTTGGACAAGAGGAATAATCTTTTTGAAATTTCAAATTAACAAACGCTTTGTGTCTCCAGCCATTGCTATTTGTGGTTTTATTCCTTTTGTTTTTCTTTTTAAGATTCTTTTTAAGGTTTAACCTTAAATAACAATGCCCATTTTACCCTCACTTTGTTAGAAATGTTAGGATAGTTAGGAATTGTTAGAAATGTTATAACTTTCGTTAATTTTCTAACGAAAATTCTAACAAGCTCAAATTGGAGCACTTACAGTAGCCCCTCGGCGACGGCGCTTTCGAAGGAAGCGGGGTCGTCGATAAGAGTAAGGCTCCATATTTGGCAGGATGATCGAGTGATCGGGTGGCTGAACCTAGCGATAGGCTACCTACGTATCCCGAATGGGAATCAAGCCAGTCGTAGTTCGGGTCTTTGACCCCGGAGATGATGGCGTTTAGGTGCCTCGAACTCCGATGAGCGAGTTCTACAAATTCTGCTACATCGGAAAGAAACTCTGCTGGGATAAGAGATGACCATTTTTGGTCTGATGGCTATCCGCTCGCCGGGATAGGAATGACCATTTTCGGTCCGACGGGTATCCGCCCGCTGGGATAAGAATGACCATTTTCGGTCTGACGGGGATGATTGCGATTTATCGCGTTCTAGTGATAGCGTCTTAGGTGCCTCAAACCTCGGAGATGGCGCTTTAGGTGCCTCGGACCTTGATGATGGCGTTTTAGGTGCCTCGAACCTTGGAGATGGCGTTTTAGGTGCCTCGAACCTTGAAGATGGCTTTTTAGGCGCCTCGGACTTTGATGATGATGGCTTTTAGGCGCCTCGGACCTTAATGATGATGGCTTTTTAGGCGCCTGACCTTAATGATGATGGCTTTTTAGGCGCCTGACCTTAATTTGAAATGGCCTTTCGGTGGACTTTGTCTCGCCGCCTTAGAAGGAGAGGGTGACCGTTTTGGCCTGGGGCCGGGACCTAATGATAGGCTACCTACGTATCCCTAGTGGGAATCAAGCCCTTTCGTAGTTCGAGTACTACTCGAGATTTCGTTGGCTTTTGGGATTCCGTTAACTTTGCCGGGATTTCGTTAGCCTTTGCTGGGGAAAATCGACGTACTCGTCCTGGGAAATCGGTCTTACGTTTGACCGCCGTTGATGATTTTGATGAAAGATACGGGATCTCGTTATCTTTCTCGGCACTCGGTCTTACGCTTTTAACGCCGGGGTAATTTTGATGAAAGATACGGATTTCGTTATCTTCTCGGGCACTCGGTCTTACGTTTACATCTGAATAATTTTGATGAAAGATACGGATCCGTTATCTTTCTCGGGGCACTCGGTCTTACGTTTTGCTGAATAATTTTGATGAAAGATACGGGATCTCGTTATCTTTCTCGGGGCACCTCGGTCTTACGCTTGATCGCCGGGGTAATTTTTGATGAAAGATACGGATCTCGTTATCTTTCTCGGGGCACTCGGTCTTACGTTTGATCGCCGGGGTAATTTTGATGAAAGATACGGATCTCGTTATCTTTCTCGTGGCACTCCTGGCCTTACGTTTGACTGCCGGGGGTAATTTTGATGAAAGATACGAGATCTCGTTATCTTTCTCGGGTCACTCGGTCTTACGTTTTACTGCCGGGGGTAATTTTGATGAAAGATACGGAATCTCGTTATGTTTCTCAGGGCACTCGGTCTTACGTTTTACCGATTTTCTTGACAAGGGGCTGACTTTGGTTAACTTTGGTTAACTTTGTCAAGTTGGGGACTGAATTGCAGAGTCCTGAAATTTTAAAGGGCAAAAGGGTCATTTTGGCCCTGACAATCTCATCCGCGCGGGCAGGAATGGAAAGTCAGGGGTATTAATGGGGCCAACGCCCTTTTCTTCTTCCCCAGTCCAATTTTTGAATTGCCGAGAGAGAGGGAGACAGAAACGAGGAGAACAGCCATTTTTGGCCCTAGAAGCTTCAAAATTCCTCCGATTTTCTTGATTTTTCGAGCAATGGAACACGGGGAAGGCGCTTTTCAAGGCCAAGGACGTGGTCCGGTAGCGGAGAGGCGATTGGAGCTCGTCCGGATGAGGAGGCATTACAATCTTTCGCAATCGGTTGCGGAGGAGCATTACCCCGATGCTTGGCAACATTGGGCTTCGGATCCGCATCTCCGAACGGTATATTTCGAATCCTCTTGATCCTTTTGTCGATTTCTTGTTTGAAATTTTTGGATGATTTTTGAATTTTTTTTTTTTTGAAAATTCGAATGATTGATGTTCTTGGCTTTGAATTTTGATTTTAATGCTTTGCATGTTGTAATGAGTATATGAGTAACTCAAAATGTGCATTTTGCTTGGGAAAAAGAATTGGCATTTTTGCCACATTTTTTTTTCAATTCGAAAATTACATGTGAAAATTCGAAGAATTGTGATTTCTCTTTTTTTTTGAAATTGAATATTGCATGTTGATGATGATGATGATTTTTTTTTTTTGTTGAAATTGAATTTTGATATTGATGAATGATGATGCAATGCATGCACTTTGTTTGAAAAGAATGGGCATTTTGGCCAATATGAGATGTATGTTTAGGATTTTTTTTTTGAAAAGTGGGACGGATTTTTCCTCCCGTTGCATGTAAGATGGATGGTATGCATGTATGCATTTTTTTTTTGTTGAAAATGGGACGGAGTTTTTACTTCCGTAGGAATGCATCCTTTTTTTTTTGAATGCATTGGGACTTGCAAATTGTTTTCTTTCATGCGAGAAAAATGGGGCTATGCTCATTGTATGCTGTTATGCTGTCGAATTTTTTTGTAAATGCAAATGCAATCTTTTGACATTTTCTCTCTTTTTTTTTTAGGGCGGAAACCGTTTGTGACTGAGCAAAACTCGAACAAAATGAAGACTCGAGGATCGGTGGAGTCTCGTGATTGACTTGTGGGACCGCTTCCGAATGCGGGCCGAGGAGCTTTGCGAGTCCGAGACTGGATCGTTGTCGAGACGGGCTCCGGGAGTTTGTCGAGTGTTTGAGGGGACCGGTCAAGTTCCCTAAGTGCAAGGGCTTGATGTTCGCTTCTAGCGCGGCATTGGTGGGATGCGACCCACACATTCCACTTCTTCCGGGGGCGAGGCGACCGTTACGCCTTCCGACTATGCCGCGATCACGGTCCGTCTCTTCAATGGACGCAAAGATTGAGTGGAGAGATGGCTACAGCCGATGCCGATCTGCGTGCTCTTCTTGGATTTTCCCCTATTCCCAAAAAGGGGATGGGGATGGAGTATGCCGTGGTCTTCGGCAAGATCGTGGAGACCATCGCGAGTTACGAGGTCGGGAGGATAGGTTTAGCGCCGAGCGATTGCTAGGTCCTTCCTCTCGGTTTACCTTTTCGAGCACACTCTTTGGGCATGCCGAGGACGGCAGTCTTTGCCTTGGCTTGAGGTCCTTGGAGGACATGGAGACGGTTGGAGATATTTCCCGGGGAGGCCGGGCCGGGCCGAGCCGTACTTCGCTCTTGATAGATACGGCGGAAGGCTGTGGAGCTCCTGTCTTCTTCGAGTTTGCTCGAGGTATAAGCTCTCTTTTTGCTTTCCCTCTTTCCTTTGAGCACGCACTTTTATTTGCACCGGATTGATTGGATTTTTACCTTTCGCAGGTATGGGCGTTGGAGTTTTTCCACGTCACGGTGTGGAGCGGCTGAGGCGTACGTCGGGCGTATCCGGCCATGCGCTCTTGGTCCAAGCATGCCCGGGAGAAGATAAGCTCCAGGGGGCGTACGACTCTCGTGTACGTGGATTGCCTTCCTTTGACGGAGGCCGAGACAGATGAGGGGATGATATTCTTCCCCTGGGATCGCTTTGAGGTAGCGCACTGAAGGGCGCCGAGATCCGGACAAGGCGCCGGAGGATTTTGAGGGCCCGACTTGCGACGCCTACTATCCGGGAGAGAGGGTGACGCGCCGCATGGCGTGAACTCGCCTTTGAGGACAGGTGGCGCCTCCCGCCGATATGATGCGTCCGCGCGATCGGTCCGTGACCTGGGATGATTACCGAGCGGGCCAGCACTTCTCGGACTTCGTGGCGATCGAGCCATATACGACGTTCGTCTTGAGGAGGTCGAGGATGCCTCGTGTTTTGGAGAGGGAGGGGCTTGGGATCCCGCGGTACCCTCGGACGGATTTTTCCTATATCCAGGATGGGGTCCGATTGAGGGTGCGAATCCCTCACCCGAGCGGCTTCCACGAGCTTTCCGGCCTCGTCAGGAGTATGAAGGTATGGCTTCACCTTTTCCCCTTCTTTTCTTTCTTTTGTTTCATCATCTCTAGCATCACTTCTTTTTTTTTTTTTGACGCTTTTGCTTTTGTGCGGTTTTCGGAGGTGGTCGTCGAGACACCGAAGCTAAGTGATCGGAGCCAAGAGGTTCATACGGAGGATGGTTGCTTGCGGGCGCCTCGGGCTAGGGCGAGGAGACCACGGCCGGCACTGTCCGACGGGAGGCTTCTCCTATTCCCTCGGAGACTTCTTCCGAGACCCCTCTTTCTCCTCTCATTGATCACCGCGCGGCCGCCTTCGGATCACGTCATTCTTGGGGATCCGCACGGGCGGGGACACGTGCGGCATGGTGGGTCGTCTCCGTATGTTCGTGAGTCGGACGCCTTCACCTTCGGATTCGATTTCTTCAGTGGATCCGGGTTTACCCTATCGAGTGTGCCGGTTGGTCCCGACGAGCCTCTTTTCGGAGATGAGGACGATTCCGAGCCCGAGACTTTCGTGGCTCCCGACGAGGCGGGCCCGAGTCGCAAGAGGGGCCGGGGGAGACATCGGGTGCGGAGACTCCGATTGATTTTTTTTTTTTTGAGATTTAGATTTGTACGAGATCATGCACATTTTTTTTTGATGTAATAATTTAGGATTTTATTTATGTTTGTTTGTTTTTTTTTTATGCACACTCTCTTTTTTTTTTGGAATGTAATAATTTAGGATTTTATTTTATGAATGCAATGCAATATGAATGCAGTGTCGCATGAGCCTTGTTTTTTTTTTTTTTTGCAAGGGTGTTTGGTATATGGACCGGTTTGGGAGGTTTTTGCACAGTTTCGAGCAACCGGGACGGAATATTCCCTTTTGGTGTAGCAAACTTGGATCAAGGTGCATTTTTCCGATGGGGAGCAAACGTATCCGCGCGGATGGGGACAAAGATTCGACACCGTCCTTTGATTTTGCTTTAAATCTGGCTTTGCTTTATTTCAAATTCAAATATCTTCTTCAACCTCCAAACCCAAACACCCATTTTCGGGGAGGAAGAGAGAAAAACCATGGAAAGCCTTAGAAAAGCTCCTCAAAATTGTCCCAAGAGTCCCAAATGTCATTTTTCAACAAGTTCAAGGATTGGTCCCGGGAAATTATGCATGAGAGAAGGTCTTTCTTTGAAGAACGGTACAAGGTACGATGCTTGTGGTCTCTCAAAGAATTGGTTCCTGGATTATGACCTCTTAAGGGCTTCTTCTTCGTTTTGGGATACTAGAAGGCATGTCTTTTGCCTTTCCTTCAACGAGATTGTTCCGACCGTGGAAGAATTTCGGGCCTTGCTTGGAGGTCCGGAGGTGGAGGAGATAGCAATTCCTTTGTCCTGAGGAGCTTCTTTTGTTGACAAGTTGTGCAACCTTCTTCATCTTTCCTGAGGAAGCACGAGGCATGATCCGCGGTCCCGACCATTTTGATATTTCCGGTCTTCCCCGACAGATTTAGGGGCTTAGGCTTGGTGGATGACGCCTATTGGGATGCCTTTGCACTTTGCATGTTCGGCACTTTGTTCATGGTCTATTCCTTCGGGATTTGCCATCGATCTCGCCGGATGTTGTCGTTCATTATCGCCCGGCGTAGATGTCGTTCCTTTGATTCTTGGGGAGACTTTTCATGCTCTCGAGCATTAGCTACCGGACGGCGGTATATGCACCTGGGGGCAGCCCGTTCCTCTTGACCCCGTGGCCGATGGAGCGTTTGGGGGTTCTTCGGGAAACCTCTCGATATGATCGTGCCTTGGACTTTTGCCAGAGAGGTGTTTCGATGTAGATTTTGATGATCGTGGCTCGTGGGAGCGTTGGATGGCGGGTCGCCAGATCGAAGATATCGATGGTTGGTGCCTCATCAAGGTGGAGACTCGCAGAGTGCTTCAGACGGGTCCCATGTGGTTATGCTTCCGGGCTTTCTCACCCGCTTCTACATTCCGGCCTCGGTCCCGAGACAGCTTTGGCTTCGGGAGCAGTTCCTTTCGAGGGTTTTGATGATGTAGCCATCTGGTTGGTGGCTCCCTGCTTCCATGGATGATCCCTCGGTGTTTCCATTTCTTTCCCGAGTATGGAGGTACGATGCCTTTCCTTCTCGGGTCATTCTCAAAGGCCCGAGACCGGTGTTCCTGACCACTTGGTACCCGGATTGGTACGAGGGGCATCCGGGAGAGACTCAGTGGCTATTTTGAGACTACAAACGTGAGGCCATTGTAGGTGCGGAGGACCGATCGCTTCGAGAGGAGGAGGGCCGAGGCGAGGGCCAACCCTCATGACCGGAGCGGAGACGCCGTGACCGACTATGAGGCTTACGTCAAGAGACAGAGAGGAGGGCTCCTATGCTACCGCCTAGGCTACAGTGAGATGAGGGATGACGCTAGGGCTACTAAGGCCCCGACAGAGGCCGGTTTGATAGACCCCGTTCCTATACCGTAGCTTGGTAGGAGGAATACCGACATTTTTCCTGGTTCGTAAGAGAAAGACTCTGGAGGGGGAAGAAGAAGGGAGAGACCAAGTACGAGTGGCTTGGAGTGACTCTGAGGTTTCCAAGTATCCCTTTTCTTGCCATGACAGACACATTAGTTTGATTATGTATCTTAGTTTTCTTTTTAGCAGTTGCCGCTGTAGGAATGAATCGGGCTTAGACTCATCAAAGAGCTTTTAACTTGTAATGAATATTTGAATTGCTTTAGAGTTTTTCGAGACGCTTTCATGGTCCGATCAATTGTATTGATGCCAAAGTATGGCTTTTATTTGTGCTTTTAGACCGAACCGTTTCCGCCGCCACGTTCCCTCATTTTGAGGAGCTCAGTCTTCGTAGTTCAAACTTGGTGAACTCTTTTTTTTGTTTTGTTTGTTTTTTTTTTTGGTGCAACCCCGTTTTTTACCTAGGCCGCCCTTTTCGGGTTTCTAACCTAGTTGGGTATTACTCTTTTTAGCACTCTTTTTTTTTTTTTGTTTTTTTTTGTTTTTTTTTTTTTTTTGGTGCAACCCCGTTTTTTACCTAGGCCGCCCTTTTCGGGTTTCTAACCTAGTTGGGTATTACTCTTTAGCACTCTTTTTTTGTTTTTTTGGTTTTTTTTTGGTGCAACCCCGTTTTTTACCTAGGCCGCCTTTCGGGTTTCTAACCTAGTCAAGTATTACTCTTTTAGCACTCTTTTTTTGTTTTGTTTTTTTGTTTTTTTTTTTTTTACGCGTAGTATCTGCGCAGCCTTGTCACCATTCACCGGGTGTACAAAGGGATTCCCGTCGAGGTCCGCAAGTTGCATGGCTCCTCCGTGAGAAGATCTTCCGGACGACATACGCCCGACCCATACAGCTCCCATTTGCCGAGAGGGTTGATACGGACCGGGGCTTTTCTTTAGAACGAGATCACCTTCTCGGATCTCCCGATGCTTTACTTTCTTGTCGAAGGCTCTAGCCATTCTTCCTTGGTAGGCCCGGATGTGTTCCATGGCCTTCAATCGGCGTTCGTCTAGTGTGGCCAATTCGTCACGGCGACTCGGAGCCATTCGACCTCGTTGATCCGCTTTCCAGCAGATACTGAGCGAGGGTATTTCTAGCTCGATTGGGAGTACGGCTTCCATTCCGTATGTGAGGGCAAAAGGTGTTTCCCTGGCCACTTGCCGTTCCGACTCGATGTTCTCAGAGTCCCCGTGTGAGTGCCCGTGTAACTTCTCGCCAATCTCTACTCGGGACACCATTTTCCGGATGATATTTTCCAGAGTCTTGTTTGCCGCTTCGACGGCTCCGTTGGTTTGGGGCCCGTAGGGTGATGACTTGTGACGGGTTATTCGGAATTCTGCCAAAGCTTTTTCACATTCCCCTTCGAAGTGGGATCCATTATCTCGAGATGATTTCGGCCGGCAACCCGTATCCGCACATGATGTTTTCTTTGATGAAGAGGGCGACTTTCTTTGAATTGAGGATTTTGTAGGATTTTGCAGCATCCTTTCCACTTCCTTCGAAGAAATGACCAATCTCGCGTCTCTTTAGGCTCTTCCGCAGCTCCCAAATTCACACTCGTCAAAATCTCTTCGCGCCTTGGGCTCGATTTTCCTCTTCCTGACAACCCGTTTAAAGATTTTTTTTTGTTTGATTTTTCTTTTTTTTTTTTGTTTAATGTGTCTCGCTTCTTTATCTAATGAATTATTATTAAAATTTTTTTATTAATTAATTCATCATTAGTTAAAGTGGCAATCAAGGGATACTGTAAAGGTTCGTCATTTCATTGAAAAACGAAAGGGAATACAAAGGCTTGCTACAGTACTCGTAGTCTTCGTGCGTAAGGCCATCTGGACGACCCTAGAGACTCGATCTTAACAGAGAGAGACTCGGGAGGACTTGTCCTAGATTGACACAAAGTGGACGGGGACCAATCCAAGCTTGGTGATCATTTCCTCCTTAGTCGCGGACGGCCCGAGAGAGTTTCCCAATTCTTTAGCGGCATCGTTGTTGGTGGCCTCATGACTCGGGAACCGTGGCTGCTTTTGTTTTCCTTTCTCAATTGCCGCTTATCATCTCTTGACCGAGCCGAGATCAATCGTGTCCGGCACTGGACTTCTTCTTCGAACAATTGCCGCATAACCTGCACCCATCCCAACCATCCGAGGGAAATTCCGTGGCCTTAGCTTTTGGCACCGTCGCCCGAATTCGTGCTCGGATCTTCCCGGGCGTAGGAATAGTGGTTGTGAGCTTCTCGAACCTGTTCCACTGTGTCAGCACGCCCGAAGGTATACTCACTCTTCATGGTAGCGGTAGCCCTGTGTATCTTGGGTAGGTCCAGAACATTCTACTGGACCAGGGTTAGCCTCGTTCCCCGAACTTGTTGAGGCTATCCCGTAGCTTTAGCCATCCCCGCCGTAGGAGTGGGCTCGTGATGTTTCCCGGTTGTGTGGGACCCTTTACAAAGTAGTCAGCCAAATTAGGACTCGAAGAGGAGAGATTTGGGATTGTCACGGGACCTTTCCCCGTGGCAGCCTTCAAATCTCTTTCCCTTTGCGTTGTCCACTGGGAGGCCTCATATCCCGTGCCGTGGCGAGTATTTTGTCCTTTCACTTCGATGAGTTTGAAAGTTCCTTGTTGGCGCTTCCCCGCACCGAGGCCAGTAGATAGCTCATTTTTCTCATCATTTTCAAGACCGGTGGGATTTTATCCCGAGTGACCGTCAGATCTATGTTGCACACTTGGGCCTTGGGAGGCTCGACCGTGAAGCCCGTTAGCATGTGACCTTCCTCGTCATGTTTGATTTCCAGAATAGGTATTCCGCCCGTATCCGTGCTCCTCTAAAGTGACTAAATCTCCGTAAATGGTCGTCGATCCCCATTCGAGACGAATTTCACACACCGGTGGAGGCTTGAGGCGACCCCTTTGACTTGGTGCAGCCAAGGTCTTCCCAGCAGGCATTGAAAGTAATCGGGATGTCGATAACCCGGAATTCCACAGTATCAATTTCTGTCCAAACCAGAGGTCTAAAGTAGCAACTCCGAGGACTGCCGATGTTGAGTCGTAAGCTTTGACCGTGAGAGAAGAAGGCTTCAAGTCCGTAGCCTTGATATCAAGCAAGCTCATGATGTTTGCCGGAAGAATGTTCATTCCGGACCCATTATCAACCAGGACCCGAGGGAGGCGTCGTTCATCCAAACACTGGACCGTGATGAAGAGAGGCTCATTATGATCAGCCCCAAATTGAGGGAGGTCGAGATCTGTGAAAGTGATTATGTTCCCGTAGTGGATGTTTCCAATCACCGTACTCACATCATCGGGAGTAGCATCAATAGGCACGAGAGTGCGAGCGCTTTCTTCCAGCCTTCAGCCTATGGGGATAAGACGAAGTGAGTAGAGACCAGAGGGAAATGTTGGCCTCGTGTTTGCTTCCAACCGGGTGAGCACGGGATCCTCTTTTTCGTGGTCCTGGAGTTTCAGCTGCCTTAGCATAGGGGCGGCGATCTTCTTTTCGTGCTTGATCTCGTGGCCTTCTTATCTCGCCTTGGGATTTCCTTGGAAGATCTCGCCCGCAGCGGGTCAACAGATTAACTTCCTCATCAGCCGTCTCTTGACCGGATTTCTTCAACGCCGCCAACGTTAATCTGGGAGCCCTTTTCGCTATTGGCCATTGGTTCCCGACGGAGCCCGGCAACGGTGCGGGCCGAGCTTGAGCCGTACTGGCCTCTTCCCCGGGCGGCCCTTATAACCGCTTCCCAAGTTACCGGCTTCGAGTCCTGGGGTTGTGTTGTTGCCCCCTGGATGGCCCACGCAGCTAGGGCGTCCTCCGATTCACTCTCATGGCCGGCCTTGCTCATTGTTATCATGCAACAAGAGTCGCTATTGTCTGCTTGGCGGTTTGCCGATTTCTTCCCGGTATAGTGTAGCCATTCTTGTTCCTTTCGTAATATTCAGAGCCGGAGATGATTATAGCATTCTCGTGTGGGAGGAGCGTCGGTATCATGCCGGTTTCCAGACTTCTCCGAGAGCCGAAATACATTCGGAAAGTGATTTCCTCTCGGGTCACCTTGACAAGAATTGTTACTTTGCTTTCGGGCGGGTTTGATCTCGACAATAGTGATTTTCTCATTGGAGAGGACGGGAGCCGGCCTCCCTCTTTCTAGCGCAGATCTTCAACTATTCGCTTAGACAGATACCCGAAAACCCTTTCCCCAAAGCATGGTAGGCGTGTTGAATTCTAAGACATCCACGTGCTCGTGATCCATGAAACTTCATGGCCTTCATGTCCCTCGGTCTCGTATTCGTCTCTCCGAAGTTTCTTCGTTGTCGCTTGCCGATAACCAACCATTGTGCCTCGGCTCCCATGGGCTCATTTCTCGGCATGATTGTTCCAGATTGTTTCCGGGTGCGGGGCCTCGCCGACTCTTCGCTCGTCATCATCATCGTCATCGCTATCATCATCGCCATCGAATCGTCTTCCCATACCACGGGGATATCACCGAGAGAGAGCGACGGTCAAACTGCTAGGAAGAGGGGCGCGTGCACCGCAGAAGTTGTCATATGCTCCCATTCCCTAAGTGATGGTAATCGCGATTCAGCCTTCTCCTCCCGTAAATTGCGGGGAAGAGTGAGAGGGGGTGGCACGTATTTGACACTGTGTAGGATATAGAAGGAATCCTCCTCTTCCGATTCTTCACTGTTCTCGGGATCATATTCGGGCTCTCCCAAAGCCAATTTGCATAGTGCACTAGCTCCGTATGCTCTTCGGCCTCTTTGCCGATAAGCCCCAAGACAGCGCCCGCCGGAAGCTTTCTTGTTCGATTCTTTCTCGATTGTTCTAACCATCTTGTATAAATAGTTCTTTCATGTTCGAGCGGAACAGCCCAGTTCTTCTGTATCGGCCTTCCCTTCACCCGAAAAATAGCGGGCCTCGTATTCTTGCAAGGAGTCTCCGACATGAGACCAAGATGGGTCGATTCGTTTGATATCCTCGAGGCCGAGGGGGAATCCGACCAGATCCTCGACGAGGTTGGCCACGGGTATTTGGGGACCTTCATCGCATCTTCATGGTCATGCGAAGATTCTCCGCATTCAATCATATTCACCTCGATTATGGTTCCTTGGCAGGATTCTTGATCGTGTTAGGCCCTTCGGGGCCTTCCAACTTTCCTTGCTCTATTAGCCCCTGGATTGCCTTTTTCGTGAGTGAAGCAAATTGTCGGTCGGATGTCCGTGAGCTTGATGAAAGGCACAATACTTTGTAGTATCCACGGGAGCATTCGGATTTCTCGGGTTGGAAATTTTCCAAAGGCCGCAAAGCAAGCCTTCTTTCACCAGCCCCCTAAAGATGTCATTCGAGGCATTCCAAAGTTTTCGAGATTCATGACCCGCGGTCCGGGCTCGCCGGTTTTCCGGGAGCAAAAGGAGTCGTGTTATTACATTCCTGTCCCGCATAGTTAATCATTTCTTTGCCTTTAGCAGAGCAGGGCGGTGTTTGCAGGAGGAGCCCGATATCTCGTAGGCGTGTGCAAAGACTGGCTGATTGTAGGCCTTTTCAAACTTAGGCCGCAGAGTTAACCATGGCCCGTAAGTCTCGAGTATGGGAAGTGACCGAGGGAGGCTCTCGGGATGTGGTTTCAAGCATGACCGGAAGATGTCCAGCTTGTTCCTCTTCGGAAGGAGGGATGGCCATTTCACCGAAGTTTCGCATTCCACCGCTTGTAAAAGTCCCCAACATTCTCATCGGGACCATTTGCTGCCTGTTGTTTGTAGGTCAACCCTATTTGTTTCCCATTCCAAGTTGGCCTTATATTTTTCTCGTGAAGGCATTGGTAATTTGGTCCCATGTGGCCCTCGGCTTCGTGTTTCAAACGGAAGAACCACTTTAAGGCACCGGACTTCAAGGATAGATCAAATAGTCGCCCAACGCCGATTGGTACATCCTTTGGCTTTCATCGCCAAGGTATACGTGTCCAAATGGGTTTTCGGACATGCGGTTCCATCAAAGAGATCCAGATTTGGCATCACGAATTTGTGGGGCAGGGAACAATGGAGTCCGGCCCCAGAGGCCGGAGGCGTACTTTCTCGGCGCCGCTCAAGAATCCGCGCTTTCATTTCCTTGTGTTGTTCCATGAACCAGCCGATGAGGGTCTTGTGGCGGAACCATGGCATTCAAGCTAGTGGCCGAGCTAGAGAGAGGAGCTACCACCGGAGGCGGATCGGGTGGAGGGAACGGCCGGTCCCGGACGTAGGTGAAAACCTCGTCCCGGGCCGAGTTACCCCGGGAGCATGAGTAGGAGCCTCGAGCAAAGGGTAGAACCTTGCGGCTTGTCGTGATTTTCAACTGGCAAAGTAGGTGGGGGCAGCCCCGATGTGGCCGGATAACTTGGATTTCCAGTGGGGCCCGTAAGTAGGCTTGAGTGCGGGCCGCCGTCCCGGATTGTTGAATTGCATGGTCGCTGTGGTGAAGGTGTGTAACCCGGGGTACTGCGGTCCTGGTGATTCGATGACACCGGATGGAGGCTTGGTAACCCATAGAAGTCTCGAGTGAGGAATGGATTGTGTGAGGAGCACCAACTAGTACTGCGAGAGGCTCGATCGTGGCCGTAACCAAGTTGTGGCGGCATTCCAAACCGTGGTTGGCGAAGGTCCGGATTGATCGATTCCGAACCGAGGCGGGATCCCGATTAGCCGTGGCATTCCGAGATAGCCCCAACCATGAGAAGACATTCCGTACCGATTTTGCCCCCACCGATTTGTGCCGCTCGGCCGCATGGATCCGGTGGTCTCGTGGTTGGGGAGCCGGCCGACCCGAAAATCGAGGAGCATGGGTTCTCGTAGTGGCACCATAGGAGGTGGGTGGCGGCATCCTCGGGTGTAATCGGGCGACCGAGAGTGGGGTTTGCATCCTCGTCTTCTTCCACGGTGAAGGTGCCATCCGGATTGAGTGGCGGCGGCGCATCAGTGACTCTTAATAGCCTCCATAAGGCTGCTTTAGCTGTCCTTCTGCCGTAACCTCATCTCGGGTTACGCTAACCGATTCCATTGTTGCTACGTCCGAGGGGTCCCGGGAGGCGGAGTGACGTTATCCCCATCATTACCGGCCGATGCGTACATTCTCAAACCCGGAGTTGGAACAAACGGCGGCCGACGATGCGCTTGACTCTTCCCAACCGGATCAAACGGTGACCTTGCGCGCCCGAAACCAAGCTTTGTGCGGAGTCGCTGGGGAAAGGACATGAAGGTTCGTATGTCCTGGGAATGGAAGGAGGGTAGGTGTTTGGGCTTTTGGCTCATGCAACATGCGGCTATTTGTTCACGTTTACTTAAAACATGTTTTATTAACCTAATCGGTTGGAAAAGATTGCTCTTCTTTTTCGCAAACTACTCGATTCCTGGATCGGTGGGCCCCGTCACTACGTCTATAAGCCCCTCGTATTCCACCCGTATTTCGACCTCCCAGGTGGATGCCCCGGCGAGGGTCCTATAGGGCAAGCGGGTCCCACCGACCGAAAGAAAAACGATCCTAGAAGTCTCGGCGGGTAATCGAGTCTTAACGAGCATTCGATGTAAATTACGGACAAAGCCGACGTCGAGTCAAGATCGTGTCCGAGGGCTCGACGAAAAGTCGGCATGATTGGACCGATAAATGTCCGCAATTGATCTTGACTTGTCGTCGCTAAGCCGTAATTAGGCATGGAATAACCGTTAATCCTTGATGACTCGGTGTCAATGCCGGGAGCCGTGTATAATTTGTGCCGCCGAGCCGAAGTCAAGGCGCCGGTCAATATCTTGGTCAAAGTCTCGCGGCGGAAAACCGGCGAACTTCGACCGATTAGCGACCGATTAGGGACCCGAGAGATATTGAGTCGGTATGCCGACAAAGGCTTGAAAGGAAAGGTCTATACACGGACAGTGGCATGACACGCACTGCACTAAAAACCAACCGGGTCTCGGACAAAGTGTGTCACGAGACAAGTGCATGGTCGACACGAGGCTCCATGGGATGTTTGGGTAGTCCCGTGCTCATCCGAGAGGCGTAATAAGACCAAACGGACCGCGACAAGGATTTCCCGGGTTAAGGACGTAGTGTGCGGTGTACGGTCACGTGCGCGTAGTGTGCAAGCAGCCTATATTCTTTTTCGAGTAAAATAGAGATTTTTTTTTATGTGTCTTAAAAATATGATGCATGATTTTTTCTTGGAAATTTTCTTTTTTTTTGAAAATCCCTTTTTTTTTGAAAATTTTTTTTATGAGCACATAAGCACGTAAGCATGAAAATTCCGACAGTTAGGGACATTATTCCGACAGTCAAAATTTTGACTTTCTCCGAGGCGGCCAAAACAACATGAAAACTGTGCAAAAAATCAACACACACAAAAAAATGATTTTCAAAGCCGGGACGGAAGCTTGACCCTCAAAAGCTTTTTTTTTTTGAAAACGGTGATACCGGTACGTGGGATTGTTAGACCACAATTTATCCCCGACTCGTGTTAGGAGGCGATAACGGGAAATTTAATGGTTTCCACCAATATACCGAATACCATTTTTTTATTAAAAAGCTTAATCCCCAGTGAGTCGCCACCGTAACGATGTGTTGCCTTTTTCGCGGGAAAAATTCGATGTTTGCGTTTCTTTGAAAAACCAAATAAAACCGGAAAAACGGAGTCGCCACGCCATTTTAATTTTGAAGGGCCAAAACTTTGAAAAAAGCCCGAGATCAGAGATTTAGGTTCGGAGGTCATGTTACGCGTCGGGAAGGACGTTAGTGTGCACCCGACGCGCCTCGTAAAACGAGTCTTCCAAGCTGAAAATCATTTGTGTGTGTGTGTGTGTGTGTGTTTTGGCCAAAATAAGTTGAAACTGGAAAAAGTAAAAATTGGGATGTCTTTTTAAGACTTTAAACTGATCCCATGATTTTTTGGAGAATTTTTGGTTTGAGATTTGGTACTCAAAAAACCTTTTGAAGTTGAGAAGTCACTTCTGCCAGAAGGAAATGGCAGCAGACACCTGATTTTGAAATGGATTCAAGGGTCCTAAAACTTCATAATCTGGATGAACTTCAGAGAATGAAAGTTTCTCTAGACTCCTTGAATAAACTTTGTGTGAAAGAAATTTCCATTTTGGAGAAGATTTGAGGGTCAAAACCTTCTGGAAACCTCAGATATGAGATCTGGATTCCCAGAAGCTGATGAACTAGCCTCTGAAAGAAAAATTGAAAAGAGGAGTTTTACTCACCCAAAAATAAGTTAAAAATATGTCTGGAAAGCTCTGGATGTTGGCTACAAAAAGTGTTTTGTAGTCAACACCAAATTCCAAGTTCATCTGTGTCCAAAAATTAAGACCATGGACTGAGGTCTGAGAAAATTGCTACTGGACAGCAACTTCTCAAGAAAGAAAATATGATTTTAAGGGGGGTTTTGCATCCATGCTTGTCCCCATTTCCCTAGGTTTTGGTTAGTGATCACTAGACATTTTAGTGGTGAATCAACTATACCAAACCATCCTTGGGGTACATTAGGACTAAGCATTTCATTTGCTTGGGGAGGGGGATTTTACCCTTTGAAATCAAGATTTAGTGCTTGAAAATGGTTTTCTAGGGTTTTGAAAGTGCATTTTTGCAAGTAAGAAAGAAAAAGCTTTGAAAATAATGTTGATCTTTGTAGAAGATCATCCATGGAGATGGTCTTCCATGGTGATCTTCTTAGATCTAGAGAAAAAAGATGAAAGAACTACATTTTGTAGTTTGAAGATGCATGCATGGATGAGATTTAGGGTTAGGAAGAAGAGGGTTTACCAATCTTCCTTGTGTTCTTGAGTGTTTGGCTTGAGTATATGAGTGTTTAGGGATTTAATATGAGAGTGAGTGGATGAGTATGAGTTGGGAAAGATTGGAAAAAAAAAGGTGACAATTCTTGAGAATTCTCACTGTTTTCTCTCTATATTTCGCCAGAACTTCGTTGCTATTGTGTTCTTCCTCCTTATTTTTGTGACTGGAGGGCTCAATTTATAGCCCTCCTGAAATTGCAAAGTCATCCGCGCGGACAGGAACCTCAGCGTGCACTGTTCATTAAATGCAGCTTCAGGCTTTGGACACAAGGAATAATCTTTTCAAAATTCAAATGAGCGTTTGAATGACAAACGTCGGTTTTGGAGTTTTTTAGGAAAAGTGATACGAGTGATGATTTTGAACTTTTAACTTAAGTGTCAAATGTTGACTTTTAAGAAAGGAGCGTTTGAATGTCAAACGTCGGATTTTGAGTTTAAAGATGATCGTTTGGATGCCAAATGTCACTTTGCGCGTTTTGAAAGAGAGTTCGAATGTCGAACTCCGGTTTTGAACCGGGCATTACATTGTTAGCAATTTTACGGGAAAAAGCATTAAATGATATGCGATCAACGAATCGTTTTGCGACTCGGACTTTGATAAGTAAGTAAATACTATCACGAGACAAACGGCTCGGACTTGTAAATGACAGTATTTAAAGTGCGGTAACGACGGAATCAAACGACCCGAATTTTAAAGGTGCGTTAAGTAAATAGCATTCAACGGATCAAATGATCCGGACTGTTAAATGACTATCACAAACCAAACGGTTCGGACTATAAAGTTGCGTAAAGTAAATGATTTTCAACGGATCAAACGATCCGAAATTGTTAAATGACATAAAAGTAAAGAAATGGGGCCAAAACGCCGTTTTAACCCGAGATTACTTCTCTTACGGGAAGAGAAGAGGATCTGGGACTAAAACGTATCGGACCCCATTGACGGTGACGTCTACATTTCAACAACGTTCGACCGAAAAGGTTGTAGCGACTGACGCGTAAATCGAGACGGAACGAGTATTTAGGGAGAGAGAGTGTTACCTATGGCTAGGGGTTGACTCTTTTGGCTCGTGAGGCATATACGGGATATGATTTAGTGTTTGGAACGGTGTTTCGAGGTTGTTTGGTTTGTATTTGGTTGAAATACGAAGTTTTCACGCAAATCGAGGCGAAACGGGGCTCGAGAGAGGGTGAAAAGGGTTTGGGCCGTGGCTGTGGTGGAAATGTGTTATGTTTTTCTCTTTCTTCAAATGTTTGACAGCCCTTTGTATTTATAGGGTGAAAATGCAAAAGAGTCCGGACGGACTTATGATGAATTTTAGGGAGTTTTGTGGTATTTTTGAAATTGGGAGGACTTGCTGGCAATTCTGTTTTGCCTGCAAAAGAGTCCGGACGGACTGTGACAACATTTCAAGGGCATTTTGGTCTTTTCACTCTGAAATCTGATTGAAGTTGACCAGAGGGTTGTGGCATGCATGCTACGTGCCCCTGTGACTCACCAGGGCATGGCTTTTCATGCCATTATTCCTGGTTTTGTCCGTTTTTTAAATAACTGTCCGGAAAATGTCCGAAACGCCTCTGGAAAGTGCCGGAAAGTGCGTTTTTCAGGAGAAGTTGTACTTTTACGTGTGACAACATGTGTTGAGTACGCTTCGACGTTGGGATGCACGGGGCAGTTCCGGAACGTCTTGCTGGCTTGAGAACAGGGAGCTTAACGCGCTCCGGTTAACCTGGAGCGAGCCAGTTAACGGATTTCGGTTAACTTTTAACGGATTTTGGCGATCCGGATTTGGGTACTTACAGTTAGCCCCTCAGCGACATCACTTTCAAAGGAAGTGGGGTCGTTGAAAAAGATAAGGATCCAAATCGGGGGATCCTTACTTGAAGAGACCTGAGATGTCAGCTGGCTGGACCCTTAGCGAAAGGATTTCTACGTATCCTGAGCGGGAATCAAGCCGATCGTAGTTCGTAGGTGCAAGGAGCCACGCGTCGGGACCCTTGACCTAAGCGAGACTGTTGTGAGGCGTCTGAACCTGAATGGAGACTATTGTGAGGCGTCTGAACCTGAGATTTCTAAAACCTTTGAGGGCGTGTGGCGCCTCAGACCGAGATTACTGAAACATTTGAGGGCGTGCGGTGCCTCTAACCGAGATTGCTGAAACTTATGAGGGCGTGTGGCGCCTCAGACCGAGACTACTGAAACTTACGAGGGCGTGTGGCGCCTCAGACCGAGATTACTGAAACATTCGAGGGTGTGTGGTACCTCAGACCGAGATTGGTGAAACTTATGAGGGCGTGTGGTGCCTCAGACCGAGATTGCTGAAACTTACGAGGGCGTGTGGCGCCTCAGACCGAGATTTCTGAAACTTATGAGGGCATGTGGCTCCTCAAACCGAGATTTTTGAAACTTACGAGGGCGTGTGGCGCCTCAGACCGAAGTTATCGAGATTACTTAAACTTACGAGGGCGTCTGGCACCTCAGACCGAGATTGCTGAAACCTACGAGGGCGTGTGGTGCCTCAAACCGAGATTGCTGAAACTTACGAGGGCGTGTGGCACCTCAGACCGAGATTGATGAAACTTACGAGGGAGTGTGGTGCCTCAGACCGAGATTGCTGAAACTTACGAGGATGTGTGGCGCCTCAGATCGAGATTGCTAAAACATACGAGGGCGTGTGGTGGCTCAGACCGAAGTTACTGAAACTTATGAGGGCGTGTGGCACCTCAGACCGAGATTACTGAAACTTGTGAGGGCGTGTGGTGCCTCAGACCGAGATTACTGAAACTTATGAGGGCGTGTGGCACCTCAGACCGAAGTTACTGAAACTTACGAGGGCGTGTGGCGCCTCAGACCGAGATTACTGAAACTTACGAGGGCGTGTGGCGCCTCAGACCGAAGTTACTAGGATGTGTTGGTCCTGAGATGAAGGCGTTCGTGCCTTGAGATTGATTTTGTAAGGCGTTCGTGCCTGGGGTGTTGGACTTATGATGACGGCCATGTTTTATTTGCTGGGGATAGGGTGGAAATGACGGGAATGGTTGCGTTAAACTGGCGTTCTTAACAACAAGGAAGGATTGACATTCTAACGACGGGGTTAGGAACGGGATGTGGTCTCGGGAGAGACTGACACATTCCACCATACTTTCAGGCGAGAAAAGAGAGAAAAGAGATAAAAATTCTTCCCCCCTTTTGCGAGTTTTGTCCGAATTTTCGAGGGAAAATTATCATGGACGCCGGTTTGGAACCAAGGGCTCGCCATAGGAGGACCGACAACGAGAGAACGAGGTTGGTGAGGACCATTCGAACCACCGCTCTTCCCATGTATCCGACGGAGTTTTATCCGGCTCGGGACACTCACAAGTCCAAGGAAGGGATCGAAAGACAGGTAAATATCCTCTAAATTTCGTTAATTTTCAGAATGTGCATTCTTTAAATTTTAGGAATTTGATTAAAAATGAGTTGGGGTTCTTGGTGCCCGAATTGGGGCTTTTGACTTTGCTATGTGCCTTTGTCGAAATTGACTAGAGTTTAGTTCAATTGACGTTATGGGTAGATGACATAAAAATTTTGGTTGCAAAATTCCATGTCTAGGGGTGTTTTCCGAAATTAATGTAAGTTTAATTTGGGACGGAGTAATATTTCGAAATGTTCGAAATGATTGAAAGTTCCGAATTCGACGGAGTTTTCGAGATGCTTTGAAAGTTCCGAGTTCGACGGATTTTTCAAAAGGTTTTGAAAGTTCCGAGTTCGACGGATTTTTCAAAATGTTTTGAAAGTTTCGGGTTCGATGGATTTTTCGAGATGTTTTGAAAGTTCTGAATTCGACAGATTTTTTGAGGTGTTTTGAAAGTTCCAAATTCGACGGAGTTTTCGAAATGTTTTGAAAGTTCCAGATTCGACGTATTTTTCAAAATGTTTTGAAAGTTTCGATTTCGACGGATTTTTCGAAATGTTTTGAAAGTTCTGAATTCGATGGATTTTTTGAAATGTTTTGACCTTTTTGGGATTTTGGACCGTTAATAATCCAACTGGGATGGATATATTTTAGGAAAATGAACCGTTAATAAACGGGTTTTTTTGAAACTGAACCATTTCTGTGTTTCATTATTTCGATATGCATTTGTGCACTCTGTAGAAGTTGTTTCTGTAGTAACGTATTTTTTCCGTGTTCACCTGCAGGGGCGAGGGCCGGTTAACGTCCGTAACTTGAAGAGTACGGGAGTCTTTGAGGCGGTTCGAGCGTTGTGGGAGATGCTCCCATACGAGGCTCGGGACAAAGAGAGGAGTCCACCGCAGCTTGTGGTTGACTCCAGTTTTGCTAAGTTTATCAGCGCAGTAGCCGCGGTGGCTTCGACGCAGAGGGCGAGGGTCTTGCACATTGCCCTGAGCGAGTACTGGTGGGACACGACCCACACGTTTCACTTCAGGTGGGGGAGGCAACTGTGACTCCCACTGACTTTGCGGCGATCACGGGGTTGCCATTCTGGGGCAACACACTTGTGTGGGTGGATGGCTACACCCCGGAGCAGTTGTCGGAGCTGCTGGGTTTTGATATTACCGATGCCAGGGGCTTGGGTATTCGGTATGGGCCGATGGAGGCTCATCTGAGGAGGGGTATTGATGCTTATTTGGAGGGGTCTCTGAGGATGACCGCAGATCGCCTGGCTCGAGGATTCTTATGGTTCGCTTTGTTAGCTACCTTGTTTCCTACTGCTGACACATCATGTCACTTCCCTCTGCTTGGCTCCGTGACTGATCTGGACGTCGTGAGAGGGTTTGCATGGGGGAGGCTGGACTGGCCGAGCTCTACCATGCTTTGGATAGGTTCTCGCGGGGAGAGGAGAACACCTTATGCTGCTTTGTGTTCGCTTTGGATGTAAGTTCCCGTCTTTTTCTCTTCCTTGTCTCATTTTGTACTCGTATGTATCTGCTTTGTAGCTGACATAACTTTCCATGTGTTTGACAGGTGTGGTTTATGGAGGTGTTCCACCCGCAGAGGTGGGAGACCAAGGAGGAGTATGCGTCCTTGTTTCCTGCCATGTTGATTTGGCAGAAGGCGGCGAAGAAGCCGGCGACGTCGAGGGAGGGTACTCGGCTGACTTACGAGGAGGTGTCTCTGGCCATGAGCCGAGAGTTTTTCGGGCGGATCCAGCTGACTTGGTGGAACCGGATTAATGTTTTTGTGGTCCAGGCTGCTAGGGAGGTCACACGTCGGCGGAAGCTGCTGGTGGGGCTTCATTGTGACGCGATGTACTTGGGGGAGAGGGTGACCTATCAGCATGGTCCGGGGTCCCTTCCTTTGGTTCCGATGGACCCGCCTCCACACATGCAGTATCCTTTGCTGATACCGATGGAGGATCTGGAGCGGTACAGACAGGGCGTGTTCTATACCGAGTTTATCATAGAGGGTGCCGACTATGACATCTTCGTGAGGACGAGGCTGAGGAGCCCGCAGGTGCTGCACAGGGAGGGCGAGGGCTCTGCATATCCCCGGGACTACCCGCTCCCTCGCGCTCGGCTGGCGTATGAGGGGCTTGATGGTTCTCGCAGGCGATTGGTGATCCCCATTCCGGAGGAGACGAGGCCTCGGTACAGAGTGGATCCCAATGCTTCGGTGAGTGCTTTGATTTTCTGTACTTGATAGTAGCATTCTGCAAATGTTGCATCTGTGCTATCTGTTTGTCTTTTAACGGCTTTCCTGATTTGCAGGTGTCTGGCCGTACGTACAACCAGGCCGTGAGACGTTTGGATGGGTGGTCCAACTATGCAGGAGACTCGTGGAGTTACTGCGGTGTATTTCCCGGAGGAGTGCGGCTGTGCATGAGCCGATGCCATCTAGGTCATCTGCAGCGAGAGACTCGTCTGCCTCCACGGCTGGTGGGGCAGACTTTACGCAGGGGTTCGGCCAGTTCTCCGGTGAGACGGCGGGGTTCGGAGCTCATCACTCTTCGTTCTCGGGGCATGAACAGGGAGAGTCCTCGGGGACACATGCACGGAGACGGCCTTTCTCGTATTCCCGCCTTGAGGAATTTGGAGATTACCTGTCCTCGGTGGATCCGGCTGCTGCGGGGCAGTATTTCTAGTGCTCGGATGACGAGCAGGACTCTGTGTAGTCCTCTTTCTTGATTTATTTTTAGACAAAATGTGTGTATTGTCCAAACAATTTGACTTGTACTTGAAAGGGCCTTTGAGGCGGAACCTTGTATTTTGCACATTTATTTAGTGATTACATTCTTTTATTTTTGGCAAATAAGCAAGTAGGTTGATCAAAAATAAATAATAATGAAACATGCACAAAAATTCGAACTGGTCAAAATTTATGTCTATATGCACTGTTATTTAATTAATTGCACTGTTGCACGAGCCCGGGGCGGAAGTGGTGTTGGCACTGGTTGATTTAAACTATGGATGCACGTAGTTTAAATAAGGCTTGAACATGATATGGTTTGGAAATGTTTCCAAATTGAGGCAGCTGGAAGCAGAGTTGACCCAGTCAACTTGAAAAACAGTCCGGCCGGACTGGGATTCAATTTCCAGATTGTTTTAAATTGCAGTCCAGTTTTTTGCAATTGTGAAAACAACACGTTTGCTTTAGATCAAACAACTGAATTTCTCTCTTAAATTCTTGAAGATTTCCTTTGCTCTTTTCATGGCTCCCTTTCCTAGTCTATCGTCTCAGATGCAAGAGCGATACTTGGGCAATTTCCAGTCGTGGGTACGGCACCACACGAGGCAAAGCAAGGGTTTTTTCGAGGGTTGTTACGGGATGAAATAGGTTTGGGCTTTGAAGGAGCTCATGCCGGATTGGGATCTTTTGAGAGCTGCGGCTCGCTTCTAGGACATACGGAGGCACGTGTACATATTTTCGTACAACGAGATTATGCCCACCTTTGAAGATTTCCGGGCCATATTAGGAGGACCTGAGACGGAACAGCTTGTTCTTCCTTTGAAGGGCGGCATGGCCACCGTTGAGAAGTTAGTGTCTCTGCTTGGCATTTCAGCTGAAGAAGCATACGGGATGCTAATACTGAACATAGATTATGTTGACATTTCGGGGCTGCCCGATAAATTTGCCGATATTGAGGGGAGTGTTTTTGTGTGGGATGCGTTTGCTCTGTGTGCAATTGCTACTTTGTTCACGTTCACGTCCCTGGGTGTGTGCCATCACAGTGTACTGGACCTGGTGAGGCAGTGTCGGAACGGGGGAGATATCGTGCCTTTGATCCTGGGCGAGACGTTCCTGGGCATAGGTCGGATGGCGACCGGCAGCCGATACATGTGGGGAGGGAGTCCCACTTTGCTCACTATGTGGTTGAGGGAGCGATTGCAGATGGTGCCCGAGGTGCCAATGTCTTGTGACCCTTGGTCCTTTTCTCGACGTCCTCTGGTAATAGGGGGTGATCAGCCGAACCTGAGCTCGATGGCCGTACTCTGCACGCATCACTTGCGATGGTGGGTTCCTCATTGGAAGCTACAAACTTGTCGGACCGCTCAGGAGGGTCTTTTGGCTGTCGTAGTACCGGGTTGTCCTGCATCGCTTTCTACATTCCATCCTTGGTGCTGCGACAGTACGGGCTGGAGCAGGTGCCATTGACGGGTTTGGGTCATGCTGCTACCTTTGAGGTGGGGCCTCTTCCGATGGAAGATCCTTCGACGCTATTGCTTCTCACGCGGCTGTGGCAATACACGTCCTTTCCTGCCAGGGTTCTCTTTCACCGGAGAGGGGGCATTGTTCTGTCTACGCAGTATTTGAACTGGTATGAAGAGTGTATGGGGGAGACACAAATGGCCATTTTCTGGAGACGGGGGGAGCTGTTGGGTCTTGATTAACATGATGGATCTACTTTGAGGAGAGCCGAAGCGATGGCTAACCCTCAGAATCATACTGGGGACGACATGGCTGATTATGAGGCCAATGCTAGTCAGGCGGCCGATCAAAGCACGGTCATGATGACTCGGAGAGAGGCAGCTCAAGATAGAGCTAGGGAAAGGGCTGCATTGGCAGCTGTCGGTTTGACGGAGGCATCGGGAAGGGTCCCTGAGCCAGGTAGAAGGACTACGGGAATATTCCCTGTGAAGGTGAAGAATACTCGCCGCAGAAAAGGGAAGGGAAAGAAGGATGAAGGACCAAGTACAGGGGACTAGGTTGACCTTGATGTCCGGAGTATCCACCCACTGTCATTGCAGACACATTAATTGATTAATGTTTTATTGTAGTTTTGCTAGCGTGTAGCGAGTCAAGAGTTGACCGTGCTTGAACTCATCAAAGATTGTTTTAACCGTTATGAATTTGTAGGTTAAATTTTAAGAGTTTTTCGAAACACAAGTGATTGATGCTTATTTGTTTTTTTTTTTTTTGAGATCGAACCAATGATGGCTGCCTAAGTTCCTCTTTTACAATTGGACTAAGGGGCTTAGGTCACCGTAGTTCGACACTTTAGGTGATTTTTGAGAAAAACAAAGACAAAAGAAGTGCGACCCTGTTTTTTACCTGGATCATTATCAGGAATGTATCCAGTTGGGTATTACTCTTTTAGGACTTTAACTTTACTGAGGGGTGGTGTATGGGGAAGGGGAGTTGACTCGTGATCTTCCTCAAACGAAGTACCTGCGAAGCTTATTTCCGTTCACGGGGTTAACGAAAGGGTTCCCGTCCAAATCTGCTAACTTCATGGCTCCTCCGGAGAAGATTCTTTGCACCACGAACAAGCCTATCCAGGTAGGCTCCCACTTTCCGAGGGGATTGGTCTGCGTAGGAGGCTTTTCCTTTAGCACCAAGTCACCTTCTCTGATGTCTCGGATCTTGACTTTCTTATCACATGCTCGGGTCATTCTACTTTGGTAGGCACGAGTATGCTCCATGGCTTTCAATCTGCGCTCGTCGAGTAGAGCAAGTTCGTCGTGACGGCTCTAAAGTCATTCGACTTCCTTGATACCATTTTCCAAGAGGACTCGGAGGGATGGAATTTCCAATTCCATGGGTAACCTTGCTTCCATTCCATATGTAAGTTCAAAAGGAGTCTCCCCTGTGGCGGTTCTGACTGATGTTTTGTATCCCCAGAGGGCTAGATGTAGCTTCTCGGGCCAATCCCGACCTCTGACGGTCATCTTTCTGATTATCATGGCGAGAGTCTTGTTTTCTGCCTCTACCGCACCATTAGTCTGTGGTCTGTAGGGAGAAGACTTGTGGCGTGTAACTCTGAACTCGGTCAACAGTTGGTCACAATCTTCTTCAAAGTGGGTCCCATTGTCGGATATGATCTCATTGGGCACCCTGTATCTGCATATGATGTTCTCTTTGATGAACTCGGCCACCTTCTTAGAATTCAGTACCTTGTATGATCTGGCTTCTACCCATTTGGTGAAGTAGTCGACTGCGACTAGCATGAACTCGTGACCATTGCTCCCTGGCGGAGTGATTTTGCCGAGGACGTTGATTCCCCATGTGGCGAAGGGCCATGGCGTAGTCATGCAATAGAGTTCATGAGGAGGGATGTGATTGAGGTTGGAGAACCGTTGACATTTGTCGCAGCTTCTGACGAGCTGGATGCAGTCTGTTTCCATTGATACCCAATAGTATCCCATACGGAGGATGATCCGTGTCAATGCTCTGGCGTTCATGTGCGGACCGCAGGTTCCGTTGTGAACTTCGTTCATTAGCTCGCTGGCTTTTTCTTTATTTACACACCGAAGGAGTGGCTCTTGGTGGCCCTTCTTGTACAACATACCCCCAGAATGACGAAATGGGATGCCAGGCATTTTAGTGCCATCATGTTTTTGGCTTTGATCCCTTCTTTGTATTTTCCATCTTCACTTGTGAAGGAAGCTTCTCCGTTTTGGAGGTACTGGTAGATTTGATTGTACCAGGGTTCATCGATCGGTTCATTTTTAACTTCGATCTCACAGCAATAAGTGGGTGTTTCCCGTCTGCCTATTCTGAGGAGTTTTACTGATTTCCCTACGAGAATTTCGACAAGAGAGGCTAGGGTAGTCAGGGCATCTGTGAAGCGGTTCCTGTCTCTTGGCAAATAATGGAAAGAGATGTCCTTGAACTGAGCAATGAGCTCCTCCATGTACGTGTGGTACTTCCTCGGGAGGCCGTAATCTATCGTCTCCCCATTTGTTGGACACTTGATTGATGATCAATGCTGAGTCTCCGTATACTTCCAGTTCTGAGATGTTGCGCTCGAGAGCGGCTTCTAGGCCGGCTGCGCAAGCTTCATACTCTTCTGTATTGTTGGTTGTTTTGAAATTCAGATTGATGGCTATGGGAGTGTGCTCATCCTTGGGATCGACCAGGAGCATTCCAATACCATTTTCCTTCTTATTGGCTGCCCTATCGAAGAAGAGTTGCCAGCGGTTTGCGCTGTCGAGTGAGAAGATCCCGTCATCTGGAAACTGCGAATCGGGACCCTTGAGTTCACTGCTTGGGAAGTCTGCCAGCTGATCTGCCTTACTCTGCCCTTTGTTGATTTTCTGACCATGTACTTGATGTCGAACTCAGCCAGGAAGAATGACCACTTGGCTAATCTCATTGACAGGGATGGCTTGTCGAAGAGATATCGGACGGGGTCCATCTTGGAGACCAGGAGCACTGAATGTGACTGCATGTAGTGTTTCAGTTTCCCGACTACCCATACCAAGGCGGTACAAGTTTTCTCTAATGTTGAGTAGCTGAGTTTACTTCCTTGAAGCTTTCGGCTTACGAAGTAGATTGCATGCTCAACTTTGGAATCTTTTCTGTTCTTGTGCCAGCATTGCTCCAATTGACGTGTCTGTCACTGTCAGATACAGGAGGAGTGGCTTGTCTTCATGAGGCGGGTACATGATTGGGGGATTCACCAAGTATGTCTTGATTTTCTCAAAAGCTGTCTGGCACTCGGAGTCCCATTTGATGTCGACATTCTTCTTCATCAGATTGAACATTGGCTCGCAGAGAGATGTCAGCTGGTTGATGAAGCGGCTGATGTACTGAAGTCTTCCCATAAAACTTTTCACTTCTATCAGTGTCTGTGGCGGCTTCATGTCGATGATGGCCTTGATTTTCTTGGGATCAGCTTCGATACCTCTTTCTGTAACCATGTACCCCACTACTTTGCCTCGCTTGATGCCGAAGGTGCACTTTCCAGGGTTCAATCTCATGGAATGCTTTCTGAGTCTGTTGAAGAACTTTCTCAAATCTATCATGTGTTGCATGTCTGATCCTCTGGAGTAGATGATCATGTCGTCGACATACACTTCGATTTCCTTGTGAATCATGTCATGGAATAGGGCTGTTGCAGCCCGCTGGTAAGTAGCCCCAGCGTTCTTTAAACCGAACGGTATAACCGTGTAGCAGTATGTCCCCCACAGAGTGGTGAAAGAAGTCTTGGCTTGATCTTCCTCGGACATTTTGATCTGATTGTATCCGACAAACCCATCCACGAAGGACTTTACTTCGAAGTTTTCCGTGGTGTCGACTCAAGATGTCGATGTCAAGCGTGGGAAATCATCTTTAGGGCTGGCCTTGTTGAGATCTCGGAAATCCACACAGCATCTGACCTTTCCATTGGCCTTGGTGACTGTCACAATGTTGGAGAGCCAGGTCGGGTACTCAATTACTCTGATGAAATCGACGCGAAGCATTTTCTCAATTTCTTCTTTTACTTGCAAGGACCACTTTGGCTTGATCTTGCGCAATTTCTGCTTGATAGGCTTGGAATCTGGATCCAGGGGAATTCTGTGCTCCACGAATGAGGGATCGAGTCCTAGCATGTCCTGATATGACCAGGCGAACACGTCAACATACTCTTTGAGGAGATCTGTCAGGGCTTCCTTTTCTACACCGACGAAGAAACTGCCCACTTGTGTCTCTTTAGCCTCTTGCATTGACCCCAGGTTCACTTTAGTCATAACCTCTTCGGCAGCTTGGGCCCGATTGTCCTCTTGGTCTACTACATGCTTGAGAACTTCTTTAATGTATTGTTCATTTAATGTGTCTGCTTCTTTATCAAGTGAGTCATTATTAACGTCTTTTAAGTTGTTTGTTAACTTATCAGTTGTTAAAGTGGCAATGAGGGGATACTCCGAAAGGTCAGACTTTTCATTAAATACGAACGAAAATACATTGTTGGCTACATTATCATAGTCTTCCGGCGTAAGGCCGTTGGACGACTCAGAGGACTGGACTTTAATAAGGACTCGACTCGCAGGGTTAGAGACCGGTATAGGGAGATGTGGGTGCAGCCCGCTTGTCTTCCATTTTTGTCCGGCTTGCCCTCGTCCGTGAAAGTTACCCAAGATTTCAAAGGCATTGCCGGATGCTTGATGAGGGTTCGGAGGTCGAGAGGCTTGGCTTCTGCTGTCCGGATCATGGTAATCATGCTATTTTCTGAGCCTGTGTCAATCGGGTTTGGCACCTCCATGACTTCTTCAAAAGACTCGTAGAGCGGGTCCACCGAGAGCGTCTTTTATGAATTCCCGGTTACTTCTTCTTTGGAGTTACCGTCTCGAATGTGGCCTCGGCGGCTGACCCGAACAGTCTGTTTCTCGTGAAGAGTGTCTCGAGCTGCTCTTCCATGTCTAGGATTCCTTTGAATGTGTACTCATGCTGAACTGTGGTGGTAATTGGTCCAGGTAGAGTTGTGATGTCGAGGAACGCTCCCCTTATCGGATTAGCCTTGAGTCCTCTGAAATGCTTGAGGTCCCGTGCTAGTTTTTCCATCCTTTCTGTAGTCTCTATGCTGACTTTCCCTGATTCTTTCTCATCTTCATCGGTTCCACCGTCGGTCCCCCCAGTTCTGCTGTCGCTGTCGGTTCCTCATTGTCGGTTCTCGGTTTCTCGTCAGTTCCGCCGTCAGCTCCCTTTGTCGGTCCCCTTAGTTCTGCTGTCGGTTCCCTTGATGAAGTAATGAGCGAGGTTGAAACTGTAAGGTTAGAGGTTGGGTGTGCTGTTGGAGGTTCCCCTTGCGTGCCGCCGCCTCGTGCGAGCGAGCCTTTTGTTTTCTTTGATATCGGCTGGTGTTGGCACATAACCGAGCCCCTGGACTGTAGTGTGGTCCTTGACTTCGATGACTTGGTGTTGGCCTTGTAACCTTTTGCCGAGCCCCAGTACTGGGATGAAGTTCATGAGTTTCATTATCTTCATGGCGGGAGGGATTTTGTCTTGAAATAGTGGAAGGTCCATGTTGCCTATTTGGATCTTGGAGGTCTCCAAAGTGAATCAAGTTAATGCCAGGTCGTCATCATGCTTGATCTCTAACACTGGAATGCCGTTGGTGCTGGTCCCCTCGGTGGTGACACTGTCGCCGTAGACTGTTGTTAGCTCGTTGCCTTCCATGAACTTGATACACTGGTGAAGGGTGGATGCCACGCCATTTATTTGATGTAGCCAGGGTCGCCCCAAGTTGTCTGTGAAAGTGATGGGAATGTCAAACTCTTGGAATTCGGTGGGGATCATCCGCTTACCGAACCAGATATTTAGAGTAGCAACCCCGAGAACTATGCAGGAAGTGGAGTCATAGGCCTTGACAGTGTGGTCTGAAGGTTTCAGATCTGTGGGCTTGATGTCAAGAAGGTCCATCATCTTGGCGGGCAAGACATTCATTCCGGAACCTCCGTCTACCAACACACGGGGAAGGCGACGCTCGTCCAGCTGAACTGTGATGTAGAGCAGCTCATTGTGATCAGACCCAAATTTTGGCAGGTCCAAATCTGTGAAGGTGATGATGTTGCCGTAGTGGATGTTGCCGATCATCTGAATTACTTCATCTGGGGTTGCGTCCACAGGGACCATGGTGCGAGCCAGACTTTCCTCTAGCTTGAGCTTGTGAGGGTATGAAGATGTGAGCAGGGACCACAGGGAAATGTTCTCCTGGGTCTGCTTGAGCTGAGTGAGGATCGGGTCCTCTTTCACAGAACTTGTGTCCTTGGGCAGGCCAGGTTGCGGTTCTGGCTCTGCTGGCTTTTTAGTGGCCTTAGGTGGTAATGCATGGATTTGACCCGATCGGTTCAGGACGCTGACATCGCTTGGTCCCTTCAAGAGGTCGCCCGAGCTGAGCCATAGTCAGAGGGGGATTCCTCGAAGCATAGGGCCATATGTCTTCTCTTAATTCGTTGACTGTAGATGTATTTCTGGGGGCTTCGGCAGCTTTCAGAATTCTGTCCCAGGATATTGGTTTGGGTGCCTCCGCGGGGAGGGAGTCTATGGTTTGTCGCAATCGCCGAACATCGCTGCGCGGCAGCTGGCTGCCGTAATTGAACTGTGCATTGCTGACCCTTCGGGGGAGGTTAGAGAGTTCTTGGTTCAAGCGAACAGTCTCCTTGATCTCTTCACGGTATACCGCACTTCTTTCCTTCTTGCTGAGCATGCTCGGGGCATTCTGAAGTTGGGTTAGGCGATATTCATGGTTTGCTAATTTTCCTCCACTTTTAGCCCAGATCAACTCTCTTGCAATAGAGCCTACGTCGAGAGTTAGCGCCTGTGTTTCTTCCCACGTGAGAATAGCCAGTGCTTCCTTGAACTGTATGCGGCAGTCTAGATAAACTTCCATTGGGGAGAGCTTTCTCTTCTGCTTTATCTGAGTGGCGGGTATGTCGGAAGGTGAGACACGGCTTCCCGAACATCCTGCCCATGAATCGGCCGCGTCCCTGGGCTTGATCATTTCTGTAAACGAATGTCGCAGTCTGTGGAATCTCCCTGAGTAGTTGCTGGAGATGTATTTCTATTTTCCTTTTCTTTTTGAATAGACCTTCATTCTTCAGTTGGCCTTTTAGCTTGAGAACGGAAATGATCCGTCCCCATCCTCCAAGGACCCTTGGGATTCCGGTTTTGTTGACTTTATGCCCGGCTTGGAAGAGAATGGTTTCATCGTCTTCGTCGTCGCTTTCACAGAGAACTTGCTTTTCTCGGGGAGATAAGCACTTGTACCCTTCATGTTGTTTGGTTAGGTATTCCTTGTGTTGTGCCATTCCATCTCCTAGGTCGTCGAGACCGTTGACCGCCCTCCCTTGCCAGAGGGGGTTGGATGAGAAGTGATGGTAGTCCAGGAAGTTGCCGCGGGCAAAACCTTTGAGTTCGAACTGGTCTAGAGTGACCTCTAGCTTTCTGTCTGAAGCTACTTGTGATGCTTTAAGGGCTTGGTCCCTGTGAGTCTTCTAAGCTTGGTTCTCGTCCCAGAGATGGTTCTCTTGAGCAGCTAATTCCATGAGGGCTTTCCTTACGAGAGTTAAACAGTCTCCGTAGGTGCGCGCCGTCTAACTGGTGTCTAGAACTGCAATCCCATCCAAGTCCCCGAATGGCGAAAACACTTGGATTATATTGACGAGGGAAGTCGGGCTGGGACATTCCATGCGGCCTTCCTTGATCTCAGTTACCAAGAAGTTTGCCCATATCTGCTTGATTGAACCCACGGGGGTGTTGAATTCTGTGATGTTGATAGTCTCGTGATCTCGCTGGATCGCCAAGTCTATCAAAGCTAGCAGTTTGCTGGCGGGATGCCTGAATCTATGGCCGTGACGACTGGGAGCAGGATCGAACTTGAGCATGTTGATGCTGAGATGATCATTCCTTTCTTCGGAAGCTGGATCTGTCTTGCGGGGAAGACTCTTACAGATGTTTTCAGGGTAGCTACTGGAAGCGTTCCCGAGGTTGATCTGATTTGTGACAGGGTGAGGAGCTTTGTCTCCTTTACTGATGCCCTTGGCCTTGGCGGCGCTTGTGGCTGTAAACTTGACTGACGGCACGGGCCGATTGCCACTGGGGCAGGTAGTCGGAAGTGATGATGAGCTCTGAGCTCGATTGGCCAGGTGTAGACACCCCATTCTGAACCCATCGGATCACATTTATACCGCTCTAAATCTCGCCTTGAGTCAAGAAGTAGAAATCCACCATTTCGTCATGTTTCGTTAAGTTTTGGCTAACGACCGTTAGTTTGGGACTAAACTGCATACGAGATAACGAGGGAATGGCAGAATTGTCCACAGACTTCCTTATCTCGCACGGAATAGCGTGTCTCGCGCGAGATAAAGGAGTTCTGCAGACTGCAGATAGCAGTTTCCTCGTCGATTTCAACCTCTTTCGGGATAAAACTTCATCCATCCGGCCAACCAATTAGGTTTGGGTTCTGGAACCTTCCCAAGGTGTTTGATCTCATCTTCAACACCTATAAATACCTGAAGACTTTCAGTATTTCTGATCCCTGAAATCCCAAGTAAAAACCCCCACATTTACTGGTTTCTCTCCCTGAAAGATTCCTGTAAATCACCCCTAAAATCACCTAAAGTTTGTTTGTCAACCTTGTTGATAAACAAACATCGAAGCTCGAATCAAAAGATTGAGGCGAAGCTCTGTCCGTGTCATGGGGCGACTCTAAACATGAGTCGAAACTCTGCCCGAATTACCTCACGCAAGGTAACCTTTCTTTCCTTTCTAATTGATTGTTAGAGTGGTATAAATACATCGAATCTAGGATCAGCCTAGAGCCTCCCCAAATCATGGGGATGGTCTCGAAGCAATCGATCCTATATTCCATTTAACCCCGTTAAATGGATCTTTATTTTATTTATTGTTTGAAATCTTTTCCTTCTTTGAAAACCTCTCTTTTCTTTAGCAAGACCGATCTCCGGATTGGGTGGAATGGGTGCTCCTTGACCTTCCCATTCCATAACCTAAGCCCCGAAACCAAAATTTATTTCAAAAAATGGTTTTTCTATGTTTCCAAACGAATAATATAGGTGGCGACTCAAAAAGATGTTAAAAAGGAAAATCACGCATCGCTACAGTGGCGCCTCCGCTGGGGATTGTAAATATAAAGAGGCTTAAACTTGCGTCAAAAATAAAAGAGAGGTTTTCAAAAAAAATAATAATAAATAAATTCGTTTTTTTTCCTCCAGATCAGGCATATCTCGCACGAGATATCCTATCCCGCGCGAGATATTGCTTCGGTAATCTGGTGTCTTCTGGTTTTCCCTGTTCGTCTCAAGGTCCAAGACAAGATTCGAACACGCAAGGGGGATCCCATAATTCATTATCTGTAGAGTTCCCTCATCTTAAGGCCTCCCTTAATATGTAGAACTCGAATCCATATTTAGTTTAAATAATTGGTTGTTATTTATAAACTGCGTGTGATTGAGTTTTATTTTATTAAAGTCCGGTCCATTGGGGATTCGGGATTTGTAATTGAATTATTATTCTCTCTCTCTCTCTCTCATTATTTGGAACTACGACGGCCTGAGTCTTCCTAAATTGGGAGAAACGTAGGCAACCACTTGGTGCGGCCACTATCTGTTTTTCTTTTATTTCGTCAAAAAAAAATCTCTATTTTTTATATCACCTTGATGGACTATCACACACGCGCACTCATATTATATATGTCATTGCACTACATACCCCGATTAACCCGGGACCCACACTAACGACGGATGACAGTAACCACCTAGTTGCTGGTCTCTCTGAAGTTGGATCATCCCACCCCGCGTATTCAATCCATCTAGATTGTCATATCGCGGGGAGCCTAGCCTTGCATCGCCACATATCATGTAGTATATTTTCTAGGAACACTCCGTTACCGGTCGGTTTTGACTCGGTAATCTTTTTTGTCTTTGACCAAAATAAAGCTAAATGTAAAAATTGACTATCAAGAAACGATTCGGAAAAGTTCCTTAGGAAAAAGAAAAAAAAAGTCCATTCGGAAATGTCCCTTCGGAATGACCCTTTCGGAAGTCCTTTAAAAAAAAAATCCTTCCGATCAATTTTACGTGGCTTTACTTTACAAAGAATTGTCAATTACCGAGACCCTAGGTTTGGTTCGAATTATGTATGCCTTCAAGATTTACCTAGGATGCTAGATAGAAAACGGATCTTTGTCCGTCCGACCATGAATTTAGAAAATAAAAAGAAAAAAAAATCCATCTTTCCGAATGGTTGTCTCGTGTGTGACGACCTTGTCTCGCGCGAGATTTTATTTGCAGAATGTGTGTTTGTGATCGATGATCGATGTGCGCTCCCTCCTTGAGTCAAAACTCCGTCTCTAATAAAAATAAAACTTCAAAAAATTGCTCGTGAGGTAGTTTTAACCATCATCCTTTTCTTCATCTAGGATCGTTTGGGGATAATATTCTAAGAGGCGTTTCGTTGGGTTATCTCTAGTTCATCTCTAAGGTCATCAAGCTCCCTTTCCTCTCCAACGGTAACAATTTAATTTCCTTTCGACGTAATGAATTCCGAAGCACTCAAGAAGGAAATTGAGGATCAAAGGATCCGATATGAAGAAATGCTACAAGCCCGAGACGATGAAATGAAGGCCCAATTAGATCTTGAAAGGAGAATCCAAGCCGGGGAAATGAAAGCCATGGTTGACGAACTCCAAGCCATGAAACTACAATTGGCCGAATTAAGCTCAAAGAAGAAAGAGAATGAGACCTCTTCCGATGATGAAGTATCATACACTAAGAAGGCTAAAAGCCACCGCAAGCACAAGAAAAAGGTGTATGAGTCTAGCTCATCATCTTTCTCATCTGACAACGAGAGCTACACATCCAAGAAAGAAAGCAAAGGGGAAAGCAAGAACGAACCCCTCACCATGGCAATGTTAAAAAAGAAGCTTGCATCCCTCGATGTGAGTAAGGGATCCTCGCTCTCTATTGATTATGACACCCTTTGTCAGTCCATGTCCAAGCTTCCTAGAAAATACAAAATACCCGACATTGCAAAATTCAATGGCACCACCTGTCCCAAATCACATTTGGAGACCTACTCTTGGGCCATGCTACCTATGGGTGTCGATGACAACTTTCTAGTTCAATGCTTCCCTCAAACCCTTGATGGTGCCGCTAGAGATTGGTACATGACCCTTCCACTCTCTACAAGACTCGATTGGCCACTCGCTAGTCGTACCTTCCAAAAGCAATATGAGGACAACTCCACATACCGCACTACTAGGAGAGACATTGAGCAAACAAAGCAACAACAAAATGAGTCTTTCGCCGATTTTGCCAAAAGATGGAGGACCAAACTGACTGAAATCGTTGATAGGCCAAGCCTAGACGAACAAATTCATATCCTACTTCAATGTCTCCCCGAAGAGTAGCAAGAGAATCTTGCCGACAATTACTTCCCTAGTTTCCTCGAACTCCATAAATCGGGCCTTAGAATTGATGAATTTATCCATCTTAGAAAGAATTCAGAAAAGGAGATTTGTCCAACAAAGGGGAGCACCGGTCGTACCTATCATGATTTTGGAGGGACTACTTTTAAGGAAATGTTTGATGATCTAGTAGGCCAAGGAAAATTGAAGCCAATAGAAGACTATCATCCTAAGAAAATGAGGAAAGATTGGGACCATGACAAGTTTTGCGATTACCATCAGTTTAGTGGTCATGACACCAACAATTGCTACAATTTGAGGGACGCCATCCAAGACTTGTATGAAGCCGGCAAGATCAACTGAAGCACCGCCACCTTGGGGCTCCGATTGTCCTCTCCCTTTTTCCTTTGAAATATATATATATATATATATATATATATATATATATATATATATATATATATATATATATATATATATATATAGATTAGGTCAACTTCCTAGTTTGTTCTCGAAGAGTCATTCTGTCATTCTAGTACATCTCTATCCTCTCTAGTTTGTGTCAAGTGAACTATCGAGTCTGTTTCGAATTTTCTTATCAATAAAAGTTATCTCTTTATCCTAAACACTTTCCCAAAAGTTATTTTTCTTTATGAGTATCATTTGATCCATGCTAATAGTGGACCCTCATTTCTTAAATCGTCACAAAAAATAGAAACTTCTAAACAAGTTTGAAATGAAAACTATCCTTAGAAGGCTTAAGGCTAAACATTACTCATGTTGAAAGTCGAAGGTCAACAAACGAAGAAAGCCAAAGGCGCTGCTATCAACATTCATCCCAAGGAGAGTGGGGCTACTCAATTCAAGACTTTGAGAGTACAAAAAAAAAAGCTCGCTAGGACGAAACTCCTCAAATCTTCCTAGGCAAAAATAGAGCATCAAAAAAAAAAAGAAAAAAAGAAAGAAAGAAAGAAAGAAAAACTCTCAAGCCTTGCTCGCCCCATAACAAGGATGAAATTTCAACAAAGGCAAGAAGGACTCTCCCACAGAGAAAAAAGAGTCAAGTAATACCTATGAAGAAAAGAGGATTCATCAACATCCTCTTACAATGAAGCTCGAATGGCAACACAAATAAAGAAGACTTTCAACATCCATCCATAAAGAGAAATGTTTAGCCTTAAGTCGTACTAATGATTGACTTTCTTTTCAAACTCATTAAGAAATTTCTATATGATACATAGGTCCATTAAAAGTAGAACAACTTTTCTAGATCTTTGAGTCATATAGCGTTCTTTTTTGAGTCTAGGGGCTTCCTCTTAGCCATTCTTATACACACTCTTGAAATCCAAGCATCAAAACTGGGGCTTCCTAACCTTTCCTCCCTCATTCAATCCCTACTTAAACTCTCAAGAGTATTCAAATCTGCATTAGAAGCTTTTCCCTTTTGCTTTTCACTCTCATCATTAGAAAATATTACTCCCCCAACTTGGTAACTAAAATTGTTCTTCTCTCTCTTTTCAATTTTGTTTTTGAGAGAAAACTTCAGCTAGTCCCCAGGATGAATCATTGCACTCCGCCGCTCTTGGGCTTGGAGACGGTCAATCTTCTTTTGAATCATAGGTGTCTCAAGGATAGTACCTCTTCTTCTGGAGATGGTTAGACGGGTTTCAAAATGTGACGATCTTGAAATGAAGGGATATTGTTTGGTGAGGGTGAGGTAGTGGTTTACCTAAGGGTGAAAGGTTTCAGCCGCAGTCCATACCGGATGGTCTAAACGAGATCAAGGCCTCGTTGCTTGCTTAAGCTTACTTGAGAAAGTTACTGCAAATCTATTGAGCGACGAACGATGAATATGATGAAGGAGATGTGAGCATATGAGATGCAAGATGGGGAGTTGATAAGCCCCAATTTGTGAAAGATATCAGTCAATTTTCTCACTCCGATCAATTTAAACATTAATCCTTTCAAAGCATTAGTAATTGAGCAGCACAAGTGATCATGTAGAATAAAACCATTTCAATTAAGTGTAAAGTGGGTGTGCAAGTGATATCTCGAGTCTAGCAAGAATAGAAACAAAGATTTTTATTATTGTAAAGCAAGAACTAGCCCGTAATGGACTTTAACAGACTCGATATTCAAAGCCAACATTTATTTACGACCTGACAGACAATCTAGACCCTACGATGACTGATTGACTGACTTCTTCAAATGGGAGATCCTTGGAATTGTGGAAGAGGATTGGCAACCACTATGGGAGGAGCTTTCTCAATCCTGCCTTCATCAACAAGCCTTTGAATAAGCAGCTTCATAGGAACGCAGTCGTTGGTGACGTGGCAGGGATACTGATGATAGTAGCAATACTTGCTACGATCCAAATCCGGATTGGGTTTGATGGGATGGTAATTTTCAAGTGGCTTGATCATCCCTCTTCTTACTAACCCGTTGAAGGCTTCCTTAGTTGTTATTCCAAGGTCATCAAATTCTCGCTGCTTGCGAGGTGGAAATCGACCACGATTCTGGACACCACTTTCCTCATGGAGCCCTTTTCAATCTTACCTTCATCAATGAGTTCCTGGATGATTGTAAGTACCCAAATCCGGATCGTCAAAATCCGTTAAAAGTTAACCGGAATCCGTTTGGGGGGTCCCGCTCCAAGTTAACCGGAACCCGTTAAGTTCCCCGTTCTCGAGTCAATGAGACATCTCGGGACTGCCCCATGCATCCCGACATCAAAGCGTACTCAACACACGTTATCACATGTAAAAGTATAGCTTTCCCCGAAAAACGTACTTTTCGGGGTCTTCCGGGATTCGATTTCCCGTTTTCGAGTGTCTCGACCTTCCGGAGGTCATAACTCCCTCATACGAACTCCGTTTTGGGCCCACCACATATCAAATCGACCACGAGAACAAGATCTATGCATATAGCCAGCTCAATCAGGAAAAATAGCCAATTTCAGGTACAGTCCGGCCGGACTGTTTTACAAAAATCAAAACGTGTCCAAGACGTGTCAAACTCAAGGCCAAATGACCAAAATATCCCCAAATGCAAGAGAGGTCCGGCCGGACTGTTTTGCAAGGCTGAAACCCACCAGGCTAAGCAAAGAAGCTTCCTCTCCACTCCATTTTCTTAACCCCCAAGTCTTTCCCCCCTCCTCCAAGGATTTTTACCCTATAAATACTCCCCCCTCCTTCTCATTTTCCTACACCATTTCCTCCACTCCTCCCCCTAGCACAAAAATGCTAGTATTTCTTTCGCTCTTCGGGGGCCCTCGTGCTACTCGTCGGCGGAATTCTCTACTCTTCGGGGGCCCTCGTGCTACTCGTCGATAGATTCTGACACAAGCTAAACCGACCCAAGTCGAAACGCTGCCCAAATCCCTAGGTTCCTAAACACCAAATAAAAGGGGAAACTCTGTCCAAACACTTTCGAAACACCTTTCAAACACCTTTCCGTATCCCGTATACGTCCTCCCGAGCCAAATAGTCAACACCAAATTTGGTAAACTCTCACTCTCAAAATGTAGACATCACCGTCTAACGGGGTTCGATACGTTTTAGTCCCTAATCCTCTTCTCTTCCCGTAAGAGAAGTAATCTCGGGTTAAAATGGCGTTCCGACCCCGTTCCGTTACTTTTTATGTCATTTACCAATTCCGGATCGTTTGATCCGTCGATCGTCATTTACTTTTCATGTCATTTACCAATTCCGGATCGTTTGATCTGTCGATCGTCATTTACTTTTATGTCATTTACAAATTCCGAACCGTTTGATCCGTCGAACGTCATTTACTTTCATGCAACTTTACAATTCCGAGTCGTTTGGCTCATCGATCGTACTTTAAAATTCCGAGTCATTTGGCTCGTCGATTGTACTTTACAATTCCGAGTTGTTTGACTCGTCGATCGTACTTTACAATTTCGGATCGTTTGATTCCGTCGATACCGCACTTTAAATACTGTCATTTACAAGTCCGAGCCGTTTGGATCGTGATAGTATTTACCTTTCAAAAGTCCGAGTCGCAACCCGATTCATTGATTGCATGTCATTTAATACGTTTTTTCCATAAAACCGTTAACAATGTAATGCCCGATTCAAAACCGGAGTTCGACATTCGAACTCTCTTTCAAAACGTGCGAAATGACGTTTGGCATCCAAACGCTCATCTTAAAACTCAAAATTCGACGTTTGACATTCAAACGCTCTTTTCTTAAAAGTCAACATTTGACACTTAAGATAAACAGTTAAAATCAGCATTCGAGCCACTTTTCCTAAAACTTCCAAAAACCGACGTTTGTCATTCAAACACTCGCCTTTTCAAACAAGTCACCTAATCAACGTTTAACATTCAAACCAAGATTAAGCTTGTAATTCAAGCCCCCATTTCAAAATGCAAACACACACACACACACACGATTTCGAGAAAGGTAGAAAGACTCGTCATACGAGGCATTTCGGGTGATCTCAATATACTCTTCCCAAAACGTAACGTGACCTCCGAACCTAACAATCTCTGGTACTCAAAAAGCTTTTTACTCATTTTTGCTACCAATAAAAATGATACCCCATTTTCAAAGCCTTTTCCTAACTTTTTGCTACCAATAAAAAGGACACCATTTTCAACCAAAAGCCGTTTCTCAACGTTTGGGCTCAAAAAACAAAACCGCGTGGCGACTCCTCTCCTTCCCGAAAGCGAGGTCTCAAACACCAACCCCACGAAAGACAACCGCTTTCGCCCACGCAAAATCCTGGTAATTTCAATGATCACTCTCAACTGTTTGCATTCATGAGTGGTATGGCCAGGGTATCGGTGGGAGTAGCAGAACTTTCTTGTGTCTAGCTTTGGGTTGCGATGAAGAGGACTATAATTGACTAGTGGCTGAACAAGTCCTCCGCTTACCAAGACCTTGAGGAATTGATTCATAGGCATTCCCAAATCACCCCAGTACTGTTTTCTTCTTTCCATCTGAACTACCTTTGGAGATGACCCGGGTATTGGTGCTTCTTGCTGAACGGGCTCATGGCAGGAATGAAAGACATTTGATTAACGGTTACGTATGAGGCTGGTCCTGAACGTTGATCTTGCGAAGATGATGAGTTGAAGCCATATGAACTCATTGGTGGTTGAGAACACTTCCTTGAAGAGGAGTTTGGTCAGCGTAGAATGGCAGCGATCCCTTCTGGTCGAAATGGCTGTTCACATAATGGCATGATCTTTGGGAATCTTGCTTATACTGACACTGCAAACCGAACTGACTAGGAGATCCAGAAGCGTTGGGGATCGGTTGTCCATCCGGAATATGAGCTTGGCTAACTTGAAGCGCTGGAGGAGGAATCCTATCTTGTTCATTCTCATTTATCCCTTTCGTCACATTCCCAGTCCATTGATCAACGCTGCTAGCACCAACGATTTCCTTGTAGGATCCATCTTCATGACAAATTACTGTGATCCCTTGGACACGCATGGATTCCACAAACCTGGCGTGCGTTTCCTCTTCTCGGGCCTTAGCAATTTGGGCAAGCAACTGAGCTTTGCACTCATGAACCATGGCAGCCTCAAGAGCAGCTCGCAACTCTACCACTGTCAAATCATTCATATCTAACTGACCCAAAGTAAAAGGACTTCCAGACTGAGAAGACGACATATCCTTTGCACCAGACATCTCAGATATCAGAGCAGATGAGAACTTCGCAAGAACTACAAATACTTCGGAGACAAGAATCGGACGAACACTGGAAGCCGGAGCACGCACCCAACTTGTCGCAACTACAGAGGGTAGATACGAATTTATAAGGTGGTGAAGGAAGAAGACTTTGAGGAAGTTATGGGAGAGGGAAAGGAAAAGAAGGACGGACTCGCGCAAATAATTTATTTATATTCAAATATAAATCGGTATTTTAAATCCTAAATAAGGTTGGGAAAGGATAAGCCTTTATTTACGCAATCTATACCTCGGGGAAATCCTAGAGACGCAACATTCAAATTACACCAAATGCTTTGCATTGAAATTAATAATAGGTAATGATACCTAAACAAGACCTAAACACCGTATGGGACGGACGAGTGGTCCAAATTTCCGGAGAAATTTGGGCAGCATAACGGGTATTCTTGAAGAATTTCAAAAAAAATCCGGCATGACCTCTCTTCGGTGCACGGTGACAATGCGGCATGATCTCTCGTTAAGACACATCACGAGAGTGACATGTCCCCACGTGAAACCATGTTGCATTGGCAACATGCCCACAAGTGTAAGGTTTTGGGAAAGGTATAAGGACCTATCGTAAATTTCAAAACAATTCATTTTAGTGTGATTTAAAAAACATTGTATCAAAAAAACCAACCAAGGGTAAGATTTACAAGTGTGGCGCCACCTATGATGCGCTAGGGGGTAGGTTTGATATTAGGCGCTCAAGCGTAGGCGACATACATCACCGTCCGCGACGTCGTCAATCGCACCCGAGGGCTCTAAATCTATGTGGTGTAGTGTGCGGATGACTATATTCTTTTATTTATGAAAATGAATTTTTTTATTATTTTTTTTCATTTTTGAAAAGGAAAAACAAATGAGAAAACACACACACTCTCAGAGGTTAAGCAAAGGGTACAACAATCAACTGCGCAATTTGATTAAAGGGACTGCCCTCAAACTAGCATCTGAAAACTATTCAGTGACCAATCATGTACGCTCGCCGAAATTATTTTTTAATGATGATAAAAAATAGGAGTCGCCACGCCATGTTCTAAGGTACACTTTGAAAAACCTTTGAAAGAGATCATTTGATCTTGTACCTCTCTTCAAAGAAAGCCCTATGCCCTATGCCCATGCATGATCTCCCTAGACCATTCCTTGAACTTGTCAAAGAAGATCATTTGCAATTCTATCGGCAATTTAGGAGAAATTTTCATGATTTCCATGGTTTCCTATGGTTTTGGGTCGTGACTCCAGAAAGAACAGGGAAGAAGATGAAGTTGAGTGGTGAAAACCAGGTCTGAGGTAAAATTTAAATAACCCTGCCAGGTGCTGCCCTCGTCCGCACGGATGAGATTGCAGCCTCAATCTCATCAACGCGGATAAGATTGATCCCCAGTCCAAAAAATTTTGTGACAACAATGAAAACTGCTTGCCCAAATGAGGAAATCCTTCCCCAAACGGCCAAACATCAAAATATACCCATTCCTCATGATTTTCATCCAAAATCCCCAAAAAAGATGCCCCCTTTGTCCCCATAAAAACACCAAACCGAGCTCATACAACTTGCATTCAGTACAAAATTAACAAAACTAAAATACATAGAAAAATAAACAGTAGTTCTTACATGCCGAAATAGAAAAACAATGTGCATCAAACGTATATGAGTTTGCTGCCCTAACAGGTACAATCAATCGGAATCACTATCCGACTCAGGAGCAGGATCCTCCTCTCTGGAAATCTCCTTACCGCGCCTCCGCACATTCCTCCGACTCGTGCTCGGCCCCTCCGCCGCTGCCGCCGGAAAAGCCATCCCCGGATCTATGTCGTCTCGCTCAACGTCAGAGTATCGGTCCTCGGGATCGGCCGGCACGCCCTAATATGGCACCGCAATGTCGGCGAAGAAGTCGTACCCGAAGGAGAAGGCGTCTGAACCCTGGCCATACATACCCTGAGTCTGCAAAGGCTTCCCATAACCTCCCTGTGGCTCAAAAGCGCTGTAATCACCGTCGTGTGAAGAAGTGCCCTCGCCGGTCCTGCTTTGTGCAAATCCTGGCCCCTCCATACCTTTGAAGATGATATGATCCCTGGAAAGCTCCACGCTCCTGTCCATATAAGGAGAAGGAGAGACATCCGTAGACTCCATGGGCTGAGTGTGAGGGGTCTCCATAGATCGCCTACCCGGCATGGTCTCGCTGGTAGGAATAGGGGACCTCTCCCGCATGGAGGCACTAGATCCTAGCTGCCTCACCCTCTCCGAGCCCCGAGCATTCCCCTTCGTCACGAGGTTGCGAATGAACCTCTTCGCCCCAATAACCTGGCGCATAAGTCGATCCACAACCCGGGATGAGTACTGCAAATATGAAACAAAAGCATTAAAAGGAAATCGGTGGAGGCCGAAAACAACCAAAACGCGACCAGCACATACCTGAGCATTCGGTGGAGGCCGAAAAGCTTGCGGTGTCACCTCTGGGAGCGGAATCTGTGCTCTCATCCTTACCCCCTCCTGGGTATACGAAAAGTTTGCCCGAGGGATCCTCACAACCGATTCCCCCTCCCTCGCCAGCACCTGGGGTGTCCTCAGCCTACGCCTCACGAACTGCTGGTAAGGCTCATCAGTAACGTAGTCCAGGGCAGGCTGCCCACCTCTGAACCAATCCCAGTTCGCTGTCCCCTCCCGGGGAAACATCATATCAGCAGGAGGCTCGTGCGGCGCCAAAGCTGGTAACCCAAGACCATGCTGCCTCGTCACCCTCTCGCCCAAGTAGTAAACATCGCAGGTGAGTCCCCGCATGATCCACCTCTGGCTTGTCCAGCGATCAGTGCCACCCAGCTGGTCCACCTCGAACCGGCTCCAAGGGTAGAAATCAATCCTCTCGCTGGTCTCCTTCTTCATAAAATGTACTGCATCACTTTATCGCAGCTTGATCCTAGTCATGCTCGTCCTCTTCACCCGGGCGTTCTTAGTCCACCAACGCATAGCCGGATATGCAAAATTCTCCCCCGGGACATGGTCCCACAAAGCGCAGCCAAAGACCTCCAAGGCCCAAACCTGCATCCAACAAAAGAAACCCGTCAAAAACAAACATAAGTTCATACACAATATGTGCAAAAGATAAAAGAAAAGAGAGAAAGCATACCTCCAAAGGGAACTCGAAGCAGGTCAGGGAAGTGTACGCCTTCCTGCTGTATCTGTCCAAGGCAAAGTACAACTCCGCCAACCCCGCCTTTCCCCAGGCGTACCCATCAACCCTGTCTATATCCGCCAAGGACCCCAATAAAGCGATCATAGCAGTGCCCTCCGCGTGCCCAAACAGAGTGCTGGAAAGGGCGAACCATAAGAAGCATCGAGCAATCTGCTCAGATGTGATGGTCAGGTCCCCTCTCTCGTACCTGACAATACTCTCGACCAACTTAGCCTCAATCACGGCATACTCCATGCCCATCCCCTTTCGCGGCACGATAACATTCCCCAGCAGGCTCATCAGCTCCGCATCCGTGTACCCGTCAAGCCACTCCAAACTGAGCCTCTTAAAGGACAGGCCAGTGATAGCAGCATAATCTGTAGGGGTCACGGTAGCCTCCCCCCATGAAAAGTGAAAAGTATGGGTGACGTCCCACCAATACACGGCCATCGCCAAAGTGAGCCCCTTGCTCTTGTACAAGCCACACCCCCCCCTCAGGTTCTCAACAAAGCCATAGAGATTCGATGCCACCACGAGCTGTCGAGGACTCCGATAACCCGTCCTACCAGTCGTAGGCAAAGCATCCCAAAGCCTGACCACTGCCTCCACGGACCCCCGCGTCTTCAGCTTATCCAACTTGCGTTGGATAATATAGCCTCTCTCCTGAAAATAAACGCAACAGAAAGATGTCATCAAAAATGCCAATATGACATGAACAACAGAAAGAACAGGAAAGAAAGAAAATAAACTCCGTCCCATTTTCGGATACATTTTCTCACATGCAATTTTTTCAAAATCTCTCATTTAAGAGTCCGTTCCAAATTCGGCAAATTTGTGTTCATTTTAACATGCAATTTTTTCAAAATCTCTTATTCAAAGAGTCCGTTCCAAATTCGGCAAATTTGTGCCCATTTTAGAAAATGCAATTTTTTTCAAAATCTCTTAAACAAAGAGCCCGTTCCAAATTCGGCAAATTTGTACATGTTTTACCTAAGCATGCATCTTTTCTCGCATTCATCACAATCATGTCATCAAGCATGCATTCACAAAAATAAATTTTCATCACAAAATCTCTTATTCAAAGAGTCCGTCCCAAATTCGGCAAATTTGTACCCACTTTATTTTTACAAAAGGGCAAACCACTCATGCTTTTCATAAACAAATTGCATATTCTTTCTACCCATAACATCAATTAAACACATGCATCATCAATTTCAACTTTCCATGGCAAAATAAACAAAAGCCCCAAATTATAGCCATTCAAGCCCTAAGTCTAACATATACCAATTTTGGCACCAAATCAAACAAAATAGGCAAAATTGAGTGGCATACCATACGGAGATCCTCGTCGATGGCCCAATGTTGCCACATATCTGGATAATGCTCCTCATTCATCGATTGTGAGAGGGTGTAATGTCGGTGCATCCTCACCAAACCGAGTCTCCTCTCCGCCGCATCCTGACTCACTCGAACTTGGCGGACTCCATGGGCTCCTCCCCTTTGCTCCATTGCCTTGATTTCGAAGGATTTGGTGAAGAAATTGGGCAAAAATGGAGGTTTTTCTCCTTCTTCTCTCTCGTTTTCTCTCTTCCTTCTCGGCTGATTGATTGGAAACAGGAGAAGACAGGCACGGCTTTCCAGCTTTTTGAACTAGGTGCGTTGCGGGTCTGGTCCGCGCAGACGATATTGCAGGGCAAAATCCCTTTTATGCCCCTTTAATTCCTGGCCCTCTGCATTCAGATCCCCTGTTTAGCAGCAGTTAACTCCTTTAACGAAAACTTAACGGAAGTCCATTTCCTTCCCCGTTTTCAACCCCGGCCATCACCGTAAGTCCGTCCTTTAACGAAAACCCTAACGGAAGTCCATTTCCTTCCTCGTTTTCAATCCCAGCCATCACCGTAAGTATGTCCTTTAACGAAAACCCTAACAGTCCATTTCCTTCCTCGTTTTCAACCCCGGCCGTCACCGTAAGTCCGTCCTTTAACGAAAACCCTAACGGAAGTCCATTTCCTTCCTCGTTTTCAACCCCAGCCGTCACGGTAAGTCCGTCCTTTAACGAAAACTTAACGAAAGCCCATTTCCTTCCCCGTTTTCAACCCCGGCCGTCATCGTAAGTCCGTCCTTTAACGAAAACCCTAACAGAAGCCCATTTTCTTCCTCGTTTTCAATCCCGACCGTCATTGTAAGTCCAAACCAAGAACACACATCCCTAGCAGATAAAACTCGGCTGTCATCGCAAGCCCATACACATCCCCAGCAGTTTCCGAACTACGACCAGGCCTGATTCCCATCCGGGATATGTAGGTAGCCTACTATAGGTCCAGCCACTTGACCAACACGGTCACCCTTTCCCCGACAGTTATCGTAAGCCCGAATCTTCCCCATCGAGAATGCCTTCAAACGGTCCCCCTCCTGAACCAAGCCTCGACCTAACTCCATACACCTGAACTAAGTCTCAATTTAGGCATAGACGCCTCCGCTAGGTCGAATACGTCTTCGACAACGCTCCTGCTAGGTTGAATACGTCTTCGACAACGCCTCCGCTAGGTCGAATACATCTTCAGCAACGCCCCCCTAGGTCGATTACGTCTTCGATAACGCCCCCGCTAGGTCGATTACGTCTTCGGCAATGCTCCCGCTAGGTCGAGTCTGCCTTTGGCAACGCTCCCGCTAGGTCGAGTCCGCCTTTGGCAAAGCTCCCGCTAGGTCGAATATGTCTTCGGCAATGCCTACGCTAGGCCGAATACGTCTTTGGTAATGCCTCCGATAGGTCAAATACGTCTTCGGCAACGCCTCCTCTAGGTCGAATACGTCTTCGGCAATGCCTCCGCTAGGTCAAATACGTCTTCGGCAATGCCTCCGCTAGGTCGAATACGTCTTCGGTAATGCCTCCGCTAGGTCGAATACATCTTTGGTAATGCCTCCGCTAGGTCGAATACGTCTTCGACAATGCTCTCACTAGGTTGAATACGTCTTCGGTAACGCTCTCGCTAGGTCGAGTCCGTCTTCGGTAACGCTCCCGCTAGGTCGAGTCCGTCTTTGGCAACGCTCCTGCTAGGTCAAATCTGTCTTCGGCAATGCCTCTGCTAGGTCGAATACGTCTTTGGCAATGCCTCCGCTAGGTCGAATACGTCTTCAGCAACGCTCCCGCTAGGTCGAATACGTCTTTGGCAACACCTCCGCTAGGTTGAATACGTCTTCGGAAATGCTCCCGCTAGGTCGAATACAACTTCTGCAATGCTCCCGCTAGGTCGAGTCCGTCTTTGGCAACGCTCCCGCTAGGTCGAGTCAGTCTTCGGCAACGTCTTCGGCAACGCTCCTGCTAGGTCGAATACGTCTTCGGCAATGCCTCTTCTAGGTCGAATACGTCGCCGCTGCCTCCGGGAAAGCCATCCCCGGCTTTATGTTGTCCTGCTCCGCGTCCGAATATGTGTCCTCCGGATCAGCAGGCACACCTCGATATGGCACCCCAATATTGGCAAAGAAGTCATACCCAAATGAGAAGGCGTCAGAACTCTGACCATACGTTCCCTGAGTCTGCAAGGGAGTCCCATAATCTCCCTATGGCTCAAAGGCACCGTAACCACCGCGATACAAAGAGGAGCCCTCGCCGGTCCTGCCCTGTACGAAGCCCGGTCCCTCCATGCCTCCGAAAATAATGTGATCCCAGGAAAGCTCAACGCTCCTGTCCATGTAGGGAGAAGGAGAAGCGTTCGTCGACCCCCTAGGCTGAGTGCGAGGAGTCTCTATAGACCTCCTGCCTGGCATAGTCTCGCTGGCAGGAATAGGGGACCTCTCCCGTATAGAGGCACTAGATCCCAGCCGCGCTGCCCTCTCAGAGCCCTTCGCATTCCCTCGCGTCACAAGGTTGCAAATGAACCTCTTAGCCCCGATAACCTAATGCAAGAGGCGATCAACAACTCGGGACGAGTACTGCAAAGAAGAAACAGAAGCATCAAAAAATAGTCAAGGCAATGACGAATGGAGTACAAAGACTAAATAATCAGAACGCGATCAGCACATACCTGAGCATTCGGTCGGGGCCGGAAACCTCGCGGTGTCACCTCTGGGAGGGGTATCTGTGACCTCATCCTAAACCCCTCCTGGGTATACGAGAAGTCAGCTCGAGGGATCCTCACGACCGAACTCCCTTCCCTCGCCAGCACCTGGGGTGTCCTCAGCCTGCGTGCCATGAACGCCTGATAGGGCTCTGAGTAACGAACTCCAGGGCAGACCTCCCAGCTCTAAACCCATCCCAGTCCGCTGACCCCTCTCGAGGAAACAACATATCAGCAGGAGGCTCAGCCGGCGCCAAAGCAGGCATCCCTAGACCATGCTACCTCATCACCCTCTCCCCTAAGTAGTAGACATCGCAGGTGAGTCCCCACAGGATACAATTCTGCACGGCTCAACGGAGGGTGCGGAGGCACGGCAAGGAGGTTGCCAGGGAGGAGGATCCCGTTCTCGATTCAGACAGTGATTCCGACTGATTGTACCTGTTAGGGCAGAGAGAGAAAACATATACATCTTATGCACATTGTACATAAATATTTTTTAGAATGTAACAACTAGGTTAATACAGTTTATTTTGCTATATATTTTTTGTATGTTTGTTTTGTTAATTTAGTACTGAATGCAAGTTGCATGAGCCCGGTTTGGTTTTTTATATGGACAAGTATGGGATCTTTGTTGGGATTTTGGATGCAAAATATGGGGAATGGGCATATTTTGTGTTTGGCCGTTTGGGGAAAGGTTTCCTCATTTGGGGCAGCAGTTTTCATTGTTGTCAAAAAAATTTTTTGGACTGGGGGACAATCTTATCCGCGTGGATGAGATTGAGGCTATTCTTTAAATTTTCAAAGGAGTTGCAAATGATCTTCTTTGAAAAGTTCAAGGAGTGGTCTCGAGAGGTCATGCATGGGAATAGGGCATTCTTTGAAGAGAGATACAAGATCAAGTCCTTATGGTCTCTCAAGGAGCTTGTTCCGGATTATGACTTGATGAGGGCTTCTGCCGCGTTCTGGGACACTCGGAGGCACATCTTTTGCTTCTCCTACAACGAGATGGTTCCCACCATTGAATATTTCATGGCGTTACTTGGAGGGCCCGAGGTGGAAAAAGTTGCACTTCCCTTAACCGGAGGGATGTCCTTCTTCAACAAATTGTCTAGTCTCCTTCAAATCATTCCGGAGGAAGCTTGAGGTATGATTCGAGGACCTGACTATTTTGACATTTTTGGTCTCATGAATAGGTTTAGGAGCTTGGGTATGGTTGGCGATTGCTATTGGGATACCTTTGCTCTTTGTGCAATCGGGTCCTTGTTCATGGTTTGTTCCTTTGGGATGTGCCACCAGTCTCTGTTAGACGTTGTTGTACACTACCGGTCGGGTTAGGATATAGTTCCCTTAATCTTGGGAGAGACCCTTCATGCTATTGATCGATTGGCTACCGGGAAGCGGTAAATGCACGGGGGAAACTCGTTTCTGTTGACGATATGGCTGATGGAGAGGCTGGGGGTCCTGCGGGAGGCTCCTCTTGCATTCATGCCATGGACTTTTGCCAGGAGGGGAGTTACAGTTGAGATCGAGGATCAGGCCTCATGGGAACGCTGGATGGCTCAACGTCGTACCCAGGACATCCGATGGTGGATTCCGCACTGGCAGATCGAGACTAGGAGGACGCTTCAAGATGGATCCCAGGTAGTTATGCTTTCGAGCCTCTGTTGGTCTACCTTTTACATTCCAGCTCTAGTTCTTAGATAGTTCGGGATGGAGCAGGTTCCTTTGGAGGGCTGTGATGATATTGCCACCCGGGTGGTGGTGTCTGTTTCTATGGATGATCCATCTGCCTTTTCCTTCTTCTCCCGAGTATGGAGGTATCATGCTTTTCCTCCTATGGTCCTTCTCAGGCATCCTGAGCGTATTTATCTATCCACTTGGTACTTGGATTGGTATGAGGGACACATGGGGGAGACTCATGTGGCTCTTATGAGGAGGCGTGAGGCCATGATCGGACCAGAAGATGTCCCTGTTTCAGTATTGAGGAGAGCTGAGGTGAGGGCTAGCCCATATGACAGGAGTAGAGATGATATGTTTGACTATGAGATTAGAGTGGAACGTCAGAGAGACAGGGTTCCTATAACGCTACCCAGGAGGCAGGAGATCAGAGACGAGGCCCAGGCGACCAGAGTTCTGATAGAAGCCGGCTTGATGGACCTGACCCCCATGCCGGAGCTAGGAAGGAGGAGGACGGACATTATTCCCGTGCCTAAGAAGAACACGAGGCATGGTGGGAGGAGACGGAGGAGGAAAGAAGGGGATGCGAGCACTAGTGGCTAGACCCTTGAGTATCCACTGATCATCCTTGTAGGCACATTAGTTTTTAGTTATGTATTTTTATATGTCTTTTAGCTTAGCTGCGAGTTTAAGAGTATATCGGGCTTTAACTCATCAAGAAGTTTTTAACTGTAATGAATATGTGAATTGCATTAGAGTTTTTTGAAACGTAGGTGTAATGCGGTCATTGTGTTGATGACAAAATATGTTATTTATTTATGTTTTAGACCGAACAGTTTCCGGCTGCCTACGTTCCCCTCTTACAAGTGGACTAAGGGGCTCAGGTCTCCTTAGTTTGACTCTATGAGTTTGTTGATCTTTCTTTCTTTCTTTCTTTCTTTTTTTTTTGCAGCTTTTGCTTGGGCTTTTTTTTTAGAAGGGGTAGGTAGAGAGAGGGACAAGACAAGTGCGACCCTGTTTTTTACCTAGGTGAAATTACCCGGATCGTGCGCGGGGGCGCGACACGAGCGGCATTTCGCGGACCTTTTTTTTGGGACCTCGCTTCCGGAGAAGGAGAGATAGGATTCGCCACGCGGTTTTGTATTATGAGCCCAAACGTTGAGAATGGCTGAGTTTGAAAAAGCGCGGTGGTTGGTAGCCAAAACTTGGAAAAGGCTTTGAAAATGTGACATTTTGATTGGTAGCCAAAACTCCAAAAAGGCTTTAAAAATGGAACATTTTGATTAGTAGCCAAAACATGACAAAAGGCTTTTTAGGACCAGAGATTGTAAGGTTCGGAGGTCACGTTAAGTTTCGGGAAGAGTATATTGAGATCACCCAAAATGCCTCGTATGACGAGTCTTTCTACCTTTCTCGAAATTGTGTGCGTGTGTGTGTGTGTTGCATTTTTGAAAAGGAGCTTGAATGACAAGCTTAAATCTTGGTTTGAATGACAAACGTTGATTTTATGATAAAAACAAGCGTTTGAATGACAAACATCGGTTTTGAGTTGTATTGAAAAGAGTTTGAATGACGAGCTTAAATCTTTAGTTTGAATGTCAAACGTTGATTTTAATGAAAAGATCGTTTGAATGTCAAATGTCGGGTTTGGAGTCGAAAATGAACGTTTGGATGCCAAATGTCGATTTTGCGTTGTTTCTGAAAAGGAGTTCGAATGACGAACTCCGGTTTTGAACCGGGCATTACATTGTGACCAATATTATGAAAAGAGGTATTAAATGATATGAGATCAACGAGTCGTTTTGTGACTCAGACTTTTATAAGTAAATACTATCACGAACCGAACGGCTCGGACTTGTAAATGACAGTATTTAAAGTGCGATATCAACGGAATCAAACGATCCGGACAGTAAAGATGCGATCGAAGAGCCAAACGTCTCGGAGTTGTAAAGGTACATAAATTAAATGACGATATCGACAGATCAAACGATCCGAATTTTGTAAATGACGATCACGAACCAAACGGTTCGGACGGTAAAAAGCGAATCGACGGATCAAACGATCCGGACTCTAAATGAGATAAACGTACAAAACGGGACCGGAACTCCGTTTTAACCCGAAATTACTTCTCTTGTGGGAGAGAAGATGATTAAGGGGTAAAACGTATCAGACCCAGTAGACGGCGTTACGTCTACATTTCAAAAGTTTCGACTGAAACGATAATAGCGTTTGATGCGTAAATCGAGGTGAAACAATTTTTTAGAGAGAGAGAGAGAGTGTTACCTATGGATAGGGGTTGACTCTTTGACTTGATTTACATATACGGGATACAGTTTGAGTGTTTGAAAGGGTGTTTACTTCGTGTTTGGTCGGAAAATGGGATTTTCACGCAAATCGAGACAAAATGGGGCTCGGGAGGGGGTAGAACAGGTTTGGGCCGTGAGCTTTTGAGGGAGAGAGTAATATTTTTCTTTTTTTTTACAAATGACAGCCCTTGTATTTATAGGGGTGAAAATTCAAAAAGGCCGGACGGACTGTGTTTCAGTTTGGGGGGTTTTTGGGTATTTTGAAAATTCCAGGGACTTGATGAGAATTTTGGTCCATGGTGTAAAACAGGCCGGACGGACTGTGTTTCAGTTTCAGGGGTATTTTGGTCTTTTCACCCCTAAATTTGATTGATGTTGATTTGGGGAGTGGTGCATGTGTGCCACATTCCCCTAAGACTCACCTAGGCTAGGGATTTTGTCCCATTATTCCCGGTTTTGTCCGTTTTTTAAATAACTGTCCGAAACGCCGCCGGAAAGTCCCGAAAAGTGCATTTTTTTAGGAAAGTTGTACTTTTACGTGTGATAACGTATGTTGAGTACACTTTGAAGTTGGGATTCACGGGGCAGTCCCGGGATGTGTCGTTGACTCGAGAACGGGGAGCTTAACGGGTTCCGGTTAACCTGGGAAGGGCCAGTTAACGGATTCCGGTTAACTTTTAACAGATTTTGACGATCTGGATTTGGGTACTTACAGTAGCCCCTCAGCGACGTCACTTTCGAAGGAAGTGGGGTCGTTGAAAAAAAATAAGGATCCAAATTGGGGGATGCCTTACTTTGAGAGACCTGAGCGGTCAGCTGGCTGGACCCTTAGCGGAAGGATTCCTATATATCCCGAGCGGGAATCAAGCCGATCGTAGTTCGTAGGTGCAAGGGCTGTTGTGAGCGATGTGTAGTATTTTTTAACATCTTTTTGAGTCGCCACCTATATTATTCATTTGGAAAACATAGAAAAACCATTTTGAAAAGAGATTTGGGTTCGGGACTTAGGTTATGGAATGGGAAAGTCAAGGAGCACCCATTCCACCCAATCCGGAGATCGGTCTTGCTAAAGAAAAGAGAGGTTTTCGAAAAAAGAGAAGAAGATTGCAAATAAAAATAAACAAAGATCCATTTAACAGGGTTAAACGGAATGTAGGATCGATTGCTTCGAGACCGTCCCCATGATTTGGAGAGGCTCTAGGCCGATCCTATATTCTATGGATTTATACCACTCTAACAATCAATTAGAAAGGGATTTAGGGGTTACCTTGCGTGAGGTAATTTGGGCAGAGTTTCGACTCAAGTTTAGAATCGAATCTTGAAACGGACAGAGCTTCGCCTCGATCCTTGACTCGGATCTTGATGTTTGTTTATCAACAAGGTTGACAAACAAACTTTGAGGTGATTTTAGGGTGATTTTGTAGGAATCTTTCAGGGAGAGAAACCAATAAAATGTGTGTGAATTGTGGAATTGTGGACCTCTTGAACTTTGGAAGTCACCAAGTATTTATAGGTGTTGGAGAGGTGTTGAAGATGAGATCAAACACTTCAAGAAAGTTCTAGACTCCAAACTCTATTGGTTGGCCGGATGGATGAAGTTTTATCTCGAAAAGAGGTTGAAATCGATGAGGAAACTGTCATCTGCATGCTGCAGAAGGACAATATCTCGCGCGAGACACGCCATTCTGTAAGTACCCAAATCTGGCTCATGCCTTCCGGTTAATTTTCCCGGCAATTCCCCGGCCTTTCCTAAAGTTCAGGAGCAATTCGGGAACTGTTCCGAACCTTTCGAGGGGTGAAGGAATTACTTGGAATTAAAAATCCACATTTTCCTTTTGGCATAAAAACCCTTCTAGAAGCTGCCACCTTGCAGGCTTCTGGAAGGTAAATGGATAAGGCTTGTTATGTCGTGCGACATACCCTGCCATGGTGAGTTCTAGAATCTGCCACCTTGCATGTTTCTAGAAGGAAAGCGGTTATGGCTTGTTATGTCATGCGACATACTAAGCCACTGCCATGCAGCCTATAAATAGAGGCCTGCACCTCTCATTTTAGGGGAGCCTTTTTCATTCCTCAGTGCCATTCTATCAGAATACGCCCAGGAGCCTAGTCTCTCTCCTCATATACACCCAAAACACACACTAATTCCCTCAATAAACCCACCATCTCAATCAATCCAACACCACCTCATGTACACACAAAGAACCAACGGTTCTCACGGAACCAAGGCTTGATCTCAGTCCCGGAAGTTGCTGTTTGAAGGCTCCTATATCTAACTTGATATAGGAAGTCGTGGTCTTCAAGGGTAACAATTTTCTACCCCTTTTGCTTTCCCTATCTTCCTTATACATGAGATCTATGTACTAAATGTGTTGATAATGATGTATCTTGATTAAAATTGCATGCTTTAGTCTCATATTGCTTAGATCCGTATCTGATTGCATACCATTTCATGTAATAGCTCCGGCTTGACATTGTTTTGTATGAACACTCAAGATGAGTGTGGATTCCTCATATCCACACCCTCTTGAAGTGTTCACTATTGATATACTTGCTCTCTGAGATCCATTTGTGAAGTAGCTTGGCTATATTAATGCCTTGCTGCCTCTGTAAGTCTCAGTTATTAAAGTCTCTGCAAGTGGCTAAGTATGTCACGCGACATACCTTGCCAAGGCAACCTATGTCACGCGACAACATTAGCCAGTTTGCAGAGCCTTCATTTTTTCAGTTTGTAATCTGATTTTGACCTTTACCATGCTGTAATCTAATGTCAATCTGCAATTTAAATAGTATCTTTGTACATAAAAATGTTATCTTTTTCATTAAAATGTCATCTTCATACATCTTAATGCATCCTTTGCATATAAAAATCATTTCTTTACATTAAAGGTGCATCCTTTGCACCTAAAACACTTTTTTTCATACATCTTAATGCATCCTTTGCATATAAAAATCATTTATTTACATTAAAGGTGCATCCTTTGCACCTAAAACCCATTTTCATGTATAAAAATGCATTCTTTGCATATTAAAAATCATTTATTTACCTCAAAGTAGCATCCTTTGCTTTCAAAATGATGTCTTTATGCATCCTTTGCATATAAAATACTATTTTTCCACATAAAGGTGCATCCTTTGCATCAAAGATCATTTCTTTAATACATAAAAGCATCCTTTGCAAACAAATAGCATCCTTTGCAACCAAAATGTCATCTTTTCACTAAAAATGTCATTTTTAACATGCATTCCCCTAGTCCCCAATTGGTACTTGATGAATCCTTTGGAACAGACCGGTGTAAAGATCCTATCTTTACATCGTTTCTTCCATTAAAGGTGCCACAATCTCTTTAGAAAGGGATAGACCTTGAACATATATCTCCGATTATCACTTGAGACGAGCATGATAGCTCCAATATAAGCTCAATCGTCTCAATGTGTAGGATTGATGGGCTAAGGACACTCCTTTCTAAAGAACCTCATTTTGGACTATAAAAGAGAGTCCTTCTCTCGATCACGTAAAGACCCAAGGTCAAATAGCGATGATCACAAGTCCAAGATGAGGACGGGAACAAAGTTCCGAACACATAAAAATCCAAAGAATCCCGAGCGACAACCAACTAAATGGTTTGTACGTCCAGAAGACAACTTGGAACATTCCCCCCCCCTTTTCAACACATGCACACAAGAAAGCACGCAAGCAAGCACGAAAAATGGAATCTAGGGAGACTTGCTACGGCAAGGCACCTTGGGTGAACGACGATCCGTTCTTCCCAAGGGGTAACTTAACCTCCGAACCCTAAATCCTTTTTTTCAAAGTTTTGAGGAAATCAAAATGGCGTGGCGACTCTGTTTTTCAAATTAAACCGGATGTTTTCAAACTCGCGTGAATCCAAACTAAAACACAAAAAATAGAATTTGGGCACACATTCACAGTTTGGCGACTCCGCTGGGGAAAACCCAAAGGAGAAAAGCTTTTATTTTCAAAACCAAAACGATACCCGGTATATAGGTGGAAACCACTAACCTTCCTGTATCGCTTCCTAACCCGGGGCTTGGGATAAATGGTGGTCTAACAATCCCACGTACCGGTATCCCTTTTCGAAAAAAAATAAAAAGAAATCTTTTTTTCCTTTGAGCGGGTTAGACTCCCATCACGGATCCCAATTATCGTGCTTGATTTCTTTCTTTCCATTGCATTGCATATTGCATCTTGGGAATTGTGCATACTCTGAACAGGAAGCCTGCTGAAGCTGAAAAGGTGCCCTAAAATGTTCGGGGAGCAACCTGAAATTGCAAAAGAGTGGAACCTGGAAAATTGATCCATGCAGCCGTACGGCTTAATCCTCCTTGGATTCTGACCGGGCGGCCTCATTGGCAATTCCACCAGGACAAATTGAGGTTAATCTGGCAGTCTTGGCAGCTTGGGGCTATTCAGTTCCAAGACTGACCGGGGCTCCCAGAAAATTTACGTGCCTTATCTGTTGCATTTTCCCCCGTCCCGAAAAATCAATCCTTTTAAAACACATTTCTGAAAATTTCTGTTTTAACTCAAAAAGGAACATTTTTTAGGAGACCACACACTACGCGCACCTTATATATCTTGTACACTTTGCACGCACGTGCTTTTAAACCCAGGGTGGTTTTTCAGTTGCAGTCACGGACAGCCTTACGATGCTCCCGGGCGCGCACGGAATCACCCCAAACTCCCCATGGCAGCCAGTGTCGACCAATGAACAGTCCATGTCACACGTTTCAAAAAACCGTGACTTTTGGTTGGTTTTTGGTCTAGTCCGTGTCATATAGCCCAGTTGCATATCCCCGTAAAGGTCAAGCCTTAGTCCATAACGGAAGCCAAGGTCCTTCGCGCAAGCGGAACCCTGCCAAAATTCCGACAAGGAAAAATTGGTAGAACCTTGACTCCGGCATTGACTTTGACCTTGACCCGCACGGGATGCGTAAGAGTCGAAACCAGGCCCGTGCCAAAAATTCAAAGATCTTTTGCGCAAGCGGAGCTCTGCCGAAATTCCGACAAGGAAAAATTGGCAAGATCTTGACCCGGCATTGACTTTGACTTTGACCCACACACAGCGTATGCAGCGAAGTTCAATGTGACACTGTGTCATCTGGCTTTTACCGCCCGACCCATGCTTATTATCTTCTCGGACATTGCCGAAAAATCAAAACGTCAATCGCGCAAGCGAAACGCTGCCAAAATTCGGTTAAGGCTGAAAGATGAGACTTTCCCGGCATTGACTTGACCATAATCCGCATCGCTCGTGCGTTAAAAGTTCCTATGACCCGCTAGACCCGTTAGGAGCATTCTTCTCTCGGTCGGTGGGATCCGCGTGCCCTATAGGACCCTCGCCCGGGGCTGTCCACCCTGGGAGGTCGAAATACAGGTGGAATACGAGGGGCTTATAGACGTAGTGACGAAGCCCACTGATCCAGGATCTAGAGTAGTTGCGAAAAAGAAGGGCAAACCCCCTTTTCCAACTAAATAGAAATAAATGAAAGACATTGTTTTAAGTAAACTTGAACAATTAACGGAATCATAATTGCATGGTCCTATCTCTGGAATCCCAAATCGTGACCTCCTCGGTCCAATCTCCGATTTTCCATTTCGACCTTTCGCGGTCAAATCCCTAATCGCGGCCTCCTCTGTCCGATCCCCGATTTTCCATCTCGACCTTTCGTGGTCAAATCCCTAATCGCGGCCTCCTCGGTCCGATCTCCGATTTTCCATCTCGACCTTTCGCGGTCAAATCCCTAATCGCGGCCTCCTCGGTTCGATCTCCGATTTTCCTATCTCGACCTTTCGCGATCAAATCCCTAATCGTGACCTCCTTGGTCCGATTTCCGACTTTCGATCTCTACCTTCAAGGTCCAATCTTTCCCGATTAATTAGGATTAGGAGAAAATGTGTTTTGAGTAAAACTTAAGCGATAAGTGCATGTTACTTGAGCCTTCAGCCTAAACACTTACCTCCAAGCTTAAACACTTACCTCCGAGTCTAAACCTTACCTGCCTCCGAGTCTAAACCTTGCCTATCCCTTTCCCGCAGCAAGAAAGAAGTGGGCGAGAATATCGGGTCAGCGGCTTTTCAGTACGGAAACCTTAAGTTCAGACAGTTCGACAGAGCCATCAGTTTTGTCAGCTCAAAGAGTCAGAATGGCAGATTTGACAGAAAACAGTGAAGGTACAGGAAATCCAATGATTAGGAAGGAAGAGTTAGTCCTGGCCTTGGAAAATGCCCATAAGGTTCATGAAGAGCAGCTGTCATTGCTCATCGGTACTCTCTGCCGCCATGGAGTTAAAGTACCAATTGAGGCAAATGGTTCTTTGGTCATGGTCGAAGATGAGACTTCAGAAATAGTGATTTCAGTCCCTTCATCCTATAACCAATACCCTCTATCCTACAGTCAACACTTTCCTCCATCCACATACGATCCCTTGCCAAGGACTACTCCTTCTCAGTCCTTTCAAACACCCCAGGTCATCAGGGCCCCATCGCCCTCAGCTCCCCAGAACGGATTGGGCTTCACCCCACCTATCCCTCAGTTTCAGCAATACCTGCCAGTTTATGCTCCAGCTTCACATAATCAGTTTGAGCTATGTGGCTATGTTCTGAAGCCCCTATACCCACCTGAATGCAATCATGAGTTGCCAAAAGATGGTTCAAGTTTTCAGCTGTCACCTACCGGACTTAATGAATTCAGCCGTCAGTTTCACCAGTTTGCTACTGTGGTTCCCTTCGCCGATACAAGTCCTGTTGCGAGTTCCAGTAACTCGAGAGTTCCCGTTGACCCCCATGTGGCAATGTTGATGGAGCAAGTGAAACAAATGCAGGAGAAGCTTGACCTCATGATGAGTATCAATACTCCCTTGACCCAAGATGTCGAACCAGGCAAGGAAATGACTCCAAGCATAACCCAATGCCACCAGCATCAAGCAGCAACCGTACCCAGCTCAGCACCAGTTCCTCACAAAGGAAAGAGTGTCGTAGCCTCCTTCAGCCAAATCCAACAAATGAACCAATTGGACAATGAAAATCCAAGTCTTGAGAACAACAATGTCTCCCTAAAACTCTGCTCCCTTTATTTTGACAATGCAGAGATGCATTTAAGCAAGATTCTGGAAGAGCTAATGAAAGAAAAGCTGATAAAGCCACTGGAGAATTGGAAGCCCAAGAACCCCAACGTTCGGTTGGATGAGTCTAAGCATTGTCTTTTCCATCAATACCCTGGGCACGACACTGATGATTGTAGCTATTTGAGGTATTGGATCCAGAAATTGATAGAAGATGAGAAGCTCGAGAACCTCCATGGGCCAAAAACAGAAAGCTATGGTAAGAGGTCGATTCAGGAAGTGCAAGGTCAGAAACGTCAGCCTAATGATTTTGGGATGCCCATGAGCAAAATTTTCGACGATTTGGTGAAACAAGGCCTTCTCACACCTCTCGAGAATTATAAGCCGAGAAACCCACGTAACATTGACAGGGCCAAGTTCTGCGAATACCACAATTATTATGGTCACATGACAGACAAGTGTTTGAATCTGAAGAAAGAAATTTAATGGTTGATCTACGAAGGAAAGTTCAAGCTCCCTGGCAGTCCAACCAGCGAAGAGTAGCTAGACTAGGGTCTACCTATCCTTAAGCAAGATTAAAAGAATATAGTCTCTCAGTCAACCTTTTATAGGTTCTAGTACTTTTCTCTTTCAATCAAGTCCTCCACGGACATTGTAATTAATCTTTAATTTTCTATAAAAGAGTCTTCTTCTTTTCTTGCTAGACTTAAGACATTATTTGCGCACCTACATTATATTTAATGAAATGGTTTTATTTTATATGATCAATTGCATTGCTCAATAAATAATCTCTCGAAATAATTAACATTCTGATTAATCAGCGTGAGAAAGTCAACTAATGCCTTCCCCATACACTTTCCTTACCCCACAAAAGGCCCCATCAAGCCATACACTCTCCTTACCTCACAAAAGGCCTTCATCAAGCCATACACTTCCCAAATCATGCCCCCACCTCCATCTTGACCAAGTCAACGACGGCGGCATCGTCAAGGGACAACAAAAGGCTACTCAGCTTCGAAAGATTGACCATGTGTTGACAACAACCTAAGAGCTTGCCTTAGACCTCAAGGGTATCAAGAAGGTTCAAGCAGAGGCTCGCCTTGGCCCTCAGGTGCTTCAAAAAAAAAAAAAAAGAGAGAGAGAAAATCTTAGTGCAAAAGAGTAATGCCTAGCTAGGCTGAAAAACCCAAAAAAAGGGCAGTCTAGGCAAAAAACAGGGTTGCACATATAAAAAAAGAAAAGAAAAAAAAATTTAGTGCAAAAAGAGTAATACCCAGCTAGGCTAAAAACCTTGTAAAGGGATAGTCTAGGCAAAAAACAGGGTTGGGCATAAAAAAATGATGAGGCCAAGGACCTGTCACCGCCAATCAAAAGCTTGACGGAGGGGCAAAATCAAAGCTCGAAGAACGGATGTTGTCGATAACAATGGAGTGGTCAAAGCAAAGGCCGAAGCATATCTTAAGTCCTTAAGCTAGATCCAAATTCTTTCTCTCCCGATGAGAGATGAAAATCAGGAAATAATTGAAGTAGTCGTCCAAGAATGACTTGGTCAAGGAATCATCCCGAGGCCCACGCCTCATCATCCAACCTTCTCATCCAAGCCTTTCCACTAAAGGAACCACAAATCCCATTTCCCGAAGCCAAACACAGTTCAGCCGAAGCCGAACTAAGGCGACTTGAGCTCCTCACAATGAGGGAAATGTAGGCAACCAGAAATGGTCCGGTCATAAGCATATTCAAATTCCTGAAAATTCGGTCTCATCAGTGACCTTTCCCATAAACACAGTCAAATCCCAGAAAATCCGGTCTCATCAATGACCTCCCTATGCACAAACCTTTCTTTCACACCAACCAACCTTGATCCGCGACACTGGTTGACTTTCTCCTCATGATTAATCAAAATGTTTATTCATATCGAGATTAGTGGTTGAATAACCCGAACATTAATAAAGGGTTTTAAGCAATCTTGTGATCATTGTAAATAAAACAAGTTTTCAGATGTCTTGACAAGTCTTCTTTTTCTACATCTTAGGAAAAATAGTGCTAAACACTGATTTTCTGTCAACAGGGGCTTCCATACACTTTTACCAACCTTTCTACGCTTATACTCTCTCAAAAGAGTCAAACCCAAAGCGAGTTTTGTGCCTACATTGAATAAGGCCATCAAAATAACACAAAATCGGGATCTATTCCCACTTTTCGAAAAATATGCCCCTGCATGTATATATCTTCCTAAAATTCTTCTCTTCGTCCACATCTTCTTAAGGTTGACTGAGCGACTAAAGAAAAATAAGGAAGTAAGGATAGGTTTTCCCTCTTCTGCTACAATTCGCATTAGGGCTGCCTCAAAAAACTCTTCAAGGTTGGGGGCTTTGTCAAGCCGTTTCTTTAGACTGGGGCTTCACTAAGTCACTTCTTCGAAACCTAAGACTTCGCCTACTCAGTTCATCCAACCGGGGCTTTGCAACCGGGGCTTTGCAACCGGGGCTTTGCCAATGAAAGGATCTTTCCTTGCTTTAATAAGACATGGGGCTTTGCAGAAAGTTTTTCCTTAGACCGCGGCTTCGATAAGCCGCATCCACCCCTCGAAGAGAGGTTTGGTCACTTCGACATCTGCTTTAGTCTTTGGTTGTAAAAGCCTGTCAGCATCAGCTTCAAATGCCAGAGTGTGAGAAAGGAACATTCATCGAGACCCGAGGTTTAAACCCAGTCTCAGCCCAAGAAAGAATTTTAGTCCACGTTGACAACATCTCAGCAACAACAGCAGTTCAGTCCGCACCCAAGGGATACGACCCCACTTGCTTGAAACCCGTCTTAAACAATTTTCAAACACATTCCATATGTACATCCAGACCCAGTCCCTACCATGTTTCCAAGAAAAAAAAAGAATCACCCCTAGGCTCAAGTAACGTGCCAATTGATAATGATAACATTTTCTCCCAAAAGCGCCTCCGTTACTTCCGTTATAATGAGCTAATGCCAGGCGACAGTTTCCTAATTGCCAAAAATCCAACTTAAGCTACCTCTATCACAGATTGAGAAGTACGCTCAAGTTTTCCAGCTATAGTTGCCTCTATCTACTCGATAGTGATGTAAGCTTTAGCTTCCTTAGGTGACAACCTCCATTAATTGTCAAAACCTCAAGGATCCTAGACATCATTCCTAGCTATCTAGATGAGACTTGAACTACGATCAAGGCTTGATTCCTCTGGGATACGTAGGTAGCCTTTCATAAAGGTCCAACCATTCGACCATATTGGTCACCCTTTTTCTTTCACCATTCCTCAATGGTGCGTAAGCTTTTCACAAAGGTATAGCTATATGACCATATTGGTCACCTCCCTTTATTTGGCACATTCCCAGTAGGATCGGCCGTTTGACCTTCTAGGTCACCCCGTTTCTATCCTTATAGTAAGGGACCAATATCTCTTCGCCATGTCCCAGTAGGATCAGGTTTGTGACCTCCTTGGTCACCCAATTTCAACCCGTGTCGGTAATTCCAGTCCAATTCCAAAGGGTATGAAAAGTTCAGTTCAGGCTATGTATGTCACGCGACAAAACTGGCCACATGGCATACTAGGTCGCGCGACATAGTAAGCCAATATCAGACATCAGCAACCTGCAGTATGCTGCATTCCCCAGGGCACTCCCCGACTTGTCAAAAGCTGCAAATACCACTCATCCACTTCTCAAATGCATAGGGGAGGGTTCATTTACCCCATGTACACCCATGCATTCATCTACCTGGTACATATACAAGCCAGAAATCCATTCAAGTCATCCAATTCAAGCCATCTACCATACCATCATCCTTTCATAAATTTGTGCAACAAAAGGGCTAACAATGTACATACAAAATAAAAGAGACCAAATCTAAAAGGTGTGCATAACAAAATAGCATGATTTAGGGTATATGTTTTCCCTAAAAGGGTACAATAACAAAAAAGTCATAATAATTTAGGGGGAAGGGGCTACTCTGAATCATCTCCGTCATTCCTTGAACCATCTTCATCATCCTCCAAATCATCTTCATCATCTCCTGAATCATCATCTTCATCCTCGCCGTCCTCCTCAACCTCCTCAGGATCGTCAGAAGGTTCCTCATAGGCTACGGTCCCCATGCGATAATAGTCATCAAGCTCAGTGATAACAGTAGAATCAAGCTCGTAGTCTGTGGCGGTCTCAGCCTCACCATCATCATCATCGTCACTCTCAACGGGTCCGTGAAGAGGCACATTTGGATTCTTTGTCCGAAGCTTCGGTCCGCTAGTGCCCCCGCTGGTGCCTACATCATCAAAGCGGCTCTTCTTCTTTCTCGGTTGGCCAGGTGGGGAGATACGGATCGAATCTTGTGACCGGCACTGGTTCTTCCAAAAGCTCATGCCTTTCTGGAGCTTGCCAATCATGCCCACAGCGCCAGTATAAGCCCTGGTCAAATGCCTGTAAGCCTGGGCTGACACCTGTTACAAGCAGACATAATAAATGTCAAAATGCAGTTATTGATAACAGAAAGGGATGCAAGCAATCCAAAAGATGCAAGGGGCAGTACTTACGGATCTAGAACCTCGCGGGAGCAGCAGACGAGGATGAGTCTGTGACATGTCAATATGAGCTCGCCGCATACGGCCGCCACCCTGGTAATCAATGAAAGTCTGGGGCAAAGGAGGTCTAGCCACATGGCCAGTCGAGGGTCCCGCACTCTGAGCACCATAGCCAACTCTGACCTATGGGGACTGAAGATTCCTAGCCACATACAATGTGTAATCTCCATCCCGTGTAAAGAGATGTGCCGCCACGCCTACAATCAAAGCATCTACATTCGCCAGCTGGCGAGGCAGCCACATCCTAGCTGGAGGATCATCAGGGATCCGAGCAGGCATATTGGTCCCATGCTGTCTATACACCCTCTCTGCTAAGTATAAGGCATCTCCGGACAAACCCACCAGCAGCTTGCGACATTCTGTCAAGTGCGCAGCATGATCCAAATCCAAATCACCATAACGGCCAGTCCAAGGGAATAAACTCAACCTCTGGGGAGTCCCTCTCAAGCATGTCAGCGTATCATGATACGAGGCCGTAATCCTGCACCTCCCACCCTCTGTCATCCTAGTCTGTCTCCTAGCATTCTTTGCCCACCATCTGAGAGCAGGAAAAGTGGTGGCAGGGAACTCATCCCGGATCTGCCATGCATAACAGCCAAAAACCTCGTAGGCCCAAGCCTGAAAAGAAGAAGAAAAAGTCAAAACAGGGAAAATAATGATAGAGTGAAATGTGCAAAAGAAAAGAAGTCAAGATGAGAGAATACCTCGAAGGCCAGGTGACAGCAGGTGAAATACTTTGCCTCCCCTCTGCTGACATCATCTAGAGCCAAGTACATCTCGGCTAAACCTGCCTCACCCCAGGACAGATTCCCCACGGTATCCCAAGCTCTCAGAAGCTCCAGCAGTGAAATCAGGGCAGTAGATGCGCTGTTGATAAATAGCATGTCAGAAAAACCCACCCATACAAAGGCTCTCGCCAATCTCTCGGCTCTCATCTGGCTCTCAGCAGGATCATCAACAATAAGGTAGTCCCTACTCTGCTCCCCAATCAAGCCATGTAGCTCACCCAGCTCGTATCCATTCCCCTTTTTGATCTGGGGAACGAAACCAAGTAAGCTCATAAGGTCGGCATCAGCAATAGGCTGGGGCTCAGCTACCTGTGCAGGCTCATCTATATAGAGTGGCTCAGCCGTAAAGGGCAATCCTGTGATGATCGCGAAATCATACGGTGTGACTGTCGTCTTACCCCAGGAGAAATAGAATGAGTGAGTGGTCTCCCACCAAAACTCCCTAAATGCCTTCACCAAATCTACACTCCTCTGGGTGTCTCCGATGGCCTTTGCCATCTCAAAAAATCACCCTAGCCCAACGGCGTAGACCATGCCCTTAGGCAAATATATCTGCTCCTGGCTGCCCGGCAAGATCTGCCATAGCCTACCAATCACCTCAAGAGAACCTCGGGTGCGCAATCCCTGCAGGCAAACATGGCACAGGTATAAATATCTCATGTTGTTTCTTGAAATCATCTCAAGTGAAAATAGGTCAAAACCTATCAATGTAGAACATGCATTTAGCATCACATTTCCTAGTTCAATCCATGTTCACATGCAAATTCGTGTTAACTCATTGCAGTCTGGAAAATCCAGTTCCAATCGATTTTACCCAAATCAAAATTTTTTTAAAACCTAGCAAGGGTTACGTACCACATTCTTCTTCCCGACATCCGAGGTATGTTCATCAAGCTGTGGATAGAAATCCCCTCTTTGAGCTTGCCGAATGCATGGCCTTTGGTTCCTCTGAACACCCTTCCGTCGAGTAGCCAACTCGGCGTGTTGTGGAGCCCTCTTGGTAGGACGCAATCTAGGAGGCATTTCCCCAATTGAATCGGACTCAAAATGCTTGGTTTCTCCCGATTCCTCTCAATTTCCCTCTAATGTCTACTCTCTCTCTCTCTCTTCTCGTTGTCGTCTCCCTCTCAATTTCAATTTTAATTGAGTTTCAAATGACGACTGTGCAAATTTTTAAAGAATCTGTCCACATGGATTCTTATGTCGTGCGACATACTTAGCCCACGTGGTTAGTTTTTACAATTTTGCCCCTGAAGGCTCAATTTTACAATTTTGTCCCCCATAGGCCTGTTTTACCCTTTGTGCCCCTGGCATTTCCAATCATATCAATCAAATTTTCCTTCTAGTGCCCCCGTGGCCTATTTTATATATATATACCCCCGTGGCTCGTTTTATTAATTTTTCCCATGGTATTTTCAATCCTCTCTCTCAAAATTATCGGGTCCTTCCCGTTTCTTTACAAAAGTTATCGGGTCCGTCCCACTTTCTTTGCAAAAAATTATCGGGTACGTCCCACTTTCTTTACAAAAAATTATCGGGTATGTCCCACTTTCTTTCCAAAAGTTATCGGGTCCGTCCCACTTTCTTTACAAAAAATTATCGGGAACGTCCCACTTTCTTTGCAAAAAATTATCGGGTACGTCCCACTTTCTTTAAAAAAATTATCGGGTACGTCCCACTTTCTTTACAAAAAATTATCGGGTACGTCCCACTTTCTTTACAAAAATTATCGAGTCCTTCCTACTTCTTTACAAAATTCATTCTCGCGATCTCCGTTATTCCAGAATGAAGGAATAACATTTCGCTATCTCGCGATCTCCGTTATTCCAGAATGAAGGAATAACATTTCGCTCTCTTTCGATCTCCGTTATTCCAAGATGAAGGAATAACATTTCGACCTCTCTCGCGATCTCCGTTATTCCCGAATGAAGGAATAACATTTCGCTCTCTCGCGATCTCTGTTATTCCAGAATGAAGGAATAACATTTCGCTCTCTTTCGATCTCCGTTATTCCAGAATGAAGGAATAACATTTCGCTCTCTTTCGATCTCCGTTATTCCAGGATGAAGGGATAACATTTCGACCTCTCTCGCGATCTCCGTTATTCGAGAATGAAGGAATAACATTTTGCTCTCTTTCGATCTCCGTTATTCCAGGATGAAGGAATAACATTTCGATCTCTCTCGCGATCTCCGTTATTCCAGAATGAAGGAATAACATTTCGCTCTCTTTCGATCTCCGTCATTCCAGAATGAAGGAATAACATTTCGCTCTCTCGCGATCTCCGTTATTTCAGAATGAAGGAATAACATTTCGCTCTCTTTCGATCTCCGTTATTCCAGAATGAAGGAATAACATTTCGCTCTCTGGCGATCTCCGTTATTCCAGAATGAAGGAATAACATTTCGCTCTCTTTCGATCTCCGTTTTTCCCAGATGAAGGAATAACATTTCGACTCAGTAAAAGTTCGAACTACAACCTAGCTTGATTCCTCCGGGATACGTAGGTAGCCTACTGTAGGTTCAGCCAATTTGTCACATATGACGCCCCTCTTTCCCCAGTGGATTTCGAACTACGATCTGGCTTGATTCCTCCGGGATACGTAGGTAGCCTTTCATAAAGGTCCAGCCACTCGACCACTTTGGTCACCCAATCCGTCTCGGCATTCGCCAGATCGGATCCTTTTCTATCAACAACCCCACTCGCCCTGCAAGTGACGTTGCCGAGGGGCTTCTGTAAGTACCCAAATCTGGCTCATGCCTTCCGGTTAATTTTCCCGGCAATTCCCCGGACTTTCCTAAAGTTCAGGAGCAATTCGGGAACTGTTCCGAACCTTCCGAGGGGTGAAGGAATTACTTGGAATTAAAAATCCACATTTTCCTTTTGGCATAAAAACCCTTCTAGAAGCTGCCACCTTGCAGGCTTCTAGAAGGTAAATGGATAAGGCTTGTTATGTCGTGCGACATACCCTGCCATGGTGAGTTCTAGAATCTGCCACCTTGCATGTTTCTAGAAGGAAAGCGGTTATGGCTTGTTATGTCGTGCGACATACTAAGCCACTGCCATGCAGCCTATAAATAGAGGCCTGCACCTCTCATTTTAGGGGAGCCTTTTTCATTCCTCAGTGCCATTCTATCAGAATATGCCCAGGAGCCTAGTCTCTCTCCTCATATACACCCAAAACACACACTAATTCCCTCAATAAACCCACCATCTCAATCAATCCAACACCACCTCATGTACACACAAAGAACCAACGGTTCTCACGGAACCAAGGCTTAATCTCAGTCCCGGAAGTTGCTGTTTGAAGGCTCCTATATCTAACTTGATATAGGAAGTCGTGGTCTTCAAGGGTAACAATTTTCTACCCCTTTTGCTTTCCCTATCTTCCTTATACATGAGATCTATGTACTAAATGTGTTGATAATGATGTATCTTGATTAAAATTGCATGCTTTAGTTTCATATTGCTTAGATACGTATCTGAATGCATACCATTTCATGTAATAGCTCCGGCTTGACATTGTTTTGTATGAACAATCAAGATGAGTGTGGATTCCTCATATCCACACCCTCTTGAAGTGTTCACTATTGACATACTTGCTCTCTGAGATCCATTTGTGAAGTAGCTTGGCTATATTAATGCCTTGCTGCCTTTGTAAGTCTCAGTTATTAAAGTCTCTGCAAGTGGCTAAGTATGTCACGCGACATACCTTGCCAAGGCAACCTATGTCACGCGACAACATTAGCCAGTTTGCAGAGCCTTCATCTTTTCAGTTTGTAATCTGATTTTGACCTTTACCATGCTGTAATCTAATGTCAATCTGCAATTTAAATAGTATCTTTGTACATAAAAATGTTATCTTTTTCATTAAAATGTCATCTTCATACATCTTAATGCATCCTTTGCATATAAAAATCATTTCTTTACATTAAAGGTGCATCCTTTGCACCTAAAACACTATTTTTCATACATCTTAATGCATCCTTTGCATATAAAAATCATTTCTTTACATTAAAGGTGCATCCTTTGCACCTAAAACCCATTTTCATGTATAAAAATGCATCCTTTGCATATTAAAAATCATTTCTTTACCTCAAAGTAGCATCCTTTGCTTTCAAAATGAAGTCTTTATGCATCCTTTGCATATAAAACACTATTTTTCCACATAAAGGTGCATCCTTTGCATCAAAGATCATTTCTTTAATACATAAAAGCATCCTTTGCAAACAAATAGCATCCTTTGCAACCAAAATGTCATCTTTTCACTAAAAATGTCATTTTTAACATGCATTCCCCTAGTCCCCAATTGGTACTTGATGCATCCTTTGGAACAGACCGGTGTAAAGATCCTATCTTTACATCGTTTCTTCCATTAAAGGTGCCACAATCTCTTTAGAAATGGATAGACCTTGAACCTATATCTCCGATTATCACTTAAGACGAGCATGATAGCTCCAATATAAGCTCAATCATCTCAATGTGTAGGATTGATGGGCTAAGGACACTCCTTTCTGAAGAACCTCATTTTGGACTATAAAAGAGAGTCCTTCTCTCGATCACGCAAAGACCCAAGGTCAAATAGCGATGATCACAAGTCCAAGATGAGGACGGGATCAAAGTCCCGAACACATAAAAATCCAAAGAATCCCGAGCGACAACCAACTAAATGGTTTGTACGTCCGGAAGACAACTTGGAACATTCCCCCCCCCCCTTTTCAACACATGCACACAAGAAAGCACGCAAGCAAGCACGAAAAATGGAATCTAGGGAGACTTGCTACGGCAAGGCACCTTTGGTGAACGACGATCCGTTCTTCCCAAGGGGTACCTTAACCTCCAAACCCTAAATCCTTTTTTTCAAAGTTTTGAGGAAATCAAAATGGCGTGGCGACTCTGTTTTTCAAATTAAACCGGATGTTTTCAAACTCGCGTGAATCCAAACTAAAACACAAAAAATAGAATTTGGGCACACATTCACACATTCCGCGCGAGATATTGCTCTTGTGGACAATTTTGTCCTTCTCTCGCTGTCTCGTATGCAGTTTAGTCCCAAACTAACGGTGGTTAGTCAAAACTTAACGAAACATGACAAAATGGTGGATTTCTACTTCTTGACTCAAAGCGAGACTTAGATAGGTATAAATATGATCCGATGGGTTTAGAATGGGGTGTCTACAGAGCCCCTCGTCGACAAGTCTTATGAAAGAAGTCATGTCGATGATAGAAAAGACATCTTTCTGAACATCGGGATGGTCGAGCCGCACGACTTCCTACGTATCTCTATCGGAGAATCAGACCATAACGTAGTTCGACTCCAAAACACGAAAAGGCTGCTTTAGGTATTTTGAAAATTATTTTGAAAATCGAGGAGATTTTGTTTTTGAAAAGGTAAATTCATACTGAGGAATCAAATCAAGACCCAATTCTGAATATACCTGCCTGTCTAAAGATTCGCCTGTCTGGGCTCTGAACCTGCGGGGAAATATGTTAGAAAACAAAGGCTCACCTTTCCGGTCCTTTGAGTCCTGTCGGTTTTGTGACGATTCGCCTGTCTGGGCTCTGAATCTGGCTTTTTGTTGTTGAGGATGACGATTCACCTGTTTGGGCGTTGATTCGGGCTTTTCTGATGACGATCTACCTGTCTGGGCATTGGACCGGGCTTTTGTGATGACGATCCACCTGTCTGGGCATTGGACCGGGCTTTTCTGATGATGATCCACCTGTCTGGGCATTGGACCGAGCTTTTGATTTGACGATCCACCTGTCTGGGCGTTGGACCGAGCTTTTCTTTTGATGATTCACCTTTCTGGGCTCTGAATCATGTGGACTTAGTTGATTTTTGGATCAGTTGGTTTTCGGGCAACTGGTACCGTATCGGGCGATCGTGCGGGTGTCACGTTTGGCTTGTTTCGTGACTTGCGGAGCTGATTTTTCCACGTTTCCTTGCTAGTGTATCCTTTCCAAGGGTAAATGTGTCAAAATCTTGAATTTTGACATTGCGTAGACGCTTATTGTCGAGGACAATTTTGTCAAATTCCAGAAGGTATATCTCGCGCGAGATATGATATCCCGTGCGGGATATCTACTGTCGAGGCAATATAAAACAGCAGCTGTTATTTTAATTTGAAAACATCTTTTCCAAATTCCCTCCCTAGCTCGAGCCAAGGTCATTTTCTCTGCAAATTTTTGTGGATTGCTCGTTGATTCCTCCCTCTAAACATCTCTCAATCCTTCCTCTCTCCACAATCGATGGCTCAAGAGCGAAAGAATCCGATTTTGGGAAGTTATTTGCTTGGGAAGGATTATCCCCATGACGACCTTACATTCGATAGGGACGCGCATATATCCACCGCCGTTCGGGAAGGTTTGGTAAGATCTTCTCTCTCAATTCTTGTTTCTCGTATTGCATTGATTTTGAACCCACTTTTCCTTGAATTCAATTTCCATCAATGTCCATTTCTTTCTTTGTCTTTCTTTAGAACTAGGTTCTTTCTTGCATGCTCTGTTTTTGTTGGATTTGTTGAATGATTGTTGTTGCTTTGAGTGTGTATGAGTCTCCTACATATCATGGATTGTAGGAGGGGTTGATTCGGGTCATCAATGGCATCCTTGGGCAAGCTTTTCTTGTACGCCCGCCAAGTGTTCGATGAAATGCCTCAATGAAAATTTTCTTTTATTTCATTGAGTTTTTGCCATGGAATGATTTCTAATATTGCCCTTTTTGCTTTTCCTCTGTTTTGCAGTCATATAGGCCGACGAAGAATTGCCGTGGGAGCCCAAAACTGGCTAGAGCTGTGTGGGACAAGATCAAGGATCTTGATGGTGTTCGAGATAGGGTGGCCCAAACGGGGCTTCTGACTTTTGTTGATAACCTTCAGGGGATGAGACGGACTCCCCAAGTCCTTCAGGCGATCAGGGAGAGGTGGTGGGATACTACCCACACCGTTCATCTGCGTTTTGGGGAAGCAACCATGACTCCGACGGACTTCCTTGCTATCACGGGGCTAGAGTTCACCGGTGAGCCCCTTCCGAAGACTGCGGGTTATAAGCCTGCGAGCCCTACTGTGTGGAGGCAGTTGATTGGTTTTGCCCCTAACAAGGTCAAGGGTTTTGCTGCTGAGCTAACACCCCTCCGGCGTCAGATTGAGGATTATGCTCTTAAGCCGAATGTGAATACTGATCGGTTGGTGCGGGGTGCCCTTTGGTATATTCTTTCTGAGACCATCTTTGCGAACCACTCTTCTACGGCTCGTCTTTCTCTGTTAGGTTTGTTAGTGAATTTGGATGAGGTGAGTACATATGATTGGGGCTCAGTGGGGCTGGCCTTCTGCTATCACGCCATGGACGAGGTGTGTAGGCATACCAAGGATACCTTGTCGGGGTATTCTTATGCTTGGGAGGTATGCTCCTGATTCTGTTTTTGTCCTCTGTATACTTTGTTTGTATTTCGTACTGAATCCATTCTGTTTTCTTGTGCAGATATGGGGCTATACTGTCCTTGGATTGTACAAGTTTGAGTTGGAGAGCTGGACCCCTTTGTTCTCGGATATCAGGAGGTGGAGCCACCCCAATCGGAGTGTTGATGAGGATGAGGATCAGGAGTGGACCCTGACGGTGGCAGAGGCGCGGGCCATGCTGGACACTTTTGAGTATGAGCGGCTGGGCCTTTATCCATGGACCCTGTTGGAGCGGGAGGTGCACCGTGCTTGGGATGCCACTGCGATGCAGAGGATGCTGGCATCTCTGGAGGGGGATACTATGTACCTTGGTGAGCGGGTCTTCCCACAGCATGGCCGGGGTAGACTATCATATAGGGTGCCAGCGGATCCGCCGAGGGCGATGTACCCCACCCACTTCATTCCTGATGATGGTTATGCCGATCTCATGGTGGGTTGTGCGGCTATGACTCGTGTTGTCCTAGGAGCCTCCTATGAGGAGTTCTTGCCTCGGCTGATGGGTCCCCTTTTAGTGGGTGCTAGGAGATCGCTTGCTCGTGGCTCTGCTTCTGCCTCTGCTTCAGGTTCATCAGCCCCTAGTACCTCTTCCCAGTCTACTGGTTCTCTGCCTTTTGCGCCAGATTTCGGTCCTCTGAGCTACACGTACATGATTGGGAGTATGCCGATGATGGGCCATATCCCGACTCTGGACCATATTCCCGAGGGTTACCGCCTTCTGCCGGATGTCTCCTCGGTATGTTTCTATTTATATTATTTCCCGTATTCATCCATATAAGTGTATATGTCCGACTTCATCTGAGCATTTCTTTTCCTTTGTTGCCAGGTCACAATGTTCGCGGCCGATTAGAGCCGTGGCGCGACCAAGATGGCGGGACTGATGGCCCTGGTGTCGGACCTGTCTGAGAGGCTGTTCCAGAAGGCTTCTTTGGCGGCCTCGACGGTGGCCTCTGCGGTGACTCGTACTTGTGGAGCCAAGAGGTCGAGGAGGGATGGTAGCCCCCGTGGTGGTGATGGCGGAGGTGCTGGCGGCTCGGGCGATCCGATGGCGTGATCCCCTCCTTTTCTCTCTATTCTGATAATTTTGTAAATATTGGCCGTGTGGGCCTAGATAATTTTTTCCTTTTCTTTGGTACCTGTTAGAAACAAGTAGGTAGCACAAAAACATGTTTTCTTAAGTCCTAATCCTAGGTTTAACTAGTTATTTTTTTTAACTTTCTCGACTTTCCGTGTTTTGGAAATGGAATGGCCGTCTAGGCCATAATTTTAAGCTTAGATTTGGGGTTGCACTGCATGTTATGAACTGTATGCGCAGGTTTTTAGAGACTTTCTTCGTCAATGATAGGGCTAGACTGCTGTTTATGCAGAGCTGTTACTGTTTTGCCGAGGCGATATCTCGCGCGGGACAAGGTGTCTCGCACGAGACACGATACCCAGGCAGAATCCTTTTCCTTCTTCGAACGAGATTTTGTCAGTTTTCCCTATAAAAAACACCCTGTAGTCCGGCCAGATAACACATCCTAGCCTTTCAAAATCTAGAGATATTCTGTTAGGGTGAAGTTCTTGTCTTCTTTTCCAACCTTGCGATCCATGGATTCCAAGGAGATTGCCCCAACGTCCATGATTATCGATGATTTTTCCTTGCCGTCTGTTGTGATTGAATCTTTCAAGCAAGCATCAAGAGATTTTGTGAGGTCGTTTCGCAACCGATCTCGCAATAGGTTCATAGCAGAATTCGGATTCGAAATCCTTTTTACCTTGAAGAACCTCCAACCGGATTGGAATCTGTTGCAGGGTGCTGTTAAATTTTGGGATCCCTCTGTCCATCTTTTCAATTTTTCTTTGAATGAGATGGTGCCTACTGTGGAGGAATTTGCCATTATCTTGAATATGCCTTTGACTGGTGAGATTGCTGTTCCTAAATACAATAGGAATCATTCAGAGGCCTTAAATGAATTGCTAGGGATCCCCCTTGATACTTGCTATGAGTTGGTTCACCGTAGGTAGGTGGATTGTTCTTCTTTTCCTGGACGATTCAGCGGAGATTCGGATGATGATGCCTTTTATGCCTACAAACTGAACTTTCTAGCCCTTTCTCTTTTCGGAGATGTTTTATTTACATGCAGGGATGGCTTGGTTGACTCCCAATTGGTGAAAATTGTTCTGCAGGCTAGAAAACGTTCTAGGAACATTATCCTGCTTATTTTGGGTGAAACCCTGCATGGTCTTGATGAGTTGCATAAGACCGGTGCCATGACTCAAGGGAGTCCTCTTTTGTTGACTATTTGGCTTAGGGAGCATCTCAAGTTGGTAGGTCCCCCGTTGGAATATTCCCCTTTCACATATCATACGCGAAAGTTGTTGATCAAGGATCTCTTGACGGGTGAATGGGCTGAGTTGATTGCGAAGATGGTAACTGCTGATATTCATTGGTGTCCACCTTATTGGAGGTTGAACAAGTATATTGCCAATACCAAGGGTTTTGACAGGGTTGTTCTTCCGGGTTTGTGAGATTCCTCCTTTATTTTCCCAAACGGGTGCTCCGTTAGTTTGGTCAGCAGCAGGACACTTATCTTTTCGAAGGGGCCTCTCGTGATGTGTCTTATATTGGTGTAGAGTTTGCGCTGGTGCTAGCTCAAGCATGGGGCGAAGGAACTAGTCGGGACCGCTGGTCGAACCTTCGGACTTTTAATGCAAGCGTCTTATTATCTGACAAGTATTTGGATTGGTTCCTTCATACCGGTCACCCTAGTATGGAGAAGATTGATGATCTGCGACTTTCACTGCTAGGGGATTCTTTTGTAGCTAGCAGTATTTTGCGAAGGAGCGAGGCTCAGTCTGATCCTCTGCTAATGTGCGGACCGATCCAACCCAGGATTTCCTTGATGGGGATTGGTACGAAAGGCGAGGCAAAGGGATGCCTGGAAAGACGCAAGCTTTAGATAGGCCCAATGTCTTCAAGAGGCTTTCGAAGTCCGTCTTTGATCGTCTCGAGGGATGTTCTGCTTCGAAGGGCTCAAAGCGCAAGAAGGATTATGAAGACGGTGGTGACCATGTCCGCAGGCCTACCAAGTCAATGAAATGCTAGATTTTAAGAAGTACCAAGAGATTGCTTTGATGGATCAATAGTTTTATTAGTTTTTTTTTCAAGTTTGTTAGCTTAGCAAATTAGTCATTGTGGTTAGGATTTCCCTTTTGCCGTTAATAAAATGCATTTGATTAATAAAAGGACAAAAGTAGATTTATTTATTTGATTAGACCGAACCCGGAGGCTGCCTATGTTTCTCTTTTACAGCAATTAAATAAGAGGCTCAGGTCTAACGTAGTTCATTTTTTAGAGAAAAAAGGACAAAATGTGGTTCCAGGCCGAGGGGTAATCTCGCGCGAGACAAGGCCCCCCCCCTTTTTTTTTGTGCACACCCTTTCTTTTGCCTAGACCGCCCCTTCGGGTTTTCAATCTAGCGGGCTTCTTTTCTTGTGCAAGCTCTAATTTTTGCCTAGGCCGTCCCCTTTGGGATTTTCAACCTAGCGAGCATTTTTTCTTTTTAGGAGGCCAAGTCACGCGAAGTATTTCTTGAGCTTGTCCATGTTGACCGGCTTCGGTAGCTGATCTCCGTCTAGGTCCACCAGCTGAAGGGCTCCCCCAGAGAATATTTTCTTTACGACTTAGGGTCCTATCCATCTTGGTCCCCACTTTCTTAGCGGGTTGAAAGGTCCAGGACGATGCTCGCGGAGAACCAGGTCGCCTACTCTGATGTTCCTTGTCTTGAACTTTTTGTTGAAAGCTCTTGCCATTCTTCTTTGGTAAGCTTGGGTGTGCTCGGCTGCTTTCAGCCTCCTTTCGTCTAGCAGGGCCAACTCTTCATATCTGCTTTCCAACCAGTCGACCTCGTTCACTTAGTTTTCTAGGAGAACCCTAAGTGATGGTATTTCCAATTCTATTGGCAAGACAGTCTCCATTCCAAATGTGAGGGCGTAGGGAGTCTCTCCTATAGCTGTCCGGACTGAAGTGCGGTATCCCCACAGTGCAAATGGCAACTTGTCGGGCCAGTCTTTCCCAGTGACTGTCATTTTTCTGATGATGGTTTCGATTGTCTTGTTTGCGGCTTCAACTGCTCCATTCGTTTGAGGCCTATAAGGAGATGACTTGTGCCTTGTGATTTTGTACTCGGTTAGGAGGCGATCGGTTTCCTTCTCGAAGTGCGACCCATTATCGGATATCATCTCTTGCGGGACCCCATATCGGCAGATGATGTTGTGCTTGATGAATTCTGCAACCTTTCTGGCATTCAAAACTTTGTAGGAGGCGGCCTCGACCCATTTAGTGAAATAGTCGATGGCTACTAGGACGAAGCAGTGCCCATTGGCTCCTACGGGTGTGACCTTTCCAATCACGTCTATCCCCCATGTAGAGAACGGCCAAGGAGAAGTCATAGGGTACAGCAGGGAAGGCGGTGCGTGCTGAAGGTTGGCGTGTATCTGACACTTATGGCATTTCTTGACCATTTTGGTGCAGTCGGCTTCCATGGTTAGCCAAAAGTACCCTTGTCTGATGATCTTTTTGGCGAGCATGTTTCCGCTCATGTGGGTTCCTGTAAGTGCTCCAATTTGAGCTTGTTAGAATTTTCGTTAGAAAATTAACGAAAGTTATAACATTTCTAACAATTCCTAACTATCCTAACATTTCTAACAAAGTGAGGGTAAAATGGGCATTGTTATTTAAGGTTAAACCTTAAAAAGAATCTCAAAAAGCAAAACAAAAGAAGAAAACCAAAAATGGCAATGGCTGGAACATAATCTGGCTGTTTAATTTGAATTTTGAAAAGATTATTCCTTGTGTCCAAAGCCTGAAGCTGCATTTAATGAACAGTGCACGCTGAGGTTCCTGTCCGCGCGGATGACTTTGCAATTTCAGGAGGGCTATAAATTGAGCCCTCCAGTCACAAAAATAAGAAGGAAGAACACAATAGCAACGAAGTTCTGGCGAAATATAGAGAGAAAACAGTGAGAATTCTCAAGAATTGTCACCTTTTTCTTTCCAATCTTTCCCAACTCATACTCATCCACTCACTCTCATATTAAATCCCTAAATACTCATATACTCAAGCCAAACACTCAAGAACACAAGGAAGATTGGTAAACCCTCTTCTTCCTAACCCTAAATCTCATCCATGCATGCATCTTCAAACTACAAAATGTAGTTCTTTCATCTTTTTTCTCTAGATCTAAGAAGATCACCATGGAAGACCATCTCCATGGATGATCTTCTACAAAGATCAACATTATTTTCAAAGCTTTTCTTTCTTACTTGCAAAAATGCACTTTCAAAACCCTAGAAAACCATTTTCAAGCACTAAATCTTGATTTCAAAGGGTAAAATCCCCCTCCCCAAGCAAATGAAATGCTTAGTCCTAATGTCCCCCACGGATGGTTTGGTATAGTTGATTCAACACTAAAATGTCTAGTGATCACTAACCAAAACCTAGGGAAATGGGGACAAGCATGGATGCAAAACCCCCCTTAAAATCATATTTTCTTTCTTGAGAAGTTGCTGTCCAGTAGCAATTTTCTCAGACCTCAGTCCATGGTCTTAATTTTTGGACACAGATGAACTTGGAATTTGGTGTTGACTACAAAACACTTTTTGTAGCCAACATCCAGAGCTTTCCAGACATATTTTTACCTTATTTTTTGGGTGAGTAAAAATCCTCTTTTCAATTTTTCTTTCAGAGGCTAGTTCATCAGCTTCTGGGAATCCAGATCTCATATCTGAGGTTTCCAGAAGGTTTTGACCCCTCAAATCTTCTCCAAAATGGAAATTTCTTTCACACAAAGTTTATTCAAGGAGTCTAGAGAAACTTTCATTCTCTGAGTTCATCCAGATTATGAAGTTTTAGGACCCTTGAATCCATTTCAAAATCAGGTGTCTGCTGCCATTTCCTTCTGGCAGAAGTGACTTCTCAACTTCAAAAGGTTTTTTGAGTACCAAATCTCAAACCAAAAATTCTCCAAAATCATGGGATCAGTTTAAAGTCTTAAAAATACATCCCAATTTTTACTTTTTCCAGTTTCAACTTATTTTGGCCAAAACACACACACACACACACACACAAATGATTTTCAGCTTGGAAGACTCGTTTACGAGGCGCGTCGGGTGCACACTAACGTCCTTCCCGACGCGTAACATGACCTCCGAACCTAAATCTCTGATCTCGGGCTTTTTTCAAAGTTTTGGCCCTTCAAAATTAAAATGGCGTGGCGACTCCGTTTTTTCCGGTTTTATTTGGTTTTTCAAAGAAACGCAAAATCGAATTTTTCCCGCGAAAAGGCAACACATCGTTACGTTGGCGACTACTGGGACTAAGCTTTTTAATAAAAAATGGTATTCGGTATATTGGTGGAAACCACTAAATTTCCCGTTATCGCCTCCTAACACGAGTCGGGGATAAATTGTGGTCTAACAATCCCACGTACCGGTATCACCGTTTTCAAAAAAAAAAAAAGCTTTTGAGGGTCAAGCTTCCGTCCCGGTTTCGAAAATCATTTTTTTGTGTGTGTTGATTTTTGCACAGTTTTCATGTTGTTTTGACCGCCTCGGAGAAAGTCAAAATTTTGACTGTCGGAATAATGTCCCTAACTGTCGGAATTTTCATGCTTACGTGCTTATGTGCTCATAAAAAAAAATTTCAAAAAAAGATTTTCAAAAAAAGAAAATTTCCAAGAAAAATCATGCATCATATTTTTAAGACACATAAAAAAAAATCTCTATTTTACTCGTAAAAGAATATAGATCGCTTGCACACTACGCGCACGTGACCGTACACCGCACACTACGTCCTTAACCCGGGAAATCCTTGTCGCGGTCCGTTTGGTCTTATTACGCCTCTCGGATGAGCACAAAGACTACCCAAACATCCCATGGAGCCTCGTGTCGACCATGCACTTGTCCGTGACACACTTTGTCCGAGACCCGGTTGGTTTTTAGTCCGGTCTGTGTCATGCCCCGTCCGTGTATAGACCTTTCCTTTCAAGCCTTTGTCGGCATACCGACTCAATATCTCTCGGGTCCCTAATCGCCCGCTAATCGCCGAAGTTCTCGCCGGTTTTCCGCCGCAGACTTTGACCAAGATATTGACCGGCGCCTTGACTTCGGCTCGATCGGCACAAATTATACACCGACTCCCAAAGATTGACACCGAGTCATCAAGGATTAACGGTTATTCCATGCCTAATTACGGCTTAACCGACGACAAGTCAAGATCAATTGCATGACATTTATCGCCCAAATCATGCCGACTTTTCGTCGAGCTCCTTGACACGATCTTGACTCGACGTCGCCTTTGTCCGTAATTTACATCGAATGCTCGTTAAGACTCGATTACCCGCCGACTTCTAGGATCGTTTTCTTTCGGTCGGTGGGACCCGCTTGCCCTATAGGACCCTCGCCCGGGCCGTCCACCCCGGGAGGTCGAAATACGTGTGGAATACGAGGGGCTTATAGACGTAGTGACGGGGCCCACCGATCCAGAATCGCAGTAGTTTGCGAAAAGAAGAGCAATCTTTTCCAACCGATTAGGTTAATAAAACATGTTTTAAGTAAACGTGAACAAATAATCGCATGTTGCATGAGCCTAAAGCCCAAACACCTACCCTCCTTCCATTCCTGCACATCTCGAACCTTCGTGTCCTTTCCCCCGCAGCCTCCGCACAAAGCTTGGTTTCGGCACCGGTCACCGTTTGATCGCTGGGAAGAGTCAAGCGCATCGTCGCCTTCGCCATTTGTTCCGACTCCGGGTTTCGTAATGTCTCGCATCACCGGTAATGATGGGGATAACGTTGCTCCGTCCTCCGTAATCCCTCGCATGCACTGCATTGGATCCAGCTTGGTAGAGCAAATGAGACTTCGGCATGAGGCTCAAATTGATGACCTACTGGGGGTAGTCGCAAGTCATGGTTTGACTATCAGTCTCAATTCCGATGGCACCTTTACCGCAAAGACAGAAGAAGGTTCTCCTCCTCTTCTTAATAGTCCCGGATGCATCAAGATGCTACCCCAAGATTCCTATGTTTCCACCGCCGGACTCCCGCCCGCCGACTTACAGGCAACCGGCCCCCAAACAGCAAATGTGGACGAAAGAGTTCGGTATATCGTCGCTTGTCCCCTCTCAAGGTGATGATCCCACAAATATCACCGAGTGATGAAAATCAAGAAACAAGCAAAGAAATATGGTCACCATCAAATCCCCGGAAGAACGCTGCATCGCATACAGCTGGATTGAAGAGGCCACACGCCACTTTGGGACCTTAACAATATCCCAACCGACCGGGGCTACCTTGAAGGACAAACATATGCCCGTTCCCCGGGACCTCAATATCTCTCATTATCCGGCGGAGTCCAATCACTCGCTACCGACGAGCCCAAGAAGCAGATCCCCCGACCAGCCCACTCAAAGTCATTCCAAAGACCGCCAACCCGAGGTCCCAAATCCGCCACCACTCGTAGAACACATTTGGTGGGATATTTGTGATCGTCCCGATTGCCTTGAAAGGGACTATCAGACTGGATACACGAGGACCGCCCTCCTAAGAAAAAGAAAATTTCCTCCCAAAGAAAAATTGAAGGAGAGATTCGAGGCCGGTGATAACAAGTGGGAACGCTGGGAGCCATCTGGGATTTGATTATTATGTACTCTACTCCGCCGCCTTCCCCAAAGCAAAAAGGGGTGAAAGAACGTAAAAGCCTTGCCAACGACGGAATTGAGACCTTCGGGTACCGTAGTACCGCAGTAACGTAAGTCCAACCCCTGGGTCGCCCAAGGTTCGCCTTGTCCAGCCTCCCGAGTATCCACCGATGAAGAAAAACCGACGCCAGCCTCGGCGCTCCCACTCAATCAACATGTTGACTGAGATGGCAACCGCCACAAAAGGCATCGCATAACCCTGTGGGCTTCGGCAAAGACTCTCGCTCGCAAGAAAAAGGCACGAAGTGACCGGCTTGATGACTCTCCATCCCGAGACAAGGACCAAATCTATGATCCTCACCTATATGGGAGTATGATCACCTTCGCGATGAAGATTTGCCAAGAGATGTCTCCCAACACAATGAAGCTTTGTACATCACTATTCGGCTCAACACCGTGTCACTCCCTGGGTATTAGTGGACAATGGATCATCGGTAAATGTCCTTCCCTCGCATGATGAGGGCCCTCCGCATAAATGAAAGGCGCGTGATCCCATCTACCCGGACCGTCAAAGCCTACGACGGTTCGTCTCGCCCCATTCTGGGACAGCGACTCGAACTCGGTACGAAACCCAAATGGTGCCCGCAAAGTTCCATGTAATGGATATCCCCTCCGAGTTCACAGCCTCTACTAGGGCGCCCTTGGTTGCATCACATGAAAGCCATAGCCTCCACTCTCCACCAATGCGTCAAATTCATCAACCGGCAGGGAGACCTTGAAGTCATAAGGGGTGACAGCTTCCTCATAGGGAACGAAGCCGAAACAATAGCCAAGAACGCCCACAGCCAAACACCGGGCTACATCCTTCAAGAGGCAAGTCTCGCCAAAGATCCTTTGGAATCCAAGAATGCCAACTATGTCGACACACTCAAGCGAGCTGACTCCGAAGAAGTTCGATTCATCAAATTTAATTGCTATTTCCAACACTTGGAGTCGTACCGGAAGGAAACGCCGAACGCCGCCATGATACAGCACACAAGTCCCCGGTCCTCAATCACGCATTTGCCGCATTCTCGCAAACCCATTCTTTGCCTCGCCGGCGAGGAGGTTTTCATGATAAAAGTCAAGCAAACACCGATGCACTCGGCTCGAATCTATGAACGTCGTGTGGGACGTCCTCCTTGCCGAACTACCTCGCCAAGCCTTTCCGCTCGAGTATGGGACATGAGATTTTTCTAGCCTCACCGAGACGCAATGCGTCCTTACATCCGGATTGAGCGATCGATTGTGACGAAACGGAAGTCCCTGCACTGAGGAAGATCCCTACATCCACATGCTCGCTTTCGATGCCAAACACAGCTTGATTCTCGATTCGACAAAGAGATGATAGTAACGACCGAAGAGGGAGCACAGAGGCCATGCCTTTCCCGAGTTGTGAAGCCACCAACCGATGCCGCTAAAGAATTGGGAAACTCTCTCAGCCCGTCCGCGACCAAGGAGGAAATGATCACCAAGCTTGGATTGGTCCCCCGTCCTTTCGTGTCAACCTTTGTAAAGTCCTCCGAGTCTCTCATTGTTGAGTTCGAGTCTCTCGAGTCGTCCGATGGCCTCACGCCCGAAGACTACGAGTCCGTAGCCAACGTTGTATTCCCCTTCGTCTTCAATGAAATGATGAACCTTTCGAGTATCCCTTAATTGCCACTTTAACTAATGATGAATTAACTAATAATCTAAAAACAAGCTTAATAACGATTCACTAGATGAAGAGGCGTACACATTAAATGAACAATATATCAAAGAAATCTTTAAGCAAAGTTGTCCGGAAAGAGGAAAATCGAGCCCAAGCCGCCGAAGAGATTTTGACAAGTGTGAATTTGGGAACTACTGGAAGAGCCTAAAGAGACGCAGATTGGTAGTTTCTTCGAAGGGACCGAAAGGGTTGCCCTAATCGAGCCGCTAAAAGAATTCGTGGATGTGTTCGCATGGTCCTATAAAGATATGCCAGCCTCGATCCTTCCATAGTTGAGCACCGAATACCGCTCGACCTTAAGTCAAGCCAGTAAAGCGTAAGCTAAGAAGAATTAAGCCCGAATGGTCCTTACAAGTGAAAGAGGAAATAGAAAAGATGCTCGTAAGGTGGTTCATCGTAGTCATTGAATACCCAACATGGCCGTCCAACATAGTGACGGTGACCAAGGCCAACGGAAAGATCCGATGCCGCGTAGACTTCAGAGACTTGAACAAAGCCACCCAAAAGACGATTTCCGCCAAACATCGACATTTTGGTAGATTCCACGGCTAACCACGAAGTCAAATCTTTCGTCGATGGTTTTGCCGGCTACAACCAAATCAAAATGGCGTAAGAAGATCAAGCCAAAACAGCCTTCACAACCCCTTGGGCACATATCGCTACACGGTCATGCCATTCGACTAAAGAATGTCGGGCTACGTACTGCAGGGCGGCTACAGCACTGCTCCATGACATGATCCACAAAGAAATTGAGGTCTATGTGGACGACATGATAATACATTCCAGAGGATCGATGGCCAAGCACTTTGTTGATTTGAGAAAATTCTTCGGCCGCCTCCGAGACCACAAAGCATGAGACCGAATCCAGCCTAAGTGCACCTTCGGTGTAAGACGAGGCAAGGTACTAGGATATATGGTGACAGAACGGGAATCGAAGTAGATCCCCGTAAAATCAAGGCGATAGTTGAAATGAAGCCACCACGGACACCGATGTAAGTAAAATCCTTCATGGGAAGATCTGCAATACATAAGCCGCTTTGTAAATCACCGACCTCGATCTCGCGAGCCAATCTTCAAGTTGATGAAAAAGAATGCCTACACGTAATGGACCCTGAATGTCAACTTGCCTTTGAACAAATTAAGGCATACCTTGTGAATCCCCCGATTCTCTCGCCCACCGCATCGGCAAAGCCACTCTTGCTATATCTAACTGTCACCGATACAAAGAATTGGGGCTATGCTAGCTCAAGAGAAAAAGATTCCAAAGTCGAAAACGCCATCTATTTCGTAGCGTAAAGCTCCAAGGAAGCGAACTCAATTACTCGCTTGCGAGAAGACTTGCGCAGTTTGGTCCGGGTAGTGGGAAAATTGAAACACTACATGCGCCTCACCCGATACATCTTGTTTCAAGGATAGACCCCATCAAATATCTCTGTTCGACAAGCCTTCCATCTCCATGAGATTGGCAAAATGGTCGTTCTTTTTGGCCGAATATGACATCGCTTATGTTTCAAGGAAATCCATAAAAGGACGCATAATGGCGTAACATCCGCCGATTTCCCAAGTGATGAGTCCCGAGGACTCGAACCTCAATTTCCCGATGATGGAATCTTCGCTCTAGAAGGAGAAAATCGCCTGCAACTCTTCTTCGACGGGCGTCAAACAAAAGGGGGAACGGGATAGGAATGCTTCGGTCGATCCTACCGACGAACACACCCCCATAGCAAGAAGGCCGAACTTCGAAGTCACCAACAACGCCGCCGAATATGAAGCTTGCATAGCCGGGTTGGAAGCCGCCTTGAAAGAAATATCAAGGAATTGGAGGTGTACGGTGACTCGCCCTCATCATCAATCGTGTCTCTAACAAATGGAAGACCGTGGATCCGGGTTTGCGTAAGTATCATGCTTACATGGAAGAGTTAATAACTCAATTCAAAGAAATCACTTTCATTACCTCGCCAAGAGACCGAAACAGTTCGCAGATGCTCGGCTACACTAGCCTCTCTTGTCGAAATACCGAAGGAAAGTCTCGTTAAACCATTCGTAGTCTGGGAGAAGAGAAAACCCCGCCTATTGCTTCGAAATTGAAGCGGAAGCCGAACCGATCAATGATCCCCGGTACACTCGCATTTACCAAGACTGAAGGATGGCGAGGCCTCTTTCAAAAACGAAGATGGGGAATATAAAGAAGGAATCAAAGCAAAAAGTCTCTCACTAAGCGGCTCGCCTCCCATTATGTCCTTTCGGGAAACATGTTATACAAAAACGTTATCAAGGCCCCCTCCCCGCGATGTATCGCAAACAAGAGGCTACCGAACTCATGAAAGAAATACATGGTGGTACTGCGCGCCCTCACATGAATGCTCGAGCTCGATGCAAATCATACCGAGAATGGGGTATTTTTGGATCACCATGGAAGCCGATCGCATCCAGCTTTGTCAAAAGCCGCGACAAATGTCGCCGATACTCAAATCTTAATCACTTGCCTCCTCACGAGTTATACCGCATGACAACCCTCGCCTTTCGTCACTGGGAATTGATGTCATAGGCAAAATCACACCATCAAAGAACGGCCACGAGTTCGTCCCCGGTAGCCGTGGATTATTTCACCAAGTGGGTTGAAGCCAAGTCCTACAAAATCCTCAATTCAAAGAAAGTTGCCCTCTTCATCAAAGAAAACATCATGTGCCGATACGGTTGCCGGCCGAAATCATTTCGTATAATGGATCCCACTTCAAGGGGAATGTGACAGTGCGGCAATTCCGAATAACCCGTCACAAGTCATCACCCTACAGTGCCCCAAACCAACGGAGCCGTCGAAGCAAAGAAACAAGACTCGAAAATATCATCCGAAAATGGCCGTCCAAGGTGAGATTGGCCCGAGAAGTTACACTGCACTCGGGGCTACGTAACACGCCGAACGGCAACCGGGGAAACACCTTTTGCCCTCACATACGGAATGGAAGCCGTACTCCCAATCGAGCCGGAAATACCTCGCTCCGTATACCGCCGGGAAAGCCAAATCAACGAGGTCGAATGGCTCCGCAGTCGCCATGACGAATTGGCCCTACTAGATGAACGCCGATCAAGGCCATGGAACACATCCGAGCCTACCAAGGAAGAATGGCTAGAGCCTTCGACAAGAAAGTAAAGCATCGGGAGATCCGAGAAGGTGATCTCGTTCTAAAAGAAAAGCCCCCATCCGTATCAACCCTCTCGCAAATGGGAGCCTCGTATGGGTCGGGCCATATGTCGTCCGTAAGATCTTCTCCTGAGGCGCCATGCAACTTGCGGACCTCGACGGAATCCCTTTGTACACCCAAAGGAATGGTGACAAGCCGCGCAGATACTACGCGTAAAAAAAAAAAAAAAAAACAAAAACAAAAAAAAAAAAAAAAAAAAAAAAAAAAAAAAAAGAGTGCTAAAAGAGTAATACCCAACTAGGTTAGAAACCCGAAAAGGGCGGCCTAGGTAAAAAACAGGTTGCACCAAAAAAAAACAAAAAACAAAAAAAAAAAAGAGTGCTAAAAGAGTAATACCCAACTAGGTTAGAAACCCGAAAAGGGCGGCCTAGGTAAAAATGTGGTTGCACCAAAAAAAAACAAAAAAAAAAAAACAAAAAAGAGTTCACCAGTTGAACTACGAAGACCCGAGCTCCTCAAAATGAGGGGAACGTAGGCACCGGAAACGGTTCGGTCTAAAGCACAAATAAAAGCCATACTTTGGCATCAATACAATTGATCGACCATGAAAGCGTCTCAAAAAAACTCTAAAGCAATTCAAATATTCATTACAAGTTAAAAGCTCTTTGATGAGTCTAAGCCCGATTCATTCCTACAACCGGCAACCCGCTAAAAGAAAACTAAGATACATAATCAAACTAATGTGTCCTGTCATGGCAAGAAAGGGATACTGGAAACCTCGTAGTCACTCCAAGCCACTCGCATCGGTCTCTCCCTTCTTCTTCCCCTCCGAGTCTTTCTCTTCTCGAACCGGAAAATGTCGGTATTCCTCCTACCAAGCTCGTATAGGAACAGGTCTATCAAACCGGCCTCCGTCGTGGCCTTAGTAGCCCTAGCGTCATCCCTCATCTCCCGTAGCCTAGCCGGTAGCATAGGAGCCCTCCTCTCCCGTCTCTTGACGTAAGCCTCATAATCGGTCACGCGCCGTCTCCGCTCCCGCCATGAGGGTTGGCCCTCGCCTCGGCCCTCCTCCTCTCGTAAACAGCCCGGTCCTCCGCACCTACAATGGCCTCACGCCGTCTCAAAATAGCCACCCGAGTCTCTCCTGCATGCCCCTCGTACCAATCCAGTACCAAGTGGTCGTGAACACCGGCCTCTGACGCTCGAGAATGACCCGAGAAGGAAAGGCATCGTACCTCCATACTGGAAAGAAATGGAAACACCGAGGGATCATCCATGGAAACAGAGCCACCAACCCGATGGCTACATCATCAAAACCCTCCAAAGGAACCTCGCTCCAAGCCAAACCGCCTCAGACCGTGAGCCGAATGTAGAAACCGGACCGAGAAAGCCCCTAAGCATAACCACATGGGACCCGTCCCCGAAGCACTCGCGAGTCTCCACCCGCCAATGAGGCACCAACCATCTCGATATCTTCACCCGGCGACCCGCCATCCAACGCTCCCACGAGCCCCGATCATCAAAATCTACATCGACACCTCTCCCGGCAAAAGTCCAAGGCCCGATCATATCGTAGGTTTCCCGAAGAACCCCCAAACGCTCCATCGCCCACTGTGGTCAAGAGGAACGGGCTGCCCCCGCGCATATACCGCCGTCCGGTAGCTAACTGCCGAGAGCATGAAAAGTCTCCCCAAGAATCAAAGGAACGACATCTCGCCCAGCGACAATGAACGACAACATCCAGCAAAGATCGATGGCAAATCCCGAAGGAATAGACCATGAACAAAGTGCCGAACATGCAAAGTGCAAAGGCATCCCAATAGGCGTCATCCACCAAGCCTAAGCCCCTAAATCTGTCGGGAAGACCGGAAATATCAAATGGTCGGGACCGCGGATCATGCCTCGTGCTTCCTCCGGGAAAGATGAAGAAGGTTGCACAACTTGTCAACAAAAGAAGCTCCTCCGACAAAGGAATTGCTATCTCCTCCACCTCCGACCTCCAAGCAAGGCCCGAAATTCTTCCACAATGGAACAATCTCGTTGAAGGAAAGGCAAAAGACATGCCTTCTAGTATCCCAAAACGAAGAAGAAGCCCTTAAGAGGTCATAATCCGGAACCAATTCTTTGAGAGACCACAAGCATCATACCTTGTACCGTTCTTCAAAGAAAGACCTTCTCTCATGCATAATTTCCCTGACCAATCCTTGAACTTGTTGAAAAATGACATTTGGGACTCTTGGGACAATTTTGAGGGAGCTTTTCTAAGGCTTTCCATGGTTTTTCTCTCTTCCTCCCCGAAAATGGCCGTTTGGGCCGGAGGTTGAAGAAGATATTTGAATTTGAAATAAAGCAAAGCCATTTAAAGCAAAATCAAAGGACAAAGGTCGATGCCGTCCCCATCCGCGCGGATACGTTTGCTTCCCCATCGTAAAAATTCTCGCAAATACCCAAGCCGCTACACCAAAAGAGGAATATTCCGTCCCGTTGCTCGAAACCCGTGCAAAAACCTCCCCAAACCACCCATATACCAAACACCCTTGCAAAAAAAAACCAAGGCTCATGCAACACCGCATTCATATTGCATTGCATTCATAAAATAAAATCCTAAATTATTACATTCCAAAAAAAGAGAGTGTGCAAAAAAAAAAAACAAACAAACATAAATAAAATCCTAAATTATTACATCCAAAAAAATGTGCATAATCCGTACAAATCTAAATCTCAAAAAAAAAAATCAAAAAAAAAATCAATCGGAGTCTCCAAAGACCCGATGTCTCCCCGGCCCTCTTGCGACTCGGGCCCGCTCGTCAGAGCCCCGAAAGTCTCGGCTCGTAATCGTCCTCATCTCCGTAAAGAGGCTCGTCAGACCAACCGGCACACTCGATAGGGTAAAACCTGCATCCTCGAAGAAATCGTACCCGAAGGTGAAGGCGTCCGACTCCCGAACATACGGAGACGACCCACCATGCCGCCGCACGTGTCCCCGCCCGTGCGGATCCCCAAGAATGACGTGATCCGAAGGCAAAGGCCGCGCGGTGATCAATGAGAGGAGAAAGAGGGGTCTCTAAGAAGTCTCCGAGGGAATAGGAGAAGCCTCCCGTCGGACAGTGCCGGCCGTGGTCTCCGTGCCCTAGCCTCGAGGTGCCCCGCAAGCAACCATCCTCCGTATGAACCTCTTGGCTCCGATCACTTGCTTCGTCGCTGTCTCGACGACCACCTCCGAAAACCGCACAAAAGCAAAAGCGTCAAAAAAAAAAAAAAAGGGAAGTGATGCTAGAGATGATAAAACAAAAGAAAGAAAAGAAGGGGAAAAGGTGAAGCCATACCTTCATACCCTGACGAGGCCGGAAAGCTCGTGGAAGCCGCCGGGCCGAGGGATCTCGCACCCTCAATCGGACCCCATCCCGGGATGTAGGAAAATCCGTCCGAGGGTACCGCGGATCCCAAGCCCCTCCCTCTCCAAAACCCGAGGCATCCTCGCCTCCTCAAGACGAACGTCGCATATGGCTCGATCGCCACGAAGTCCGAGAAGTGCCGGCTCGCTCGGTAATCATCCCAGTCACGGACCGATCGCTCGGTGCATCATATCGGCGGGAGGCTCCACCGGTGTCCTCAAAGGCGAGTTCACGCCATGCCGGCGCGTCACCCTCTCTCCCGCATAGTAGGCGTCGCAAGTCGTGCCCTCAAAATCCTCCGCCGCACCGGCCCGTATCTCGCGCCCTTCACCGCGCTACCTCAAAGCGATCCTGTGGGAAGAATATCATCCCCTCATCCGTCTCGGCCTCCGTCAAAGGAAGGCAATCCGCGCACCCGAGAGTCGTACGCCCCGGAGCTTATCTTCTCCCGGCATGCTTGGACCAAGATCGCATGGCCGGATACGCCCGACGTACGCCTCAGCCGCTTCCACACCGTGACGTGGAAAACTCCAACGCCCATACCGCGAAAGGTAAAAATCCAATCAATCCAAAGGCAAATAAAAGTGCGTGCTCAAAGGAAAGAGGGAAAGCAAAAAGAGAGCTTATACCTCCGTGAGCAAACTCGAAGCAAGACAGGAGCTCACAGCCTTCCGCCGTATCTATCAAGAGCGAAGCACACTCACCACCCGGCCTCCCCCAGAAATATCTCCAACCGTCTCCATGTCCTCCAAGGACCTCAAGAAGGCAAAGATCGCCGTCCCTCAAGCATGCCCAAAGAGTGTGCTCGAAAAGGTAAACCACAGGAAGGACCTAGCACCGCTCGGCGCTAAACCTATCCTCCCCACCTCGTAACTCGCGATGGTCTCCACGATCTTGCCGAAGACCACGGCATACTCCATCCCCATCCCCTTTTGGGAATAGGGGAAAATCCAAGAAGAGCTCGCAGACGCATCGCCGTAGCCATCTCTCCACTCAATGCCGCGTCCATTGAAGGACAGACCCGTGATCGCAAAGATAGTCGAAGGCGTAATGCGCCGCTCGCCCCGAAGAAGTGGAATGTGTGGGTCGCATCCCACCAATGCCGCGCTAGAGCGAACATCAAGCTCCTTGCACTTAGGGAACTTGACCAGCCCCTCAAACACTCGACAAACTCCCAGAGCCCCGTCTCGACAACGATCCGTCTCTGACTCGGCAAAGCTCCTCGGCCCGCATTCGGAAGCCGGTCCCACAAGTCAATCACGTACTCCACCGATCCTCGAGTCTTCATTTTGTTTAGCTGCTCCGTCACAAAACGGGTTCCGCCCTAAAAAAAAAAAGAGAGAAAATGTCAAAAGATTGCATTTGCATTTACATAAAAAAAAATTCGACAAAGATAACAAAGATACAATGAGCATAGCCCCATTTTTCTCGCATGAAAGAAAACAATTTGCAAGTCCCAATGCATTCAAAAAAAAGGATGCATTCCTACGGAAGTAAAACTCCGTCCCATTTTCAACAAAAAATGCATACATGCATACCATCCATCTTACATGCAACGGGAGGAAAAATCCGTCCCACTTTTCAAAAAAATCCTAAACATACATCTCATATTGGCCAAAATGCCCATTCTTTTCAAACAAAGTGCATGCATTGCATCATCATTCATCAATATCAAAATTCAATTTCAACAAAAAAAAAAATCATCATCATCATCAACATGCAATATTCAATTTCAAAAAAAGAGAAATCACAATTCTTCGAATTTTCACATGTAATTTTCGAATTGAAAAAATGTGGCAAAATGCCAATTCTTTTTCCCAAGCAAAATGCACATTTTGAGTTACTCATATACTCATTACAACATGCAAAGCATTAAAATCAAAATTCAAAGCCAAGAACATCAATCATTCGAATTTTCAAAAAAAATTCAAAAATCATCCAAAAATTTCAAACAAGAAATCGACAAAAGGATCAAGAGGATTCGAAATATACCGTTCGGAGATGCGGATCCGAAGCCCAATGTTGCCAAGCATCGGGTAATGCTCCTCCGCAACCGATTGCGAAAGATTGTAATGCCTCCTCATCCGGACGAGCTCCACCGCCTCTCCGCTACCGGACCACGTCCTTGGCCTTGAAAAGCGCCTTCCCGTGTTCCATTGCTCGAAAAATCAAGAAAATCGGAGGAATTTTGAAGCTTCTAGGCCAAAAATGGCCGCTCTCCTCGTTTTCTCTCTCTCGCTCTCGACAATCTCAAAAATTGACCGAGGAAGAAGAAGGGCGTTGGCCCCATTAATACCCCCGACTTTCCATCCCTATCCGCGCGGATGAGATTGCAAGGGTCAAATGACCCTTTTGCCCCTTAAAATTTCGTGACTCGCAATTCAATCCCCAACTTGACAAAGTTAACCAAAGTTAACCAAAGTCAGCCCCTTGTCAAGAAAATTACCCCTAGCCAAACGTAAGACCGAGTGCCCCGAGAAAGATAACGAGATCCCGTATCTTTCATCAAAATCTTCCCTAAGCAAAAACGTAAGACCGAGTGCCCCGAGAAAGATAACGAGATCCCGTATCTTTCATCAAAATTACCCCTAGCCAAACGTAAGACCGAGTGCCCCGAGAAAGATAACGAGATCCCGTATCTTTCATCAAAATCTTCCCCGGCAGCCAAACGTAAGACCGAGTGCCCCGAGAAAGATAACGACATCCCGTATCTTTCATCAAAATTACCCCTAGCAGAAACGTAAGACCGAGTGCCCCGAGAAAGATAACGAGATCCCGTATCTTTCATCAAAATTACCCCTAAGCCAAACGTAAGACCGAGTGCCCCGAGAAAGATAACGAGATCCCGTATCTTTCATCAAAATTACCCCCTAGCCAAACGTAAGACCGAGTGCCCCGAGAAAGATAACGAGATCCCGTATCTTTCATCAAAATTACCCCTAGCAGTCAAACGTAAGACCGAGTGCCCCGAGAAAGATAACGAGATCCCGTATCTTTCATCAAAATTACCCCTAAGCAGTCAAACGTAAGACCGAGTGCCCCGAGAAAGATAACGAGATCCCGTATCTTTCATCAAAATTACCCCTAGTCAAACGTAAGACCGAGTGCCCCGAGAAAGATAACGAGATCCCGTATCTTTCATCAAAATTACCCCTATAGTCAAACGTAAGACCGAGTGCCCCGAGAAAGATAACGAGATCCCGTATCTTTCATCAAAATTACCCCGGCAGCCAAACGTAAGACCGAGTGCCCCGAGAAAGATAACGAGATCCCGTATCTTTCATCAAAATTACCCCTAAGAAGAAACGTAAGACCGAGTGCCCCGAGAAAGATAACGAAATCCCGTATCTTTCATCAAAATTTACCCCCTAGCCAAACGTAAGACCGAGTGCCCCGAGAAAGATAACGAGATCCCGTATCTTTCATCAAAATCATTGCCCACGGCAGCCAAACGTAAGACCGATTTCCTGCACGAATACGTCTCGATTTTCCCCAACAAAGGCTAACGAAATCCCCAAAGAAAGTTAACGGAATCCCAAAAGCCAACGAAATCTCGAGTAGTACTCGAACTACGAAAGGGCTTGATTCCCACTAGGATACGTAGGTAGCCTATCATTAGGTCCAAATTTCCTCGACCAAAACGGTCACCCTCTCCTTCGGCAGCAGACAAAGTCCACCGAAAGGCCATTTCAAATTAAGGTCCGAGGCGCCTAAAAAGCCATCATCATTAAGGTCCGAGGCGCCTAAAAAGCCATCATCATCAAGGTCCGAGGCGCCTAAAAAGCCATCTTCAAGGTTCGAGGCACCTAAAACGCCATCTCCAAGGTTCGAGGCACCTAAAAACGCCATCATCAAGGTCCGAGGCACCTAAAGCGCCATCTCCAAGGTTTGAGGCACCTAAGACGCTATCACTAGAAAGCGATAAATCGCAATCATCCCCAGCAGAGACCGAAAATGGTCATTCTTATCCTCACAGGCGGATACCCGTCGACCGAAAATGGTCATTCCTATCCCCACAGAGCGGATAGCCATCGACCAAAATGGTCATCTCTTATCCCCAAAGCAGAAGTTTCTTTCCAAGAACCGATCGTAGAACTCGCTCATCGTGTTCGAGGCACCTAAAACGCCATCATCTCGTGGTCAAAGACCCGAACTACGATCGGCTTGATTCCCATTCGGGATACGTAGGTAGCCTATCGCTAGGTTCAGCCACCCGATCACTGATCATCCCGCCAAATATGGAGCCTTACTCTTATCGACGACCCCGCTTCCTTCGAAAGCGCCATCGCCGAGGGGCTACTGTAAGTGCTCTAATTTGAGCTTGTTAGAATTTTCGTTAGAAAATTAACGAAAGTTATAACATTTCTAACAATTCCTAACTATCCTAACATTTCTAACAAAGTGAGGGTAAATGGGCATTGTTATTTAAGGTTAAACCTTAAAAAGAATCTCAAAAAGCAAAACAAAAGAAGAAAACCAAAATAGCAATGGCCGGAAACACAAAACTCGGCCGGTTTAATTTGAATTTTGAAAAGATTATTCCTTGTGTCCAAAGCCCGAAGCCGCATTTAATGAACAAAGGCACGCCGAGGATCCATCCGCGCGGATGACTTTGCAATTTCAGAGGGCTATAAATTGAGCCCTCCAAATACAAAAATAAGAAGGAAGAACACAATAGCAACGAAGTTCGCGAAATATAGAGAGAAAACGGTGAGAATTCTCAAGAATTGTCACCTTTTTCTTTCCAATCTTTCCCAACTCATACTCATCCACTCACTCTCATATTAAATCCCTAAACACTCATACACTCAAGCCAAACACTCAAGAACACAAGGAAGATTGGTAAACCCTCTTCTTCCTAACCCTAAATCTCATCCATGCATGCATCTTCAAACTACAAAATGTAGTTCTTTCATCTTTTTCTCTAGATCTAAGAAGATCACCATGGAAGACCATCTCCATGGATGATCTTCTACAAAGATCAACATTATTTTCAAAGCTTTTCTTTCTTACTTGCAAAAATGCACTTTCAAAACCCTAGAAAACCATTTTCAAGCACTAAATCTTGATTTCAAAGGGTAAAATCCCCTCCCCAAGCAAATGAAATGCTTAGTCCTAATGTACCCCAAGGATGGTTTGGTATAGTTGATTCACCACTAAAATGTCTAGTGATCACTAACCAAAACCTAGGGAAATGGGGACAAGCATGGATGCAAAACCCCTTAAAATCATATTTTCTTTCTTGAGAAGTTGCTGTCCAGTAGCAATTTTCTCAGACCTCAGTCCATGGTCTTAATTTTTGGACACAGATGAACTTGGAATTTGGTGTTGACTACAAAACACTTTTTGTAGCCAACATCCAGAGCTTTCCAGACATATTTTTACCTTATTTTTTGGGTGAGTAAAACTCCTCTTTTCAATTTTTCTTTCAGAGGCTAGTTCATCAGCTTCTGGGAATCCAGATCTCATATCTGAGGTTTCCAGAAGGTTTTGACCCTCAAATCTTCTCCAAAATGGAAATTTCTTTCACACAAAGTTTATTCAAGGAGTCTAGAGAAACTTTCATTCTCTGAGTTCATCCAGATTATGAAGTTTTAGGACCCTTGAATCCATTTCAAAATCAGGTGTCTGCTGCCATTTCCTTCTGGCAGAAGTGACTTCTCAACTTCAAAAGGTTTTTTGAGTACCAAATCTCAAACCAAAAATTCTCCAAAAAATCATGGGATCAGTTTAAAGTCTTAAAAAGACATCCCAATTTTTACTTTTTCCAGTTTCAACTTATTTTGGCCAAAACACACACACACACACAAATGATTTTCAGCTTGGAAGACTCGTTTTACGAGGCGCGTCGGGTGCACACTAACGTCCTTCCCGACGCGTAACATGACCTCCGAACCTAAATCTCTGATCTCGGGCTTTTTTCAAAGTTTTGGCCCTTCAAAATTAAAATGGCGTGGCGACTCCGTTTTTTCCGGTTTTATTTGGTTTTTCAAAGAAACGCAAAAATCGAATTTTTCCCGCGAAAAAGGCAACACATCGTTACAGTTCCACATATGCCTTGATGAACATGGTCCATTATTTCTCGGGCCTCTTCTTCGGTGGCACAAAGGAGGTTTCCTTGGGAATGTTTCTTGAATAGACGGCCAGCGATGATGACGTAACTAGCGGCCAACCTCTTAAGGCCGATCTGAGTCTTCTGGTCTGTCTCAGGTGGGATGGTCCCATCTAGGATGAAATGCCAAATATCATGGTACCATGGTTTCTCTTTGGAGTTCTCAACAGTGACACATTCGGATAACCATTTGTCTTTGCAGTCATGGAGATCTATAACGGCGCAGTAGGCGGGAGTTGAACAAAGTGTTATTTTGAAGGGTTTGACTGCCTTTCCTTTAGGAATTTCAACCAAGGAAGCGAGTGTGGCTAATGCATCTGCGAACCGATTTTTATCTCTAGGAAGATAGTGGAATGAGACATCCTAAAATTGTTGCGCCAGCTCCTGGAGGTGGGCACTGTACCTTTGAAGGGTTGGATCTTGGATCCTCCACTTCTTTAGTGTCTGATTGATGATTAACTGAGAGTCCCCAAATACCTCGAGTTCGGTCACGTTGCGTTCTAGGGCCGCCTCAAGCCCCACTATGCAAGCTTCATATTCTGCGGTGTTGTTGGTGGCGTCAAAGTCAAGACGTATTGCCAGTGGAGTATAGATGTCATCAGGGTCTACTAACAACATTCTGATGCCGAACCCTTTCTTGTTGGCCGCGCCATCGAAAAATAATTGCCACTTATTTTCTTCTTCTATACTCATGATGTCCTCATCAGGGAATCGCGGGTCTTCCCCCTTCGCTTCGTCACAAGGAAATTCGGCCAACTGATATGCGAATACACTCCCCCTGACGGATTTCTGAATGACGTAAGTGATATCATATCCCGCGAGCATGAAGTACCATTTGGCCAATCTCGAAGACAAATTTAATTTGTCTAGGATGTATTTCAACGGATCTATTCTTGCAATGAGACGAAATGGGAAAGCTTCCATATAGTGCTTTAGCCTTTATGAAACCCAAACAAGAGCTGCTCAGGACTTGTCGAGTGGAGAGTAGTTGATTTCGCTTCCTTGGAATCTGCGGCTGACAAAGTAGATGGCATTCTCTGTGTGTGAGGCAGGCTATTCTTGAGCGAGCATAGCCCCTAGCGCATTGTCAGTAACCGTGAGGTACAGCTTCAAGGGTTTCTCCTTATGTGGTGGAACCAGGATGGGTGGGGAAGTTAAGTAATGCTTAACTTCCTCGAATGCTTCTTGACATTCTTCGTTCCACTCTTGAGGTGCGTTTTTCTTAAGGAGTTTGAAGATAGGATCGCACATTGTAGTCAGTTGATTGATGAATCGACTGATATATTGGAGTCTGCCCATGAATCCCTTTACTTCTTTCTGTGTTCTGGGTGGAGGCATGTCTATGATGGCTTTTATCTTGGCGGGGTCTGCTTCTATGCCACGCTCTGTGACCATGTACCCTAAGACCTTCCCTTTGACCACTCCGAATGAGCATTTGGCGGGGTTGAGTCTCATCTTGTGTTGTCTCAGTCGATTGAAGAATTTTCTGAGATCTCTGAAGTGCTGGCCATCTGTCCCCTTTGAGTGGACAATCATGTCATCCACGTATACCTCTATTTCTTTGTGGATCATGTCATAGAATATTGTCGTGACTCGCCACTGGTAAGTAGCCCCAGCGTTCTTGAGACCAAACGGCATGACCGTGTAACAGAACGTCCCCCAAGGTGTGGTGAATGTTGTTTTGTGCTGATCCTCCTCTTCCATGAGGATTTGGTTATACCCTGCGAAGCCATCGACGAATGAGCGGACTCCGTATGCGGCTGTGGCGTCGACCAACATGTCTATGTTCGGTAGCGGGAAGTCATCTTTAGGGGATGCCTTTTTCAAATCTCTGAAATCAACACAGACTCGTATTTTCCCGTTCGACTTGGCTACTTGGACCGTGTTTGCTAGCCATTCTGGATACTCGATAACTTTGATAAACCCTACGTTCAAGAGTTTCATGATTTCCTCTTTCACTTGCATTGACCATTCTGGCTTGATTCTGCATAGTTTCTATTTGACTGGCTTGGCGTCGGGTAGCAGCGGTATCTTGTGCTCTACAATTGACTGATTCAACCCAGGCATATCTTTGTAGGACCAAGCAAATACATTGACATATTCTCTGAGGAGCTGCGTCAAGGTTTCTCTGTCTTCCCCCTTGAAGAAGCTGCCAATCTTTGTTTCTCTGGGGTCTTCTGTTGTCCCAAGATTAACCATTTGCATTTCCTCATCGTCAACAGGGCCATTCTTTCCACAACGACCTACTTTCTTAGCTAATTCTTTTAAGATTTGTTCATTTTCTTGATCTATCTCATCGTATGATTCATTATTAACGTGTTCGTTATATTGATTATTATTAGTTAATTCATCATTCACGATGTTAGCAATCTCAGGGTACTCGAAAAGATCAAAGTTTTCATTAAGGAAGTAAGGGAATACATGTTCGGCCACCGCCTCGATTTCCTCTTGAGTGAGTTCATCAGAGGTGGAGCCTGCTTCTAATGTGAAAGTTACAGGACCTATCTTCCTGCGGGGATGGGGAGTGCAACCAAGCTCTTTGATCATGAAGTCTTCATCAACAACTGGTCCTCCGGTGACGTGCCAGTTTAGAATTGGCTCATCACATTTCTGTATTAGCCTTGTGTAATCAATGGTTGGAGCGTCCCCCTTGGAGATTGCATGGATCTGGCTGTCTTCTAACCGGCATAGGTCTTCAAACTGTCGCAGCATGTCTTCTCCCAACACAAAGTTCCATTCGCTTGTCATTTCTGCCTTCGTGACCCACAAATCATTAGGGATTAGTAAGACGGGTTCTGTTTCATCTGGAGAAGCATCGCAGTCGCTGAAGATTTCAAAGCCCGGTTGGCGCTTTCCTTTATCGTCAGTCCATGGTTCTGAAAAGATAAAGTAGGGAATACTTTCCCTTTCCCGGACTAAGTAGCCATTGAGTGTCTTTCGATATGGCTCGAGGTTACAATATTTGACCTTTGGGTCATTGTGGCCTTTGTACGCGGTTTCCTCCCCCTTGACTTGAGTGAAGTCCCAATCCTCTTCGTCATCCCCATCGTGGATGGAAATGATGTATCCTAGGCCATGCTTTGTGTGAGGTGGGCGAACCGGTGGTGGTTCCGTTATCCCTTGTAAGTGCTTTCCAAGCCCCAAGCCAGGGAAGTATCCTTTTGCTTGCATCATTTTCCAGACAGGAAGGTTTCCAGAAAACCGAAGTGCCTTGGCGTAATCATTTTCGTTGCAAGTTTCTATGAAGTTCACAGTGCTTTCTTTCTTGATCTCACATAAGTAATCAGAATCGAAAAGGGAAATACTGACTAACTATTATTAAAAAGCAAACTTGATACTCTTGCCCACAAATGAAGTCTTTAGGCAAGTAGTACCCGACTAAACTAAACTAGACTACTAATTGTTTCTTTTGCAAATAAAAGTAAATGACTGAAAGAAAGAAAAGAAAGATTTCATTCCTCTAACTCTTCCAACTTATGGCACCTCCGCTAGGAGCAATTTTGATGAGACCGCCGTCAATTAAATCTTGGATTGCATTCTTCAAGTTGAAACAATCATCGGTATGGTGGCCATAGCATTGATGGTAGAAGCAGTAGAGGTGTGGAGCTCGCCCTTCTCTCTTGGGTATGTAACCCTCCATTGGGCTCATCTTTCCATCCTTGCGAAGGCTTCTGAATAGATGACCGAGAGAGATATTTCCGATGTTGGAGAAGATCCTACCCTTCCTTCGCTTAGCCATTTGATTGTGAAGGTCTCGAATATGGTTCTCATAGTGTTGCACAAAGACGTTGTGACGAGACTGATATTTTGCTTCCATTTGATCCTTGAGGTCACGGTAGAGAGTATTGAGGCAATACTTGACTCTTTCATCAATGTCATCTTCAATGTGAGCTTCGAGAGTGATACACTTTTGGGTCATAGCCTCAAGTTCGCTTTTGACCTCTTCAAGTTCTTCAATCAGCATCTTGGTCTTACCAGCTTGGATGGATTCTTCCAAGTTGTGCCATGCATCGTTGTCCTCGATTTTCTGCAGGGCTTTGGCAAGTTGAGCCTTGATGTCATTTAGCTCTTCTTGCACAGATAATTACCCGCTGTCGGAGCCACTTTCCATCTTCCGTAAATCTCTAGCAATGCGGGTGGAAGGTAAATCAAAGGCTTCTCTCCAACCTTCCACATGCTCCATTTCAGCGATAAGGGGTTTGGTCAACCCTTGCAGAGTTGGTTGTTCAAGGTCCTTCTCGGTGACGTCGTGCTTTTCAGTAGACATTGTGTTGGGAGTCTTGAAGTTGAGTAGCTTCGGAAACTGACAGAAGAGATGCAGAGACGATATCAGGATCAAATCTAGCCCCAACAAGTCGGAAGCAGGCTTAAATGGCTCAGGCTCAGTTTCAGCAAACAAAGACATTATCTCGCGCGAGATATGTAGTCACGCGCGAGATAATCACACGGAAAGTCAATTTTTTATTAGACCTAATTTTTTATCGGAACGGAAAATCCGTTTTGAGGGGTTTCTAAGGCCTTTATCAGAACCTAACGACTAAGCAATTAATCCGATTTTTGTAAAACAAAGCCATGTAAGATCCTTTTTTTTTGAAGGATTATTATTTTTTCAAAGGGACATCCAAAAGGGTCATTCCGAAGGGACTTTTTCCGAAGGGACTTTTCCGAGTCCTTCTTTATTGTCAATTTTACATGGCTTTGTTTTGGTCAAAAACAAGAAAAGATCACCGAGTCAAAACCGACCGGTCACGGAGTGATCCTAAAAATACATTCTACATGAAGATGTGGCAATGCAGGGCTGGAAGGCTAGGCTCCCCGCGATATGACAATCTAGGTGGATTGAATACGCGGAGTGGGATGATCCAACTTCGGAGAGACCGGCGACTAGGTGGTTACCGTCATCCGTCCTTAGTGTGGGTCCCGGGTTTATATAGGGCATGCAGTGCAATGACAGATATATCATTAGTGCGCGTGTGTGATAGTCAATCTAGGTGATAGATAAAAATAGAGATTATTTTTTTGAAAACAAAAAGAAAAACAAATAGTGGCTACACCAAGTGGTTGCCTACGTTTCGCCCAATTCAGAAAGACTCAGGTTGTCGTAGTTCCACGTAAAGAGAGAGAGAGAGAGAGAGAGAGAGAGAGAGAGAGAGGAATAAATTAAATTACAACTCCCGAATCCCCAATGGACCGGACTTTAAAAAAATAAACCCCAATCGCACGCAGTTTATAAATAACAATCAATTATTTAATCAAAATACGATTTTGAGTTCGACATCTTAAGGGAGGCCTTAAGATGAGGGAACTCTGCAGATAATGGATTCTGGGATTCCCCTTGCGTGTTCGACTTTGGTCTCGGACCTTGAGATGAACAGGAGAAACCAGAAAGCCACAGATTGCCGAGGCGATATCTCGCGCGAGATAGGATATCTCGTGCGAGATATGCCTGATCTGGGAATAGAAAATCGAATTTACAATAAAACTTTTTTTTGAAAACCTCTCTTTTAATTTTGACGCAAGTTTAAGCCTCTTAATTTTATATCCCCAGCGGAGTCGCCACTGTGAGCGATACGTAGTATTTTTTTAACATCTTTTTGGTCGCCACCTATATTATTCGTTTGGAAAACATAGAAAAACCATTTTGAAAAGAGATTTGGGTTCGGGACTTAGGTTATGGAATGGGAAGGTCAAGGAGCACCCATTCCACCCAATCCGGAGATCGGTCTTGCTAAAGAAAAGAGAGGTTTTCGAAAAAAGAGAAGAAGATTGCAAATAAAAATAAACAAAGATCCATTTAACAAGGTTAAATGGAATGTAGGATCGATTGCTTCGATACCGACCCCATGATTTGGAGAGGCTCTAGGCCGTTCCTAGATTCTATGGATTTATACCACTCTAACAATCAATTAGAAAGGGATTTAGGGTTACCTTGCGTGAGGTGATTTGGGCAGAGTTTCGACTCAAGTTTAGAATCGAATCTTGATACGGACAGAGCTTCGCCTCGGTCCTTGACTCGGATCTTGATGTTTGTTTATCAACAAGGTTGACAAACAAACTTTGAGGTGATTTTAGGGTGATTTTGTAGGAATCTTTCAGGGAGAGAAACCAACAAAATGTGTGTGAATTGTGGAATTGTGGACCTCTTGAACCTTGGAAGGTGTTGAAGATGAGATCAAACACCTCAAGAAAGTTCAAGACTCCAAACTCTATTGGTTGGCCGGATTGATGAAGTTTTATCTCGAAAAGAGGTTAAAATTGACGAGGAAACTGTCATCTGCATGCTGCAGAAGGACAATATTTCGCGTGAGACACGCCATTCCGTGCGAGATATTGCTCCTGTGGACAATTCCGTCCCTCCCTCGCTGTCTCGTATGCAGTTTAGTCCCAAACTAATGGTGGTTAGTCAAAACTTAACGAAACATGATGAAATGGTGTATTTCTACTTCTTGACTCAAAGCGAGACTTAGAGTGGTATAAATATGATCTGATGGGTTCAGAATGGGGTGTCTACAGCTGTTCATAGGGACCTTGACCTCTGAGGGAATGATTAGGAGGAGTTCGTCATGATTGAGACTGTTTGGAGGCATCTGAACCTAAGGGAGACTCTTTCGGGTTTGACGGAAATGCTTTTGAAGGTTCCAAGTTTGACAGAAATGCTTTTGAAAGTTCCGGGTTAAACGGAAATGCTTTTCGAGAGTTCCAGGTTTGACGAAAATGCTTTTGAAATTCCGGGTTTGACGGAAATGCTTTTCGAAAAAATATTATTGTGCGGGCTTACACTGACATGCTGCTCGTCTCTTGTCATGCTGGGGATATGGTGTTCGGGCTTACGGTGATGGCCAAAGAGGGATTGTTGTGCGGGCTTATACTGACTGCCGCTGAAATGGGGTGGTTAGGCTTACGATTGACGGCCGGGAAATTGAATGTTCACTTGCTGGAGTGAAAAAGGATACTCGGGCTTACTATGGCGGCCGAAGAGGGATTGTTGTGCGGGCTTATAGTGATTGTCGCTGAAACGAGGTGGTCGGGCTTACGATTGACGGCCAAGGAATTGAATGTTCACTTACTAGAGTGATAAAGATACTCGGGCTTATTATGGAGGCCGAAGAGGGATTATTGTGCGGGCTTATAGTGATTGCCGCTGAAATGGGGTGGTCGGGCTTACGATTGACGGCCGGGGAATTGAATGTTCACTTGCTGGAGTGAAAAAGATACTCGGGCTTACTATGGCGGCCGATTTACCTTCTAAAGGTGCTAATGAGATTTAACGTCCGAAGACAGAATGTTAGCGAGGACTAACGGGAATTTTAACGTCTAGAGACGGAATTGTGATTTAACGTCCGAAGACGGTTTGAGATTTTAATGTCCGTAGACAGAATATTAGTGAGGACTAACAGGAAATTTAATGTCTGGAGACGGGATTGTGATTTAACGTCCGAAGACGGTTTGAGATTTTAACGTCCGAAGAAAGAATGTTAGTGAGGACTAACAGGAAATTTAACGTCTGGAGACGGAGCGTTAGAAATGTCTAACTGGGATTTAACCTCGGGGGAAGGGGCGTTAGAAATGTCTAACTGGGGAATTTTTAACTTTTGCGGACAAAAGAGTTAAACTCGGAATTCTGGAAAGAAGAGGGGCTAAAGTCGCAAAGAAAAGTTTATGGTGTAAAACGGACCGGCCAGACTGAGTTTCGCCATGGACCTTTTTAAATCAGCGCAGGGGCCGACGCTGAAATGGCAAAAAAAAACATTTTCAGCTAGAGAGAAGAGAGAAAAGAGTGAAATTTGTCCCATTTTTTTTTTGCGAGTTTTGTTCAAATCTTTGAGAGATTATCATTATGGAAGCAGGATTAGGACGAAAGGGTCGGCACAGGAGGATCGACAACGAGAGAGCGAGGCTAAGGAGGACGGTGCGAACTACCGCTCTTCCTTTGGATCCACCCGAGTTTTATCCGGCTCGGGATTGCCACAAATCCAAGGAGGGGATTGCGAGGAAGGTTAGCATCCTCTAAATTCCGTCAATTTTTAGAATTTGCATTCTTGAATTTTAGGAATTTTGACTAAAATTGAGTTAGGATTCTTGGTGCCCGATTTGGGGCTTTTGACCTTGCGATGCCCCTTTGTCGAAATTGACTGTAGCTTATTTCAATTGACGTTATGGGTAGACAACGTAGAAATTTTGGTAGAAAAATTCCATGTCTAGGGGCATTTTCCAAAATTAAATTAAGTTTAATTCGGGACGGAGTAAATTTTGAAAGTTCCGATTTGGACGGATTTTTCGAAGTGTTTTGAAAGTTTCGGGTTCGACGGAGTTTTCGAAATGTTTTGAAAGTTCCGGGTTCGACGGAGTTTTCAAAATGTTTTGAAAGTTCCGGGTTCGACGGAGTTTTCGAAATGACTTGAAAGTTCCGGGTTCGACGGAGTTTTCGAAATGACTTGGATGTTTTGGGGTTTCGAACCGTTAGTATTCTGACTTGGACGAAGATACTTTTAGGAGAAACAAATTATATCTTTGTTGACATACTTTTGTGATTGTGATATGCACTTGTGCATTTTACGGATGTTATCTCTGTAGTAACATTCTTTTTCCGTGTTCACCTGCAGGGGCGAGGGCCGATTGACGTGTCTAATGTGAAGAGTAGGGGGATGTTGAGGCGGTCCATGAGCTGTGGGAGATTTTCCCAGATGTGGCTCGGGATGGGGAGAGGAGTCCACGACAGTTCGTGATTGACTCCAACCTGGCAGGCTTTATTAGTTCGGTAGCCGTGGTGGCTTCAACGCAGAGGGCGAAAGTACTCCATGTTGCCCTGAGCGAGTACTGATGGGATACGACCCACACATTTCATTTCAGGTGGGGGGAGGCGACCGTGACCCCTACAGATTTTGCTGCGATTATTGGGTTGTCATTCCGAGGCAACCCCATTAAGTGGTTTGATGGCTTCACTAGGGAGCAGTTGGTTGATCTGCTTGGTTTCGATATTACCGATGCCAGGGGCCTGGGTATTCGGTATGGGCCGATGGAGGCTCACTTGAGGAGGGGCATCGAGGAGTATTTGGCTGGCTCTGTGAGGATGACAACAGAGTGCTTGGCTCGAGGGTTTTTGTGGTTCGCTCTGTCAGCTACCTTGTTTCCCAATGCTGACACGGCATGTCAGTTTGCTCTGCTCGGCTCTTTGACCAATCTGGAGGCTGTGAGAGGGTTTGCTTGGGGAGGGGCCAATCTGGCCGAGCTCTATTATGCTTTGGACAGGCTCTCTCGGGGAGAGGCCAACTCATTCTGCTGCTTTCAGTTTGCTTTAGATGTGAGTTTCTTTCTTTTTCTCTTCCTTGTCTCACTTGTACTCGTATGTAACTACTTTGTAGATGACATAACTTTCCTTGTGTTTGACAGGTGTAGTTCTTGGAGGTGCTCCACCTGCACATGTGGTTTTCCAGGGAGGCATATACGCATTTATTCCCTGCCATGTTGACTTGGAAGAAGGTGGCGAGGAAGCCGGTAAAGTCGAGGGAGAGTACTCGATTAACTTATGAGGAGGTGTCTCTGGCCATGGACCCAGATTTTTCTCCGAGGATCAGCCTGACCTGGTGGAGTCGGCTTGATCATTTTGTGGTGCATGCTGCTGGGGAGATTACACATCAGCGGAAGCTGCTGGTGGGGCTTCATTGTGACGTGATGTACCTGGGCAAGAGGGTGTCTTGCCAGCATGCTTCGGGGTCTGTTCCCTTGGTTCTGAGGGATCCACCTCTTCACATGCAGTATCCTTTGCTCATGGCTTGGGCGGAGTTAGAGCGGTATAAGCAGGGTGTGCCTCACGCCGAATATATCATAGAGGACGCCGACTATGATGTTTTCCGAAGGACGAGGATGAGGAGCCCGCAGGTGCTGGATAGAGAGGGCGAGGGCCCTGCACATCCCCGAGACTACCCGCTCCCCTACGCTCGCTTGTCATTCGAGGGCGTTGGTGGTTCTCGCAGGCGGCTGTTGATTCCCATCCCGAAGCAGGCGAGGCCTCAATACAGAGTTGATCCTAGTGCTTCAGTGAGTGTTTTGCTTTGCTTTTCTGTACTTGGTAGTAGCATCTTGCAAATATTGCATTTGTACTGTCTGTTTGTCTTTTGACGGCTTTCTTGGTTTGCAGGTATCTGGCCGTACTTACGATCAGGCCGTGAGGCGCTTAGATGGGATAACCAACTATGCTAGGAGGCTCGTGGATTTCCTGCGGTGTGGTTCCCGAATGAGTGCAGATGTTTATGAGCCGATGCCTTCACGGCCGTCTGCTGCGAGGGACCCATCTGCTTCCATGGCTGGTGGCACAGATTTTGCGCAGGGGTTCAGCCAGTTCTCCGGTGAGACTGCTGGGTTTGGAGCTCGCCACTCCTCGTATTCGGGACACGAGCAAGGAGAGTCCTCGGGGGCATAGGAGCGGAGTCGCCACTTCTCGTACTCCGGTCTTGACTAGTTTGTGGATTATTTGTCTACCGCGGATCCAGCTGCAGCGGGGCAGTATTTTGAGTGCTCGAATGACGAGCAGGACTCTGAGTAGTCCTTTTGATTTATTTTAGACAATTGTGTGTATTGCCCGAACATTGATTTGTTTTTGGAAGGGCCTATGGGGCGAACTCTTGTACGTTTTGAATATTTATAATGATTACCTTCATTTATTTTTGGCAAATAAGCAAGTAGGTTGATCAAAAAATAAATAATAATGGAACATGCATTAAATAATAAAATTTGAGCTGGTCAAAATTTATATCTACATGCACTGTTATTAAATTAACTGCACTGTTGCACGAGGCCGGGGCGGATGTGGTGTCGACAGTGAATGATTTAATCACGGGTGAAGACACTTTGGTCAAGGATTTAATAGGAGGTCATTTGGAATTGTTTCAGGGAGAATTGAAGCAGCTGGCTGCAGAGTTGACCGAGTCAACCTGCAAAACGGGCCGGCCGGCCTGTGCCTGAGTTTCAGATTATTTTAAATTGCAGTCCAGTTTCTGCAATTTGTAAACTTTATGCTTGTTTCTGAAGCAGAAGCTGATTTCTCTCTCAAATTCCTTGGAGTTTCCTTCATTTCTCATGGCTTTGTTTCCAAGATTGTTGTCTCAGACACAAGAACAATTTTTGGAGAGTTTCCAGATGTTGGTACTGCACCACACGAGGCAAAGTAAGGGGTTTTGTCGAAGGTTGTTATAGAATGAAGGCGGTTTGGGCTTTGAAGGAGCTCATGCCGGATTGGGATCTTTTGAGAGCCGCGGCTCATTTCTGGGATGAAAGGAGGCACGTGTACAGCTTCTCGTATAATGAGATTATGCCCACACTCAAGGATTTTTGGGCTATCCTTGGAGGACCTGAGGTAGAGCAGATTGTTCTTCCTTTGACGGGCGGCCTGACCACCGTTGAGAAGTTAAGGCTTCTACCCATTTGGTGAAGTAGTCGACTGCGACTAATATGAACTTGTGACCATTGCTCCTTGGCGGAGTAATTTTGCCGATGACATCGATTCCCCATGTGGCAAAAGGCCATGGTGTAGTAATGCAGTAGAGCTCGTGAGGAGGGATGTGATTGAGGTTGGAGAACCGTTGACATTTGTCGTAGCTTCTGATGAACTGGATGCAGTCTGTTTCCATTGATACCCAATAGTAACCCATACGGAGGATGATCTGTGTCAATGCTCTGGCGTTCATGTACGGACCGCAGGTTCCGTTGTGAACTTCATTCATCAGTTCGCTGGCTTTTTCTTTATTTACACACCAGAGGAGTGGTCCTTGGTGGCGCTTCTTGTATATCATGCCCCCCAGAATGACGAAATGGGATGACAGGCGTTTTAGAGCCATCATGTTTTTGGCTTTGATCCCTTCTTTGTATTTTTCATCTTCATTTGTAAAGGAAGCTTCCCCGTTTTGGAAGTACTAGTATATTTAATTGTACCAGGGTTCGTCGATCGGTTCATGTTCAACTTCGATCTCACAGCAATAGGCGGGTGTTTCCCTTCTGCCTAAATAGAGGGGTTTTACTGATTTCTCTTCGGGAATTTCGACAAGAGATGTTAGGGTGGCCAGGGCATCTGCGAAGCGATTCCTGTCTCTTGGCAAATATTGGAAAGAGATGTCCTTGAACTGAGCAATGAGCTCCTTCATGTACATATGGTACTTCTGGAGGCCAGAATCTATTGTCTTCCATTTGTTGGATACTTGATTGATGATCAATGCCGAGTCTCCGTATACTTCCAATTCTGAAATGTTGCGTTCAAGAGCGGCTTCTAGGCCGGCTGTGCAAGCTTCATACTCTGCTACATTGTTGGTTGCCTCAAAATTCAGTTTGATGGCTATGGGAGTGTGCTCATCTTTAGGATCGACCAGGAGAATTCCAATACCATTTCCCTTCTTGTTGGCTGCCCATCGAAGAAGAGTTGCCAGCGGTTTACGCTGTTGAGTGAGAAGATCTTGTCATCTGGAAACTGCGGATCAGGACCCTTGAGTTCACTGCTTGGGAAGTCTGCCAGCTGATCTGCCATTACTCTACCCTTTATTGATTTTCTGACCATGTATTTGATGTCAAATTTAGCCAGGAAGAATGACCACTTGGCTAATCTCATTGATAGAGATGGCTTGTCGAAGAGATATCTGACGGGGTCCATCTTGGAGACCAGGAGCACTGAATATGACTGCATGTAGTATTTCAGTTTCCCGACTACCCATACCAAGGTGGTACAAGTTTTCTCTAATGCTGAGTAGCTGAGTTCACTTCCTTGAAGCTTTCGGCTTACGAAGTAGATTGCATACTCAACTCTGGAGTCTTTTTGTTCTTGCGCCAGCATAGCCCCAGTGCGTGTATGCATCCTTTGTCAGGTATAGGAGGAGTGGCTTATCTTCATGTGGCGGGCACAGGATTAGGGGATTCACCAAGTATGTCTTGATTTTCTCAAAGGTTGTCTGGTATTCGGAGTCCCATTTGATGTCAGCATTTTTCTTCATTAGTTTGAACATTGGCTCGCAGAGAGATGTCAACTGGTTGATGAAGCTGCTGATATACTGAAGTCTTCCCATGAAACTTTTCACTTCTGTCAGTGTCTGCGGTGGCTTCATGTCAATGATGGCCTTGATTTTCTTGGGATCAGCTTCGATGCCTCTTTCTGTAACCATGTACCCCAGTACATTGCCTCGCTTGACGCTGAAGGTGCACTTTGCAGGGTTCAATCTCATGGAGTACTTTCTGAGTCTGTTGAAGAATTTTATTAAATCTGTCATGTGTTGCATGTCTGATCCTCTGGAGTGGACGATCATGTCGTCGACATACCCTTCAATTTCTTTGTGAATCATGCCATAGAAGAGAGCTGTTGCAGCCCGCTGATAGGTAGCCCCTGCGTTATTTAAACCAAATGGCATGACCGTGTAACAGTATGTCCCCCATAGAGTGGTGAAAGCAGTATTGACTTGATCTTCCTCGGACATCTTGATCTGATTGTATCCAGCAAAACCATCCACGAAGGATTTCACTTCGAAATTTGCCGTGGTGTCGACCAGCAGGTCGATGTTGGGCAGTGGGAAATCGTCTTTAGGGCTGGCCTTGTTGAGATCTCGGAAATCCACACAACATCTGACCTTTCCATTGGCCTTGGTGGCTGTCACAATGTTGGAGAGCCAGGTTGGGTACTCAATTACTCTGATGAAGCCGACACGGAGCATCTTCTCAATTTCTTCTTTTACTTGCAGGGACCATTCTGGCTAGATCTTACGCAATTTCTGTTTGACAGGCTTGGATTCTGGATCCAGAGGGATTCTGTGCTCCACGATTGAGGGATCGAGTCCTAGCATTTCTTGGTATGACCAGGCAAACACGTCAACATATTCTTTGAGGAGATTTATCAAGGCTTCTTTTTCTGCACCGGCGAAGAAACTGCCCACTTCCCTTTCTTTAGGCTCTTGCACTGACCCCAGGTTCACTTTAGTCATAACCTCTTCGGCAGCTTTGGCCCGATTGTCCTCTTAGTCAACTACACGCTTGAGAACTTCTGTAATGTATTGTTCGTTTAGTGTGTCTGCTTCTTTATCAAGTGAGTCATTATTAACGTCTTTTAAGTTGTTTGTTAATTTATCAGTTGTTAAAGTGGCAATGAGGGGATAATTCGAAAGGTCGAACTTTTCATTTAATACGAACGGGAATACATTGTTGGCTACATTATCATAGTCTTCCGGCGTGAGGTCGTCGGACGACTCAGAGGACTGGACTTTGACAATGATTGACTCAGAGGGTTTGAGACTAGGCTTAGGGAGATGTGGGTGCAGGCCCAGTTTGTCTTCTATTTCTGTCTGGCTTGCCCTTGGTCCGGTGAAAGTCACCCAGTTTTTCAGTGGCATTGCTGGATTTTTGGTGAGGGTTCGGGGGTCGAGAGGCTTGGCTTCTGCTGTCCCGATCATGGCGATCATGCTATTTTTAGAGCCCAGGTCAATCAGGTTTGGCACCTCCATGACTTCTTCAAAAAGACTCTGTAGAGCGGGTCCACTGAGAGCATCTTCTATGAATTCTGGTTCCTTCTGCTTTAGAGTTACTGTCTCAAATGTGGCCTAGGAGGCTGACCCGAACAGTCTGCTTCCCACAAAGAGTGTCTCGAGCTGCTCTTCTATGTCTGGGATCCCTTTGAATGTGTACTCATGCTGAACTGTGGTGGCAATTGGTCCAGGTAGAGCAGTGATGTCAAGGAATGCTCCCCTTATCGAATTATATTTGAGTCCTCTGAAACGCTTGAGGTCCTGTGCCAGCTTTTCCATCCTTTCTGTAGTCTCTGTGCTAACTTTTCCTGCTTCTTTCTCATCTTCATGAGTTCCACTTTCGGTCCCCTCAGTTCTGCTGTCGGTTCCGCTGTCGGTTCCCTCAGTTCTGCTGCTGGTTCCTTTGATGAAGTAGTGGGTGAGGTCAAAACTGTAAGGTCGGAGGTTGGGTGTGCCGTTGAAGGTTCCCCTTTTGCAGGCCGCTGCCTTGGTGTTGGCAAGCCTTTTGTTTTCTTTGATATCAGCTGGTGTTGTCACATAACCGAGCCCCTGGACTGTAGTGTGGTCCTTGAATTCGATAACTTGGTGTTGGCCTTGTAACCTTTTGCCGAGCCCCAGTCCCGGGATGAAGTTCATGAGCTTCATCATTTTCATGGCGGGAGGGATTTTGTCCCAAAACAGTGGAAGGTCCACGCTGCATATTTGGATCTTGGAAGTCTCCAAGGTGAACCTAGTTAATGCCATATCATCATCATGCTTGATTTCTAACACTGGAATGCCATTGGTGCTGGTCCCCTCGGTAGTGATGCTGTCGCCGTAGACTGTTGTGAGCTCATTGCCTTGCATGAACTTGATACATTGGTGAAGGGTGGATGCCACACCGTTAATTTGATGCAGCCAGGGTCGTCCCAGGATGGCTGTGAAAGTGATAGGAATGTCCAACACTTGGAATTCGGTGGGGATCATCCGCTTGCCGAACCAGATGTTTAGAGTAGCAATACCAAGAACTGTACAGGAAGTAGAATCATAGGCCTTGACAGTGTGGACTGAAGGCTTCAGGTCTGTGGGCTTGATGTCAAGCAGGTCCATCATCTTGGCGGGCAAGACATTCATTCCAGAACCTCCGTCTACCAATACACGGGGAAGGCGATGCTCGTCCAGCTAAACTGTGATGTAGAGCGGCTCATTCCGATCAGGCCCAAATTTTGGTTGGTCCAAATCTGTGAAGGTGATGATGTTTCCATAGTGGATGTTGCCGATCATCTAAATCACTTCCTCTGGAGTTGCGTCCACAGGGACCATGGTGCGGGCCAAACTTTCCTCTAGCTTGAGCTTGTGAGGGTATGAAGATGTGAGCAGGGACCACAGGGAAATGTTCGCCTGGGTCTGCTTAAGCTGAGTGAGGATCGGGTCCTCCTTTATGGGAATTGTTTCTTCGGGCAAACCGGGTTGCGGTTCTGGCTCTGTCGGCTTTTTGGTGGCCCTGGGCGGTAACACATGGATTTGACCCGATCAGGTTAGAACGTTGACGTCGGGCTTGGTCCCTTTTGAATAGATTGCTTTGAGCTGAGCCATAGTCAGTGGAGGATTTTTTGAAGCACATGGCTATATGTCCTCCCTCAATTCGTTGACTGTTGATGTATTCCCGAGGGCTTCGGTAGCTTTCCGGATTCTATCCCAAGATACTGGTTTAGGTGTCTCTGCAGGGAGGGAGCCTATGGTTCGCCGCAGTTGCTCGACCGTCAAGTCTTGGCAGTGGTTACTGGACTGAACTAAGTATTCTTTGACCCTCCGGGAGGTTAGAGAGTTCTTGGTTCAAGCGAACGGTCTCTTTTATTTCTTCACGGTATCTTTGCGCTTCTTTCCTTCTTCTTGGCCGAAAGGTGTTCATGGCATTCTGGAGTTGGGACAGGAAGTAGTCATGGTTTGCTAATTTTCCTCCACTTTTGACCCAGATCAGCTCTCTTGCAGTAGAGCCTTCATCGAGAGCTAGCGCTTGCGTTTCTTCCCATGTGAGAATAGCCAATGCTTCCTTGAACTGTATGCGGCAGTCTAGATAAAATTCCATCGGGGAGAGCTTTCTCTGCTGCTTTAACTGAGTGGCGGGTATGTCGGAAGGTGAGTATACGGCTTCCCGGACGTCTGCCCATGTGACTGGTTTTTGTCCCAGTTGGTCGTTTCTGTAAACGAAAGCGGTAGTCTGTGGAATCTCCCTGAGCAGTTGTTGGAGATGTATTTCCATCTTTCTCTTCTTTTTGAATAGACCTTCCTCTTTCAATTGGTCTTTCAATTTGAGAACGGAAATGATCCACTCCCATCCTCCAGGACCCTTGGGATTCCTGTTTTGTTGACTTCACGACCGGCTTGGAAGAGAATGGTTTCATCGTCTTCGTCGTCGCTTTCACAAAGGACTTGCTTCTCTCGAGGCGATAAGCACTTGTATTCTTCATGCTGTTTGGCTAGGTATTCCTTGTGCTATGCCATTCCATCTCCTAGGTCGTCGGGACCGTTGACCGCCCTCCCTTGCCAGAGGGGGTTTGATGAGAAGCGATGGTAGTCCAGGAAGTCGTCGTGGCCAAAACCTTTGAGGTCGAACTGGTCTTGAGTAGCCTCTAGCTTGCTGTCTGAAACTGCTTGTGACGCTTTAAGGGCTCGGTCCCTGTGAGTCTTCTGAGCTTTGTTTTCATCCCAGAGGTGATTTTCTTATGCAGCTAGTTCCAAGAGGGCTTTCCTTAAGAGAGCTAAGTAGTCTCCGTAGGTGCGCGCTATCTGACTGATGTCTAGAACTGTAATCACATCCAAATATCTGAATGGCGGAAACACTTGGATTATATTGACGAAGGAAGTCGTGCTGGGACATTCCATGCAGCCTTCCTTGATCTCGATCACCAAAAATTTTACCCATATCTGCTTGATCAAACCAACGGGGCTATTGAACTCTGTGAGGCTGATGGTCTCGTGATCTCATTCGAGAGCCAAGTCTATCAGAGCTAGCAGCTTGCTGGTGGGATGTCTAAATCCATGGCCGTGATGGCTGGGAGAAGGGTCGAACTTGAGCATGTTGATGATGAGGTGATCATTCCTTTCTTTGAAAGCTTGATCTGTATCGCTGGGAGGACATTTGCAGATGTTCTCAGGGTGGCTGCTGGAGGCGTTCCCGAGGCTGATCTGACTTGTAGCAAGGTGAGGTGTTCTGTCTCCTTTGTCAGTGTCTTTGGCCTTGACGGCGCTCTTGGCAATGAGCTTGACTGACGGCACAGGCTGGTCCGGTTGCCACTGGGGCTGATAACTGGAAGTGATGTCGAGCCTTGAGCTCTCTTGTCCAGGGCCTCGTTTACCATGATCAGGCAATCGTCGAGGGTAACTTTGGCATTGCAGAATCGGACAATAAGGACCGGATCCTTGGCATCGTCGGGATATCTGGAGAAAATGATTTTGACGAAGTCATCGTTAGTTACGTGATCAGAGGGGTTCTTTGTTGTGTCAACCAGTTGTTTCCACTCGCCGAATAACTGTCTGTACTGGACATTGAGTTTGACAATTTCCATGGTATTGGAGCCTTTATCGTAGGTGACCTTGTCGGAACTGGTGCCATCCTCGAAACTGAGCATGTGTATGTAAGGGTCCTCTTGCGGATCTGCCGCGTCTTCCACTCCGGAGAGTCCTGATTCGTCGCCGTCTGATGGCTCAACCCAGATCAAAGGACGTCTCGCGCCCTGTCGCGAAGCTGGTGCTGCTAGAAAGACCTCATGCCCTTCGTTTGAGAAAAGGGGTTCGGTGGGCAATTCTGCGTGTAAGACATCCCAAACGACTGCCATACATTCATCACGAGTGTGCCGGTGCTTGTTGACCTTTATCGTGAAGATTTCTTCGCCTGGCGGGGCCAGAGAGTTTGCTCGAAGGATGCTGACAAATCTTCGATCGGAGATAGGGGGTTTGTGTGCCCGTATCATTGCGATGCTCAGGGTTTCTTTCCAGTCTGCATCCAAGTTTCGAAAACGGCAGTTGAACTTGATGAACCTGACTGCTTCGGGATCTTCCTGCTCGAGGACGTTGACATAGTTAGCACCTCCGGACTCTGAGGGATTCTGATGAGATTTGCCCAGATTGTCCTTTGGTCGGCTTGCATGAGGTAACCCCGGTGCCTGGCTGCAGGCATGCTTAATTGGCATTTCGGCTTCATTCCTATGAGGAAACTGTCCCTTCTGATGACCTCGAGATCTCCTTGTCGATTTATGAATTTGACACACTGATGGAGAGTGGAGGTGATGGCCTTTATTTGGTGTAGCCATAGACGTCCCAACAGAGCTGTAAATTCGGACGGGATGTCCATCACGTGGAACTTTGCTGGCACCATTTGGGTTTTGAACCAGAGCTCCAGAGTCACCGTCCCTAGGATGGGACGAGACGTGCTATTTAGGCTTTGATAGTTCGGGCAGATGGGATCATGTGGCCTTGATCAATGAGTAAGGCTCGCATCTTGCTGAGGGGAAGGACGTTGACTACTGATCCATTTTCTACCAATACCCTAGGGAGGGAGACAGTGTTGAGCCGGATAGTGATGTACAAAGCTTCGTTGTGCCCTGAGGCCCCTTTCGGTAGGTCTTCATCACAGAAGGTGAGCATGCTGCCATACAGTCTGGAATCGTAGATCTGATCTCTTTTCGGAGAGGGAGAATCATCGATCCATCTATTTCCTGTCTTTCTCTTGAGAGGCAAAGCTTTTGGTGGTGCCTCAGGATTGTGTCGAGGTAGCTTGTGGCGGTGGCCGCCCTAGGTCAGCACATTGATTGAGTGGGAGTGCCAAGTTGACTTTGACTTTCCTTTGCCGGCCCGTGCTCTGAAGTCGGGCAGGTTTAATCTTGGTTGATCCTGCGAGGGATTAGGCTTCTTGTTGGCAGTAAGGTTGCCAAGGTTTGAGGTATTCCGGTGTCCTGAGGCCTGAACTTTGATGTCATCAGGATGTTTCGGCTTTCCCACCCCTGTTTGCTCTGAAGCTGTGTTGCTAGAAGGAAGGGAGGACTCTGGAGTAGAGTACATAGTAATCGAACTTCCCGGACGGCTCTCAGAGTGTACCCACGCTGGTGTCTCCGGCTTCATACCTTTCTTTCAATTTCTGCTGAGAAGACTGTTTCTTCTGCTTCCTGGGAGAATCATCCCCGATCATGTCCTGGAACTCGTACTCAAGGAATTCGGTGCAGTCACAAACATCATAACAGATGTGAACGTTTGAGGAAGACCTGGCTGGAAGAGGCGGAGAGACTGGCTCTGCGGCAATCTTCTTTGGCACCCACTCGATGGAGTTTATACTGTTGTTCGGAAAAGGGTTTCCGACTGTATTAGGTCCACGGGGACGCTCCAACTTTCCCTCCTCTATCAGATTCTGGATCTCATACCGTAACCCAGTCAGTTGTCAGTTGTGTGCCCGTGGTATTGGTGGAAGGCGCAGTATTTGCTTTTGTCGGCATTGACTACAGGATTCTTTGGTTTATAGTTATCAACAGGCTTGAGGAGGCCTTCTTTGATCAACCCTTCCCGCATCTTACTCAGAGGCATATCCAGCTTGTCGAAGCGTACGAAAGGCTACTTCGTGGGGGAGTTGTTGCTTTGCAGGGCCAGGTTTTACATTACTTGAGTGACTGATGGATGTAGTTGACAGTATCTTTCCCTTTGCCGGGACCGGTGCGGGATTGAATGTAGGCTGGCGTGATCTATGCATGCGTACATCTTTGTAGCTAGCTTTTCCTTGAGATCCTTTTCGAACTGTGAGCCGGCATTGACCATGGCTCGGAGATCAGGGAAGAAGTGATAGCTGATGAGCGTTCTGATGGACAGCCTCAAGCAGGACTTGAAAATCCGCATCTGTTCGTCTTTGGAGAGTGGCTCCATGATTTCGGAGAGTTTCCAACTCCACCTCTTCTAGAATTCTCCAACGCTTTCATCTGTCTTCTGCTCGGTGGTGATTAAGTCCTCACGACTTGTTTCCCACTCCAGGTTGGATCTGTACCGCTCTAGGAAGATATTGCTGATCTGATCCCAGGTATGGCGATCTGCAAGATTGACCCTTAGGAACCACCATAACCCTGAACTCTTGAGAGTATGCTGGAAATGATTGGCCATTTGCTGGAGGGTTGCTCCTTTTGCTCTCATGCCGAGAACGTAGGTGTCAACATGCGTCTGTGGGCATTCGATCCGATCGAATCTGTCCATTTTTGGCATTCTGAACTTGGCAGGGAGAGGCGTGACCATTCCCGGATCTGTTGATCTGAGTGTTTCTTGATTTGAGCTGCCTATGCTGGCTTTCAGGTCTTTCATTTGTTCGACCATCCAGGCCAAGGCGGGGTCCAGTGGTGGACTTTGAGGCTCGGTGCCGGGTGCTGCCATATGAGCGGCAGTAATTGGAGGTGGGAGGCTTGATATATGTGGATATATGGGGGCCTTTTCTGGACTGTATCGGGGTTTGTCCCCGGTGTTTTGAGGTTCGTGTATAGGCAATGGGTTGAACCCGGGAGGGTATTGGAGGACATTGATATCTGTTTGAGATGGTCCAGCGGTGCGCTGGTTGTACTGAGTGATGGGAGTAGTACTGGCTTGGCCGTATATGATGGGGGTGCCTTGAGAGGTGGCAACATGGAGCCTCGGTCGGCTGTTTCCTTGGTTTGAAGGAATCCCGTAACTTGGCGGGGGAGGAACCTGGTTGAAGGTTTGAGGAGCTGATCGGGGAGGATCGTCGTCCTCGACTAGGACGAAAGTACCATTTGGTTGGGGGATAGCTTCTATACCCCGCTCATTCAGAAGCTGTTCCACGAAATTCTGCTGATCTTCTTTCTGCCTTTTGTGAACCTCACTGGCCCGGATGGCTTCTTCCAGTGTCATATATGTTACCGGTGGCGGGGTTCCGTTCCCGTCACGATTTCTCGGTGAGCTTGACATGTCAAAAAGTCTGGCTGAAGGAACTGAGGGAACCGAAGAACTGTCTGATGCTGCCGTAACTGCAATTCTGGCGAGGCGCTGACCCGGAATTCTGAACCACTTTCTGCTCGCTGCAGGGAACGAAAGGCATGGTTTAGGTTTCGGAAAGGGTATTTTGCTCAGGGTTTCGGGCTTGTGCAATGTGCAGTTACCGATTAATGTTTACTTAAAAAGCATTTTCTCAGAGTCTTAATTGGTTGGAAAAGATCGTGTCTTCTTTTTCGCAACTAACTGTAAGTACCCAAATCCGGATCGTCCAAATCCGTCAGAAAGTTAACCGAAATCCGTTAACTGGCCCGCTCCAGGTTAACCGGAACTCGTTAAACTCCCCGTTGCTGTGCCAACGAGACATCCCGGGACTGCCCCGTGCATCCCGACGTCGAACCGTACTTAACACGTGTCATCTCACATAAAAGTATGGCTTTCCCTGAAAAACGCATTTTCCGGCACTTTCCGGGGGCATTTCGGACATTTTCCGGACTGTTATTTTAAAAAACGGACAAAACCGGGACCGGGGAACGAATTCCCATAAGGCTGGTGACTCAGAGGGCACGTGGCAGCCATGCCACCTCCCTCTAGTCACCCTTCATTCACAAATCAAGGCCAAAAGACCAAAATACCCCTGATTTGCAAGCCAAGTCTGGCCGGACTCCCTGTGCACATTTTCTAAAATTGCCAGCAAGTCCTTCAAATTCTCAAAATACCACAAAACCCCCTGGATTCAGGCAAAGTCCGTCCGGACTCCTACTGCATTTTTCACCTATAAATAGAAATGGCTGTCAAAGCCAAAGAGGAGGATTTTCTACCCCAAAAAATCACCATACCTCTCGGCCCAAACTGATCTCACCCCTTCCAAGCTTCCGTTCTATCTCGATTCGCGTGAAACCCTCGTATTTCGATCAAATACGCACCCTACTACTTCGAAACAACCTTTCGAATCACTTTCCGTCTCCCGTACACACCTCCCGAGCCAAAGGAGTCGACCCTAGCCATAGGTATAATTCCCTCTCTCTAAATCTCTCATTCCGTCTCGGTTTACGCGCCAGTCGCTACAACCGTTTCGAACAACATTATCAAAATGTAGACGCCTCCGTCTAACGGGGTCCGATACGTTTTAGTCCCTCGATCCTCTTCTCTTTCCGTAAGAGAAGTAATCACGGGTTAAAACGGCGTTCCGACCCCGTTCCGTTTACTTTTATAGTCATTTACCAATTCCGGATCGATCGATCTGTTGATCGTCATTTAATTTCCGTCATTTACAAATCCGAGCCGTTTGGCCTCGTTGATCGTCATTTACAAATCCGAGCCGATTGGCCTCGTTGATCGTCATTTACGAATCCGGATCATTTGAATCCGTTGATACCGCACTTTAAATACTGTCATTTACAAAGTCCGACCCGTTTGGATCGTGATAGTATTTACTTTTCAAAGTCCGAGTCGCAACCCGATTCGTTGATCGCATATCATTTAATACACATTTTTTTCCGTAAAAATCGTTAACAATGTAATGCCCTGTTAAAAACTGGAGTTCGTCCGTCGAACTCTCTTTCAAAACGCGCGAAATGACGTTTGGCCTCCGAACGCTCATCTTCAAACTAAAAGCCGCCATTTGACACTTAAAATCATTTAATACGCATTTTTCCCGTAAAAATCGTTAACACTGACATTCCCGGTTCAAAAAACCGGAGTTCGACCTTCGAACTCCTTTTCAAACTCAAAGTCGACGTTTGCCACGCAAACGCTCATTTCAAACTCAAAGTCGACGTTTGCCACGCAAACGCTCATTTCAAACTCAAAATCGACGTTTGTCATTCAAACGCTCGTTCTTTCAAACAAAGTCACCTAATCAACGTTTGACATTCAAACCAAGATTAAGCTTGTCATTCAAGCCCCCATTTCAAAAGACACACACACACACACACAATTTCGAGAAAGGTAGAAAGACTCGTCATGCGAGGCGTTTCGGGCGATCTCGTAATACTCTACTCGAAACGTAACTTGACCTCCGAACCTAACAATCTCTGGTACTAAAAGCTTTTTACTCATTTTTGCTGCCAATAAAAATGACCCCCATTTTCATAGATTTTTCCTAAGTTTTTGCTACCAATAAAAACGACACCATTTTCAATAGCCGTTTCTCAACGTTTGGGCTTAAAATACAAAAACCGCGTGGCAACTCCTCATTTTTTCCTTCCCATGAAGCGAGGTCTCAGACACCAACCCCCCGCGAAAGACAACCGCGTTTCGCGCCCCCGCGCGAAATCCCGGGTAATTTCAGTTGGCGACTCCGCTGGGGAATGATTACTTTTTTCAAAACTACCGTTGTTTTCTAAAAAGCCTTCCGTGGGTCAAACTTTCGTTTACCCTTCCTCGTTTTCGTGTGTGTGAGTTCCTTTAAACCTTGAACGATTTGTTTTTTTTCAAAGGCATTACATTGTCAACTTTTCAAAATCATACCATGTTTGTGCATCCCCATTCATGTTTGATTTTCATGCTGTCTTTTGAACTGTGCATCATAAATTCTTTAAGACACATTCTGAAAAAATCTTTGTTTTACTCAGAAAAAGAATTTTAGTGACCGCACACTACGCGCACTTGCTGCCTCGGAACACCGCACTTCACGTGCACTTGCTGCCTCGGTACACTGCACACTACAACCCCTAACCCGGGATGGCCTTATCAGTTGCACTCTGATTGGTCTGCCAGACACCTTTCGGGGGCGCACGGGGTCGTCCCAAACATCCCATCCTAGCCCGTGTAAGCCATGCACTCTTTGTGTCACACTTTGTCCAAGACCCCGGTTGGTTTTTGGCTTAGCTCGTGTCATAAAGCCTAGTGTATGTTTTTTACGCCGGGCCCCGCTCCGAGTCAAGCTCGAGAGTTTGAGACCAAAGGTCGTTCCCGACCCGAAGTCTTGAGCTTTTCAGCCTTGACTTTGACGCGGAGCTCTGCCGAAAAATATACCCGAAGGTTCAATGTGACGCCGTGTCACCAAACCTCGCCGTATGTATCGTGCCAGCCACAACTTGGCCAACGCTAAAAAGCTAAGGTCTCTCGCACAAGCGAGTCAGGAGAGGTCATGCCCAAATTTTGGCACGATCCCCGCCTTAACTTAAGGACGTTGACTTCGACTGTGGCCCGTACGTCACACACGTTGAAAGTTTGCGTGATCAGCTAGCCTTAAGTTCACTTTTTCCTTTGTCGGTGGAACTCGCTTGCCTTATCAGACCTCGCTCGGGAAAGTCCGTCCTGAGAAAGATGATCTACAATGGAAACGAGGGGCTTATAAGTGTAGTGACGAGATCCACTGATTAGAGCTCTAGGATTAGTTGCGAAAAAGAAGACCCGCTCTTTTCCAACCGATTAGGACTCTGAGAAAACGCGCTTTAAGTAAATATTAATCGATAACGCACATTGCACAAGCCCGAAAACCTTGAGCCAAATCCCTTTTCCGAAGCCTAAACCCTTCCTTTCGTTCCCTGCGGCGGCCGTAAAGTGGTTCAGATTTCCGGGTCGGCGCCTTGTCGGATCACGATAACGGCGGCGTCGGACGGTTCTTCGGTTCCCTCGGTTCCCGCAGCCAGAATTTCCGGCATGTCTAGCTCACCGAGAAATTGTGACGGGGACGGACCCCCGCCACCGGTAACAGATATGACATTGGAAGAAGCCATCCGGCTTGTGCGGTTCACAAGAGGCAGAAAGAAGATCAGCAGAATTTCGTGGTACAGCTTCTGAATGAGCGTGGTATAGCAGCTATCCCCCAGTCAGACGGTACTTTTGTCCTGGTCGAGGATGACGATTCCCCGAAACCAGTTCACCAAACCTTCAATCAGGTTCCTCCCCCGCCAACTTACGGGATGCCTTCAAATCAAGGAAACAGCCGACCTAGGCTCCATGTTGCCACCTCTCAGGGCAACCCTGTCATTTTTGGCCAGCCCAGTGCTACTCCTATCACTCAATACCAAATCCAGAACTTGATAGAAGAAGGAAAGTTGGAGCGCCCCCGTGGGCCCAATACAGTCGGGAATCCTTTCCCGAACAATAACAGCGTGAATTCCATTGAGTGGGTGCCCAAGAAGAGTGCCACAGAACCAGTTTCTCCGCCTCTTTTAGCTGGATCCTCCTCTAATGTCCACATCAGCTACGATGTTTGTGACTGCTCCGCCTGCTTGGAGTACGAGTCCCGAGAAACTGTCCGGAGCAATCCTCCGAGAAAACAAAAGAAGAAATCCTCTCAACAAAGAATCGAGAGAAAGATACGAAGCTGGGGACACCAGTGTAGGTACACTCGGAGAACCTTCCGGGAGGTTCGACTACTACGTACTGTACTCCAGCCAGTCCTCCTTGCCTCCAAGCCATGCTGCTTTAGAGCAAACAGGGGTGGGAAAGCCGAAAAGTCCCGCTGAAACCAGAATTCAGACCTTGGGACACCGGAATACCTCAGATCTTGGTAATCTTACTGCCGGTCGGAAGCCTAACCCCGCGGATCGGCCAAGATTCAATTTGTCCGGCTTCCGAGCTCGGACCGGTAAAGGAAGATCAAGGTCGGCTTGGCAATCGCACTCGATCAATGTGCTAACCAAGGGCAAAGCAACCGCCACAAACAACCTCAACACAATCCCGAGGTTCCAAAGAAAGGCTTTACCTCGCAAGAGGAAGACGGGGAAACGGATGGCCGGATGACTCTCCTTCTACGGATAGAGACGAGATCTACGACTCCCGTTTGTATGGCGCATGATCACGTTCGTGATGAAGACCTACCAAGAGATGCATCGGGACACAACGAAGCTCAGCATCACTCTCAAACTTAACACCATATCACTCCCGGAGTATTGGTAGACAACGAGTCACCTGTTAATGTTCTCCCTCTCGGCATGATGCGAGCCCTCCGTATCAATGAAAGCCACACGATTCCGTCGGCTCGGACTATCAAGGCCTACGACAGCTCGTCTCGTCCCATCCTCTGGGGACGGTGACTCGAACTCGTTCGAAACCCAAATGGTGCCAAAGCAAAATTCCATGTGATGGACATTCCATCCGAGTTCACGGCTCTTTTGGGACACCCTTGGCTACACCACATGAAAGCCATAGCTTCCACTCTCCATCGGTGTGTTAAGTTCATTAACCGGCGGGGAGATCTCGAAGTCATCCGAGGGGATAGTTTACTCATAGGAAACGAAGCCGAGGCAAAGAGCTGCGTGTCCGCACTTAGGCACCGGGGTTACCTCCTTCGAATCAACCAAGGGACTATCGGGGCAAATCTCATCGAGAATCCCTCGTAGTCGGAGATGCTAACTATGTAAACGTACTCGAGCAAGTGCGGACTCACAAGCGGTCGATACATCAAGTTCAGCTGTCGTTTCCAACATTTGGAGCGGGTGGAAGGAAACGCGAATATCGCCATGATGCGGGCACATAAACCCCGATCTCAATTGGAGATTCGTCAAGATTCTCCAAACCAACTCTCGGCCCCGCCAGGCGAAGAGATCTTTGTGATAAAGGTCAACAAGCACCGCCATTCTCGTTATGAATGCATGGAAGTTGTATGGGACGTCCTCCACGAGGAACGACCCACTGTACCCCTCTTCTCCAACGAAGAGCATGATGTTTTCCTAGCTGCTCCAGCAACGCAACCGGATGCAATACGTCCCTACGTATGGATTGAACCGTCGACGATGATGATGAATCAGACTCTCCGGAGTCGAGAACGCGGCGCACCCGCGGGCGCACCTCCGCATTCACATGCTCGGTTTTGAGGACGGAACTCCTTCCGATCGTGTCACCTACGACCAAGGTTCCAATACCATGGAAATTGTCAAGCTCAACGTCCAAAGATAAGCAGCCTATCCGACAGTTGGAAGCAACCGGTTCACACGACGAAGAATCCTCTCGATCAAGTGATCGACGACGACTTCGTCAACATCATCTATTCCAGATATCCCGATGATACCAAGGATCCGGTCCTTATCGTCAGATTCTGCAATACCAAGGTCACCCTCGACGATCGCTCGCTCATGGTAAACGAGGCTTTCGCCAAGCGAGCTCGTAGCTCATCACTACTTCCGAGTACCAGCCCGGTGGCAATCGGCCGTGCCGTCGCCAAGCTTATACCCTCAAGCGCCGCTAAGGCCAAGGGCGGCCGAAGGAGACCAAGCTCCTCACCCCGCTACGAGTCGATCAACCTCGGGAACGCTTCCGGCAGCCCACCCCGAAACATCCGTGAAAGTCTTCCCCGCAAGGCGCAGTCGGCTCCGACATAGGAAATGACCACCTCGTAATCAACATGCTCCGGTTCGATTCTGTTCCCACTGTCACGGCCCCGGATTCGTACATCCCGCTAGTCGACCGCTAGCTCGATAGACTTGGCGATCGAGCGAGATCACGAGACCGTCAACATTGCATTCAACACCCCCGTGGGTCAATCAAGCGTATATGGGCAAATTTCTTGGTAATCGAGATCAAGGAAGGCCGCATGGAATGTCCTGGCCCGACTTCCTTCATCAACGTAATCCAAGTATTTCCCGCCATTCGGCGATTTGAATGTAATCACGGCTCGGACACTAGTCGATGATGCGCACCTACGGAGACCGCTTAGCTCTCGCAAGGAAAGCCTTCATGGAACTAGCCGCTCAAGAAAGTCGTCTTTGGGACGAAGACCAAGCTCGAAAGACCGACAGTGGACCGAGCCCTTAAAGTGTCACAGTGCTTCGCAGACAAAGCTAGAGGTCACTCTAGACCAGTTCGACCTCAAGAGTTTTGCTCATGGCAACTTCCCGGACTACCGTCTCATCATCCAACCCCTCTCGCCGGCAAGGGTGGTCAACGGTCCCGATGACCTAGGAGATGGAACGTCACAAGAGAAGAGTCCCGCGCTTACCTTCCCTAGGAAAGCAAGTTCTCTCGTGAAAGCGACGATGAAACCATTCTCTTCCAAGCCGGGCATGAAGTCAACAAAACCGGACTCCCAAGGGTCCCGGGAGGTTGGGAACGGATCATTTCTCGCACTCAAATTAAAAGGCCAACTCAGTGGAGGAAGGTCTATTTAAAAACAAGAGGAAGATGGAAATTCGTCTTGAGCAACTACTCGGGAAATTCCACAGATACGGCATTCGTTTACGTAAACGATCAACTGGGCAAGAACCGGTCACATGGGCGAGATGTTCGGGAAGCCGTGTACTCACCTTCCGACATACCCGCTACTCGAGATAAAGCAAAGGAGAAAACTCTCCCCGATGGAGGTTTACCTAGACCGCCGCACGCGAGCTCAAAGAAGCACCGGCTATTCTCACATGGGAAGAAACGCAGCACTAACTCTCGGACGCAGCTCCGCCGCAAGAAGGTTGATCCGGGGCCCGTGAGCGGAGGAATATTAGCAAACCACGAGTATCGCTGCACCCAACTCCGAATGCCCCGAGTATGCTCAGCAAGAAGGAAAGGAACGCGATATACCGTGAAGAGATCAAGGAGACCGTTCGCTTGAGCCGAGAACTCTCCAACCTCCCCGGAGGGTCAGCAACGCAGTTCGATTCGGGCAACCCTTTGTTGTGCGACGTTCGAACAGCTGCGTCAAGCCGTAGGCTACCTCCCGCAGAGGCATCCAAGCGCATCCCGGGACAGACCATGTCAAGGCTGCCGAAGCTTCAGGAATACATCCACAATCCAATGAGTTGAGGGAAGACATATGGCCCTATGCTACGAGGAATCCTCCTTTAACTATGGCTCAACTCGGGCGGCCTGTTCGAAGGGACCAAACTCGATGTCGGCGTTCTAACCCGATCGGGTCAAATCCATGCATTGCCACCTAAGGACACCAAAAAGCCGACGGAGCCAGAATTGCAATCCGGCCGGCCCGAAGACGCAAATTCCTTGAAAGAGGACCCGATCCTCACCCAGCTCAAAGCGAGACTCGGGCGAACATTTCCCTTGGTCTCTGCTCACCTCCTCTTATCCTCACAAGCTCAAGCTAGAGGAAAGCCTCGGCCCGTACCATGGTCCCCGTGGACGCAACCCCGGATGAAGTCATTCGATGATCGGCAACATCCACTATGGCAACATAATCACCTTCACGAGATTTAGACCTTCCGAAATTCGGGGCCGATCACAATGAGCCGCTCTACATCACATGATCCAGTGACGAGCGTCGCCTTCCTCGCGTGTTGGTAGACGGAGGTTCCGGAATGAATGTTTTGCCCGCCAAGATGATGGACCCTTGACATCAAGCCCACAGATCTTAAGCCTTCGGTCCACACTGTCAAGGCCTATGACTCTACTTCCCGTACAGTTCTCGGGGTTGCTACTCTTAACATCTGGTTCGGCAAGCGGATGATCCCCACCGAATTCCAAGTATTGGACATTCCAATCACTTTCATAGCCATCCTGGGGCGTCCCTGGCTGCATCAAATCAATGTCGTGGCATCCACCCTTCATCAGTGCCTTAAGTTCATGCAAGGCAACGAGCTAACCACAGTCTACGGCGACAGCGTCACCACCGAGGGGACCAGCACCAACGACATTCCAGTATTAGAAATCAAGCATAATGATGACATGCCATTAACTGGATTCACTCTGGAGACCTCCAAGATCCAAATATGCAACGTGGACCTTCCACTGTCTCACGATCAGATTCCTCCTGCCATGAGGATGATGAAACTCATGAACTTCATCCCAGATCGGGCTCGGCAAAAGGCCGCAAGGCCAACACCAAGTTATTGAAGTCAAGGACCACACCACGGTCCAGGGCTTGCTACGTGCCAACAACGGCTGACATCAAGGAAGACAAAAGGCTCGCCGTACAGGCGGCCTCGCAAAAGGGGAACCTCCGACGGCACACCCAATCTCCGACCTTACGGCTTTGACCTCGCTCATTACTTCACCAAGGGAACCAACAAGCGACCGAGGGGACCGACAAGGGAACCAGCAGCGAACCGAGGGGACCGATAAGGGAACCGACAGAACCGAGGGGACCGACAATGAACCGACAGAATCCGAGGGACCGACAAGATGAACTGATGAAGATGAGAAAGAAGCAGTGGATAGTCGTACAGAGACTACGGGAAGAATGGAACAAGCTAACACGGGACCTCAAGCGTTTTAGAGGACTCAAAGCTAATCCGATAAGGGAGCGTTCTTCGACATCACGGCTCTACCTGGACCAACCGCCACCACCCCCAAAGACGAGTACACATTCAAGGGAATCCCAGACTTGGAGGAGCAACTCAAGGTACTCTCCATGGGAAACAAATTGTTCGGGATCGGCCACCGAGGCCACATTCGAGACGGTAAGTCCAAAGCGAAGGAACCGGGGAATTCATAGAAGACGCTCTCGAGTGGACCAAATTCTACGTAGTGCATTTGAAGAAGTCATGGAGTTGCCATACTTGATCGACTGGGGATCCGACAACAGCATGATCGCCATGATAGGGACAGCAGAAGCCAAGCCTCTCGATCCCCGCACCCTCATCAAGCATCCAGCAATGCCATTGAAGAATTGGGTAACTTTCACCGGACCAAGGGCAAACCAAGCAGAATTGGAAGACAAGCTGGGCCCGCACCCACATCTCCCTAAACCCGGTCTCAAACCCTCTGAGTCAGTCCTTGTCAGAGTCCAGTCCTCTGAGTCATCCAAAGGCCTTACGCCGGAGGACTATAATAATGTAGCCAATCATGTATTCCCGTTCTTGTTTAATGAAAAGTCTGACCTTTCGGAGTATCCTCTCATTGCCACTTTAACACACGCCCTCGTATGATTCAGCAACTCCGGTTTGAGGCGCCACACGCCCTCGTATGGTTCAGCAACTCCGGTTTGAGGCGCCACACGCCCTCGAAGGTTTCAGAAGTCCCAGGTTCAGACGCCTCCCAACAGTCTCCATTCAGGTACAGGTACCTCGCGAATGGTCTCATTCAGGTTTAGACGCCTCCTAACAGTCTCGCTCAGGTCAAGGTCCCCATGCGCGGCCCTTGCCCCCTTTCAAACTACGATCGGCTTGATTCCCGCTCGGGATACGTAGGAATCCTTTTCGCTAAGGGTCCAGCCAGCTGACCGCCCAGGTCTCTTTCAAAGTAAGGCATCCCGATTTGGATCCTTATCTTTTTCAACGACCCCACCTCCTTCGGAAGTGACGTCGCTGAGGGGCTAACTGTAAGTACCCAAATCCGGATCGTCCAAATCCGTCAGAAAGTTAACCGAAATCCGTTAACTGGCCCGCTCCAGGTTAACCGGAACTCGTTAAACTCCCCGTTGCTGTGCCAACGAGACGTCCCGGGACTGCCCCGTGCATCCCGACGTCAAACCGTACTTAACACGTGTCATCTCACGTAAAAGTATGGCTTTCCCTGAAAAACGCATTTTCCGGCACTTTCCGGGGGCATTTCGGACATTTTCCGGACTGTTATTTTAAAAAACGGACAAAACCGGGACCGGGGAACGAATTCCCATAAGGCTGGTGACTCAGAGGGCACGTGGCAGCCATGCCACCTCCCTCTAGTCACCCTTCAATCACAAATCAAGGCCAAAAGACCAAAATACCCCTGATTTGCAAGCCAAGTCCGGCCGGACTCCCTGTGCACATTTTCTGAAATTGCCAGCAAGTCCTTCAAATTCTCAAAATACCACAAAACCCCCTGGATTCAGGCAAAGTCCGTCCGGACTCCTACTGCATTTTTCACCTATAAATAGAAATGGCTGTCAAAGCCAAAGAAGAGGATTTTTTACCCCAAAAAATCACCATACCTCTCGGCCCAAACTGATCTCACCCCTTCCGAGCTTCCGTTCTGTCTCGATTCGCGTGAAACCCTCGTATTTCGATCAAATATGCACCTTACTACTTCGAAACAACCTTTCGAATCACTTTCCGTGTCCCGTACACACCTCCCGAGCCAAAGGAGTCGACCCTAGCCATAGGTATAACTCCCTCTCTCTAAATCTCTCGTTCCGTCTCGGTTTACGCGCCAGTCGCTACAACCGTTTCGAACAACATTATCAAAATGTAGACGCCTCCGTCTAACGGGGTCCGATACGTTTTAGTCCCTCGATCCTCTTCTCTTTCCGTAAGAGAAGTAATCACGGGTTAAAACGGCGTTCCGACCCCGTTCCATTTACTTTTATCGTCATTTACCAATTCCGGATCGATCGATCCGTTGATCGTCATTTAATTTCCGTCATTTACAAATCCGAGCCGTTTGGCCTCGTTGATCGTCATTTACAAATCCGAGCCGATTGGCCTCGTTGATCGTCATTTACGAATCCGGATCATTTGATTCCGTTGATACCGCACTTTAAATACTGTCATTTACAAAGTCCGACCCGTTTGGATCGTGATAGTATTTACTTTTCAAAGTCCGAGTCGCAACCCGATTCGTTGATCGCATATCATTTAATACGCATTTTTTTCCGTAAAAATTGTTAACAATGTAATGCCCGGTTCAAAACCGGAGTTCGTCCGTCGAACTCTCTTTCAAAACGCGCGAAATGACGTTTGGCCTCCGAACGCTCATCTTCAAACTAAAAGCAGCCATTTGACACTTAAAATCATTTAATACACATTTTTCCCGTAAAAATCGTTAACAATGACATTCCCGGTTCAAAAAACCGGAGTTCGACCTTCGAACTCCTTTTCAAACTCAAAGTCGACGTTTGCCACGCAAACGCTCATTTCAAACTCAAAGTCGACGTTTGCCACGCAAACGCTCATTTCAAACTCAAAACCGACGTTTGTCATTCAAACGCTCGTTCTTTCAAACAAAGTCACCTAATCAACGTTTGACATTCAAACCAAGATTAAGCTTGTCATTCAAGCCCCCATTTCAAAAGACACACACACACGATTTCGAGAAAGGTAGAAAGACTCGTCATGCGAGGCGTTTCGGGCGATCTCGTAATACTCTACCCGAAACGTAACTTGACCTCCGAACCTAACAATCTCTGGTACTAAAAGCTTTTTACTCATTTTTGCTGCCAATAAAAATGACCCCCATTTTCAAAGCTTTTTCCTAAGTTTTTGCTACCAATAAAAACGACACCATTTTCAATAGCCGTTTCTCAACGTTTGGGCTTAAAATACAAAAACCGCGTGGCGACTCCTCATTTTTTCCTTCCCATGAAGCGAGGTCTCAGACACCAACCCCCCGCGAAAGACAACCGCGTTTCGCGCCCCCGCGCGAAATCCCAGGTAATTTCACTAACCCAGGGCTCGAATCGGTAGATCTCGTCACTACGTTTATAAGCCCCTCGTTTTTCACCTGTAAATCGTCTTCCAGGGACGGACAATCCCAAGCGAGGGTCCTATAAGGCAAGCGAGTTCCACCGACAAAAGAAAAAGTGAACTTAAGGCTAGCTGGTCATGTAAACTTTCAACGTATGTGACATGCGGGTCACGGTCGAAGTCAACGTCCTTAAGTTAAGGCAGAAATCGTGCCGAAATTTCGGCATGACATCTCCTGACTCGCTTGCGCGAGGGTCCTTAGCTTTTGGCGTTGGCCAAGTTGTGGCTGGCATGGTGCATACGTTGAGGGTTTGATGACACGGTGTCACATTGAACCTTCGGGTATGTTTTTAGCATGGCACCGCGTCAAAGTCAAGGCTGAAAAGCTAAGACTTCGGGTCAGGAACGACCTTCGATCTCAACTTTTAAGTTTGACTTTTGAGGGAGATCGACGTAAAAGCATACACTTAGGCTTTATGACACGTACTAAGCCAAAAACCAACCGGGGTCTTGGACGAAGTGTGACACAAAGAGTGCATGGATTACACGGGCTAGGATGGGCTGTTTGGGATGACCCCGTGCGCGCTCAAAAGGTGTCTGGCAGACCAATCAAGATGCAACTGAACGGTCATCCCGGGTTGAGGGTCGTAGTGTGCAGTGTACTGAGGCAGCAAGTGCGCGTAGTGTGTGGTGTACCGAGGCAGCAGTGCAAGTAGTGTGCGGTCACTAAATTCTTTTTTCTGAGAAAAATAGAAATTTTTAGAATGCGTTTTAAAGAATTTATGCGCAGTTCGAAATATAGCATGAAAATCAAGTATGAACGGAAATGCACGAACATGTTACGATTTTGGATAAGATGAAAATGCAACATCATTTTTTTTTTCTTTTTTGTTTCGAAAATAGTTCAATGTTTTGATCAACACACGCACACAAAAACGAGGAAGGGTAAACGAAAGTTTGACCCACGGAATGTTTTTAAAACAACGGTAGTTTTGAAAAACATTGTTCGATGTCCCCAGCGGAGTCGCCAACTGAAATTACCCGGATCGCGCGCGGTGGGCGCGGCGCGAACGGCATTTCGTGGACCTTTTTTTTTGGGACCTCGCTTCCGGAGAAGGAGAGATAGGAGTCACCACGCGGTTTTGTATTATGAGCCCAAACGTTGAGAATGGCTGAGTTTGAAAAAGCGGGGTGGTTGGTAGCCAAAACTTGGAAAAGGCTTTGAAAATGTGACGTTTTGATTGGTAGCCAAAATTCGAAAAAGGCTTTAAAAATGGAACATTTTGATTGGTAGCCAAAACTTGACAAAAGGCTTTTTAGGACCAGAGAATGTTAAGTTCAGAGGTCACGTTACGTTTCGGGAAGAGTATATTGAGATCACCCGAAACGCCTCGTACGACGAGTCTTTCTACCTTTCTCGAAATTGTGTGCGTGTGTGTGTGTGTTGCATTTTTGAAAAAGAGCTTGAATGACAAGCTTAATTCTTGGTTTGAATGACAAACGTTGATTTTATGATAAAAACGAGCGTTTGAATGACAACCGTCGGTTTTGAGTTGTTTTGAAAAGAGTTTGAATGACGAGCTTAAATATTTAGTTTGAATGTCAAATGTTGATTTTAATGAAAAGATTTTTTGAATGTCAAACGTCGGGTTTGGAGTCAAAAATGAGCGTTTGGATGCCAAACGTCGATTTTGCGTTGTTTCTGAAAAGGAGTTCGAATGACGAACTCCGGTTTTGAACTGGGCATTACATTGTGACCAATTTTATGAAAAGAGGTATTAAATGATATGCGATCAACGAGTCGTTTAGTGACTCGGACTTTTATAAGCAAATACTATCACGAACCGAACGGCTCGGACTTGTTAATGACAGTATTTAAAGTGCGATATCAACGGAATCAAACGATCCGGACAGTAAAGATGCGATCGATGAGCCAAACGGCTCGGAGTTGTAAAGGTACATAAATTAAATGACGATATCGACGGATCAAACGATCCGGATTTTGTAAATGACGATCACGAACCAAACGGTTCGGACGGTAAAAAACAAATCGACGGATCAAACTATCCTGAATCTAAATGACATAAACGTACAAAACGGGACCGGAACGCCGTTTTAACCCGAAATTACTTCTCTTGCGGGAAAGAAGATGATTAAGGGATAAAATGTATCGGGCCCCGTAGACGGCGTTACGTCTACATTTCGAAAGTTTCGACCGAAACAATAATAGCGTTTGACGCGTAAATCGAGGTGAAATGATTTTTTAGAGAGAGAGTGTGTTACCTATGGCTAGGGATTGACTCTTTGACTTGGTTTACGTATACGGGATACGGTTTGAGTGTTTTAAAGGGTGTTTCGAGGGTGTTTACTTCGTGTTTGGTCAAAAAACAGGATTTTCACGCAAATCGAGATAAAATGGGGCTTGGGAGGGGGTAGAACAGGCTTGGGCCGTGGGGTTTTGAGGGAGAGAGTAATATTTTTCTCTTTTTTTTTTACAAATGGCAGCCCTTGTATTTATAGGGGTGAAAATGCAAAACAGGCCGGACGGACTGTGTTTCAGTTTGGGGGGTTTTTGGGTATTTTGGAAATTCCAGGGACTTGATGAGAATTCTGGTCCATGGTGTAAAACAGGCCGGACGGACTGTGTTTCAGTTTCAGGGGTATTTTGGTCTTTTCACCCCTGAATTTGATTGATGTTGATTTGGGGAGTGGTGCATGCGTGCCACGTGCCCCTGTGACTCACCTAGGCTAGGGATTTTGTCCCGTTATTCCCAGTTTTGTCCGTTTTTTTAAATAACTGTCCGGAAAATGTCCAAAACGCCCCCGAAAGTCTCGGAAAGTGCATTTTTCTAGAAAAGTTGTACTTTTACGTGTGATAACGTGTGTTGAGTACACTTTGAAGTTGGAAACCCCATTCGCCCTGACCTACGGGATGGAAGCAGTGTTGCCCATTGAGTTGGAAGTTCCATCACTCCGAGTGTTGTTGGAAAACGAAATCAACGAAGGGGAATGGCTCCGAAGCCGTCACGAAGAATTGGCCATACTAGACGAACGCGGACTAAAGTCCATGGAACATGTTCGAGCCTACCAAAGCCGAATGGCCAGAGCTTTCGACAAGAAAGTCAAATCCCGAGACATCTGGGAAGGCGATCTGGTGCTCAAGGAAAAGCCTCCCACTCGAATCTGCCCACTTGGGAAATGGGAACCAACATGGATCGGCCCATTCGAAGGTCACGTTACGTTTCGGGAAGAGTATATTGAGATCACCTGAAATGCCTCATATGACGAGTCTTTCTACCTTTCTAAAAAAGTGTACGTGTGTGTGTGTTCGTGTTGCTTTTGAAAATGAGCTTGAATGACAAGCTTTAATCTTGGTTTGAATGACAAACATTGATCTTGGTAAAAGAGCATTTGAATGACAAACGTCGGTTTTGAGTTTGAAAAGGAGTTCGAATGACGAATCAGAATCTTTAGTTTGAATGACAAACGTTGATTTTGGTAATAGAGCGTTTGAATGACAAACGTCGATTTTGAGTTGGAAATGAGCGTTTGAATGACAATGAATGACAAACGTCGATTTTGAGGGTGTTTGAAAAGGAGTTCGAATGACGAACTTCGGTTTTGAACCGGGCATTACGATGCTACCAATTTTTATGAAAATGGTGGTAAATGAGATGCGATCAATGAGTCATTTTGTGACTCAAACATTTGTAAGTAATTACTATCAACAAACCAAATGTCTTAGACTTGTAAATGACAGTATTGAAATGCGGTATCAAGTGATCGAACGATCTGGACGGTAAAAATGCGATCGACGAGCCAAAACGACTCGAATTTGTAAAGATGCGTAAAGTAAATAACAATATCAACGGATCAAACGATCCATACTTGTAAATGACAATCACGAACCAAATAGTTCGGACGGTAAAAGTGCAAATCAACGGATCAAACGATCCGGACTGTAAATGACAGAGAAGTAAAAAACGGGACTTGAACGTCGTTTTAACCCGAAATTACTTCTCTTACGGGAGAGAATATGATTAGGGACTAAAACGTATCAAGTCCCGTAGACGGCGTTACGTCTACATTTTGAGAACTTCGGCCGGATCGAAAGTAGCGTATGATGCGTAAATCGAGACAAAATGAAGTTTAGAGGGTGAGAATGACCAATGGCTAGGTATTGACTCTTTGGCTCGGGAGGAGGTATACGAGATACGGTTTGGTGTTTGGAAGGTGTTTCAGAAGTGTTTGGCTAGTGTTTGGAAATTGCTGGGACTGGCTGAGGATTGCTGAGACTGGCGATTTATCTGGAAGAATAGGCCGGCTTGCCAGTTCTTCAATTTCAGGGGTATTTTGAAGTTTTCACCCTTGAATTTGATTGATGAAGATGGGGGAGGCTGTGCATGTGTGCCACATGTCTAGCTTAATCGCTAAGATTGGGTTTTTGCTCCGTTAATCCCAATTTTGTCTGTTTTCTAAATAACTGTCCGAGAAAATGTCCGTAACAGTCCCGTAATGTCCCGAAAATTGCATATTTAGAGGAAAGTGGTACCTTTACGTGTGATAACGTGTGTTGAGTACACTTTGGAATTTTGATGCACAGGGTAGTCCTGAGAAGTCTCGTTGACTCGGAAAGGGGGAGTTAACGGATTCCGATTAACTTGGAAAGAGCCAGTTAACGGATTCTGATTAACTTGGAAAGGGCCAGTTAACCGATTGTAACGATCCAGATTTGGGTACTTACAGGCTCAAAAGAAGTGGTTAAATAATTTTCAAGTTCAACATAAGTGGAGCCACCTCGTTGATGTTTTTGACTTCTAGAAATAATTAAATTATCTATAAAGTTAAATGGATCGCTATCATCATGAGAACTACTACCACCTACATTTTCACTACCAGTATAAACGATATTATCAAAAAGATCATAATATTCTTTATAAAGTTCATATAAAATATTTTTTGTACTAGTTACAATGTCTTTTGCCTTTGGGATAGGTCTATCTAAGTTAAAATCAATGCCGGTGGGATATAGATTCTTATAATAATATTCAAGTATTTGTTCTAAACCATCTTCTCTTATCCTAGGATCTAATATTTTAGCTACTAAAAACAATGGGGGAATGTTCACAAAATATTTAAGCCATTTTATTCTCATCATACTAATACATTCACCTAAAATTGGACAATCTTTAAAATGCATAAATATATAACTAATTTTAGCAGCGTGTTCTAAAACTAGCGGTGAAGTGGGATAGTAAGAACCGGATAATTGTACGGTAGCCTCTTTAAAAACTTTCAAAATTTTCTTTAAATTATGACAAACATCCCATTAATGAGGCAATATTATAGTAGGATACTCTATTTGTTGAAAAAAATTGACACAATAGTTCACGCAAATCATAAGACTCGAATAACATTTTATAAGTGAAATTCCATCGGTTTGGAACATCTAGGAAAAATCTTTTAGGTGGGATATTATTTGCTTTACAAAATCTAATCCATAATTTTGTTACATTGTGATTTCTCATTAGATAAGCAAGAACTTCCTTAATTGGGGCTACATGTTCCTTTAAAGTTGATAAACCATCTTGCACACACAAATTTAAAATATGACATATGCACCTAACATGAAAAAATTTACCACCAATGGATGGTTGACAAATTTCATTGAGAGATGATAAACTAGCAGTACTATTAGCAGCATTATCAAATCCAATTGAAAAATTTTTGTGAACTAATCCATATTCTTGTAAAACTCTAGCAATTTTGTTACAAATATTTTGAGCGTTATGAACATTATCAAAAGATTTATATGCAATTAATCGTTTTTGTATTTCCAACTACTATCAATACAATGACATTTAATTCCTATATAGTTATGAGTTTGCCAATGATCACTCCATATATCGGCACATATTGATAATTTTTATGGTAAATCTTTAAACGTATTAATTAAAGTTAATTTTTCTTGTAGATATTGGGTTTTAGTATCACGAGTACTTGTATTTTTATTAATTTCTTTAGCCGCGGGATTTAAACAAAGTTGTGCCATATTAGACCATAATGTATTATTAGCAAAATTAAAGGGTAATTCTTTAGCAGTAGTATATTTTGCCATTTCTCTTCTATAAGTTGCATTATCAAATTTAAATAATTGTGAAGACGTACCTTGTGAGGATCCCATAAATCCTTGTAGTTGTGTTTGATTTTGGGCATCTCCAACTTGGTCGGGGTGCTTTGACTCCAAGTGTCTTTTAAACGACCCATAACCACCTCCATAGGTAAAGGAAAATGTGGAAGTGCAATAGTTGCAATAAACAGTGTATTTGTTGGTACCTTCAATCGGCACTTTTGTAAAGTGCACGGTCATGATGTCGGACCTCCCCGTGGTTCGACCTCCTCGACTTCGACCTCGGATTTTATTACCACCTCGCGCTTCCCTTTGGGTTTGAGTGTTACTCCCTTGGGTATGACCACCCATTGTTGTATCAACTTCGTCATCCCTCAATTCGAGCGTTTCATGTGGTTGTATATTTTCCCAAATGGAATCATCAGCGGGGAAAATTGAATGCGAAGTTGGATTGCTAGTGGTTGCCTTCTTCTTTCCACGAGATGAAGACTTTTTTTTTTGTGATCAAAATGAAGAAAAAAAATAAAATTTTTGTGTGAAAAAAATTGAATTATGGAGACTTTGAGATAATAGAGATTGAGAGAGATATAGAGAGAATAAGTTGAGAATGGTGTGAAAAAAATGAAGGGAGGGGGAGGATATTTATAGGTTGGAAAATGAAGAGAAAAAGTTAAAAACAAAGTTTTTTTTTCATTTCAGCCCCTAAAACGACTATAAAGTCGTTATCTAACGGGAAATGAACAGGCGCCGTCGGATCAGCCAAATCAACGGCCCAGATCAACTAGCCGTTATCCTCGTTAGAACCGCCGATTCCGGTTCACGGTTCATGAACCGCCGGTTCACCGGTTTTGAAAAATAAAAACCGTAACCGGATCGGATAACCGCCGGTTCGGTTCAAAGGCGGTTCACGATTCACCGGTTGCGGTTTCCCGCCGGTTCTTGGCCGGTCCGGTTCCGGTCCGAACCGGCGGTTCAGGACCGGTTGGGCATGTCTAATTTTGCCTAAAGAATATCGAGCCTTCTTCTCCCCCCTCTACATTAAAAAAAACAAACAAAATACAAAGTTGTTAAAGAAATATACCCGGCTAGATTAAAAACCCTAAAAAGGGCAGTCTAGGCAAAATTAGGGTTGCACCATTCTCCCCCTTCTCTCACAAAAGGGTCGAACTACGGAGACCTGAGCCCTTCAGTTCGGGAGGAACGTAGTCAGCCTTCATTAGTTCGGTCTAAAAATACACAAAAATCCAAAAACAAATTGGATGCCATCAAGGCTCAGACGAAAAGCAAGCAAGAGATTTTGCATCTCAACAAAGCTTTAAAAGTAAATCACAAATCATTACAAGTTAAAACACTTCTTGATGAGTACAAGCACGATCTACTCTCAAACTCACAACATGCTTAAATACAACTTAATACATATAACAAGTTAATGTGTTTGCAAATGACAATGAATGGATACTCGGAGTCTCAGAAGGTCATTCCGCGTCACTCGCGCTTGTCCCTTCTCCATTCTTCCCTTTCTTCCCTCGTCCCCGGCTAGTCTTTTTCCGTTCCACAGGAACTATCTCTGTCTCCCTCCTTCCTAGGCCAGGAGTCCTCCCAGTTGGGTCAAGTAATCCAGACGCTCTCAAAGCTTCGTTCTTCCGTGCCTCGGCTCGGATCTCTCCCCTGCGAGTCTGCAAAAGGGGACCTCTTTTCGTCAATCAGTCAACTCTAGTCTCATAGTCAAACAAAGATCTCTCATGACATCTTGAGGGTTAGCCCAAGCTTCCGCACTCATAAGGCTGTAGCTGAGACGAAAATCTTTCCCCAGAATCGCCTCGCGCCGATTCCCCAAAATCACTTGGGTCTGCCCAAGATGCTGCTCGTACCAATCCAGGTACTCGGTGGTCAGAACAACATTCTCCTGGCATCTGAGGAGCACCACAGGGGGAAGAGCAGAATACTTCCATACCCTTAGAAAGAAAAGAAAAGCACCTGGATCTGTCATAGATAAAGAAGCTACCTCCATGGTGGCGATGTCACTCCAGCCCAGCAAAGGTTCCCGCCTCATCCCAAACTGTCGAGAAACGAGCGACGGGATGTAGAAAGAAGACCAAGACAACCCCGGAACCCGGACAACATAGGAACCTTCCTGAAAGGCTCTCCTAGTCTCAATTCCCCAGTGAGGAACCCACCAGCGGATCTGATGTGTGCCAAGTTGAGCAATCCACATCTTCCAAGCGGATTGATCCATATCCAAGATAAGAGGCCGCTGAGCAAACGTCCTCGGACTGAAGGATGTCAGAGACACATGCATAGCTTGAAGCCTCTCTCGCAACTATAAGGTGAGCAAAATGGGACTTCCCCCTCGCATGAACCTATCCCCCATCGACAAGCGATCTATGCCATGGAAGGTTTCCCCTAAAACCAAGGGAACGATGTCCTGACCGGCCCGGCAATGGCCTACTACCTCCAACAAAGTGCCATCACATAACCCAAGGGAGCTGACCATGAAAAGCGTAGCTATCACGCACAAAGCAAATGCATTCCACGACACATCACTCTCGTCATCACCCATAAATCTCCCAGGCAGTTCAGAAATATCAACATGACCGAAATCAAAAGTCATACCTTGTGCTTCCTCCAACGAAGCTTGAAGAAAGTATGCGAGCTTCACGCTCACGGTCGCACCCCTACCTAATGAAGAGAGATAGCCTCCACCTCCGGCCCTCCAAGCAAAGCTCGAAAAACTTCAAAAGTGGGCGTAATATCATTGTAGGAGAAGATATACACATGCCTCCTCATGTCCCAAAACCTCGCGGTCGCCCGCAACAACTCCCAATCAGGAGCTAGCTCTTTAAGTGACCAAACGGATTTGAGTTGAAATCTTACCTCGAATGCCCATTTTTTATGCTTCATGTGGTGCCTCATCCACACTTTAAGCCGCTTGAGGAAGTTCCCTTGCATCTCCTTTGAAAGCCTTGGAAAATCTCGCGGAACAAATGTCGAATCCATGCCAAAATGGAGATTTTCTTGGAAAAGGAGGAAGAAGAGCCGAATTGGCAATGTTTTGGAAGGGAAGGGATAATGAAAATCCAGATTTTCTGCAAGCTTTATCCCCTCTGCAAAGCAACAAGTGTCCGCACGGACATCTTTGCATGCAAGAGTGGTCCGTGCGGACCTCTTTGTTCCCCAGCTAAAAAAAATTAAAAATCTGAAGCAACAAAACAGTTGCTGCCCGCAGTAGGATTTTGCAGCCGACAACTCAAAAGACCTGCCAAAGCTGTTTCCAGCCCCCATACACTAAACACAAAGCATTCCAAGCTCATGCGACATGCATAAAAAAAAGTAGAAATAATTCCTAGGCCAGTCCCCATGGAATTGCAAATGAATAATCCATTAGATTTACATAAGCAAAATACTTTGTACATATATACAAATGTTTGCTATTCTACAAATACAAATACAAATACAAAAAAAACAACAAAAAAAGGGAGGAATCCTACTCCGAGTCATCATCAGCACCGCCCGATGTAAACTCATGCATCCCGACACCTCCGGCAACCACCTCGTCATCGTCCGAAAACTCGACCCCCTCCTCGATCGAGTACTCCGTGTAGTCCGAAGGAGCAAGGCCGGCAAAAGGATCAAAGAAGGGAAGAGAGGACGAACCCTCACCCTGTGCACTGGACGGAGGGAAGAACTGATGATATGTTTGTGCCCCTCGGACCCCCGAAGAAGTTCCCGCGTCGTAGCTGTGCCACCCCCGAGTCGGCATCTCAGGCTGAGGAGCCGGCTGCGGATCCGTGTCCGCCCTCGAAGAAGGAATATCCACTAACCTCCTCGAAGGCATTGGCTCGTGAGCTTCCGCACTCCTCGATGACCCGCAGGACATCCCCCTCAAGAGCTTCTTCGTGAAAGCCCTCAGCCCCAAATACCGGGGAGCGATCACATCTACGGTCCACCCCGAGACCTGCACAACAAACAAAAACAAGAAAAAGGCTCAGCAAAAGAGATAAATAAACAGAGGAAAGAACAAGATGCCAAGAAGGAAAAGAGTAAAGCAACTCACCGTAGCATCTGGATCAACTCGGTACGCGGCATGAAGCTGCTCCGGGATGGGCACCAGCACCCTCCTCCTGGATGAATCCCCGCGTACGTAGGTGAAGTCCGGCCCAGGCATCAGAACATTCGGAGGACGTGACGAACAAGTCCGCCTCTCCCGAGCAAGCACCTGAGGCGTCCTCAGCTTCCGCCTCACGAAGGCCTCATACTCCTCGCTTTCCAAGATGAACTCCCCTACATCCACTCCAGCCCGGTACCTCTCGAACTCCTGCCTGTGCATCTCAGCAGGGCTCATCATATGGAGTGGCGGATCCCTCGGAGCGCAGGGAGGAACACCGACACCATGCTACCAGAAGACCCTCTCCCCCAAGTACATGGAGTCGTAGGTGAGCCCCCGCAGAAGCTTCCACTTTCGCGTCATCCAAGGAGCACCCTCCAACTCATCCTCGTCATACCGCGACCACAGGTACAACTGACATCCATTCGAACTATCCCTCTCCAGAAATCTCTGCTCCTCCATGTAGGTGATGGTGATCTTCCCCCGGCTAGTCCTCCTCTTCCTCAGAGAGTGCACCCAACACAGCATGACGGGATACCCAATCATGGCCTCGTCGTGCAGATCCCACGCTTGGCACCGAAATATCTCGTAGCACCACATCTGCCACAAAAAGCAGATAATGCTTAGAAAAAGAAAAGGAGAAATGATGAAATGCTAAACTACAAAAGCAATAAACTCATACCTCCAAGGCAAAGTCGAAGCACCCCAGGGAGTTGACCGCACCCCTGCTAAAATTGTCCAAAGCAAAGTAGAGCTCGGCCAAACCTGCCTCTCCCCAGGCGATGTCACACACTCTCTCCAGGTCCAACAAGGACTCAAGCAGAGGAAAGAGAGCCGTGATAGCATGGTTCGAGAAAAAAGTCTCGAAAAGGGCAAAACACAAAAATGAGCCCGTCTGCTGCTCTGCCGACACTACCCCCGTACCCCTTCCGTACTCCCCGATGTTGGTAGTAATCCTCGCCTCCACATCGGAGTACACCATGCCCAAGCCCTTATGAGGCCAAGGCGCAAATCCCAACTGCTCGATCAGATGCTCCTCAGACATCCGGTCGCTCCATCTCATCGACTCCCCCTTAAAGGATAGCCCAGTGATAGCGGCAAAATCGGTAGGAATCACCGTCATCTCCCCCCTGCTGAAATGGAAGGTGTGCGTGGTATCCCACCAATACTCTGACAAGGCGAGAAAAACACCCTTGTTTTTTTGGGTCTCTGCTAACCCAGGCAGATTTTCAACAAACACGTTCAACCCCGAATCGATGACCAGCCTCCAAGGACTAGGTTTCCCCTCCCAGGAGATATCGGGCATGCTCCTCCAAACCTCGACAACTCGCTCGAGGGACCCTCGGGATTTCATCCTCTTCGCCTTCCCAGACGAATGCGCCTCCTCCTACAGGTAAACACATCAAAGGTACGTCAATACGATACTTAACAAAAATAAACGCTACATCAAAATAAAATCACACAAATTTTTCACAAAAAAGTTCGTCCCAACACGGCAATCTTTCACACAAAGTCCGGTACAAAAACACGACACGCACCTCAAAAGACCGTTCCTACACGGCAATTTTTCACACAAAGTCCGTTACAAAAACACGGCATGCACCTCAAAAGACCATTCCTACACGGCAATTTTTCACACAAAGTCCATTACAAAAACACGGCACGCACCTTAAAAGACCGTTCCTACATGACAATTTTTACACAAAGTCCGTTACAAAAACACGACACACTCTCACACAAAGTCCGTTACAAAAACACGGCACACACTTTCAAAGTCCGTTCCAACTCAACAATTTTTTTCAACAATAAACCATGTACATACGAAGTTCCATCAAGGTACAAGTCACCAAAGCATGCATTTCAAGGAGAGATACTTTATTTTCACAAATAAGAGTTAAACTCCATATTTCTTTGACAAAAATCACATACCCACAATCCATACACATCCAATTTCAACAATTCATCATCAATTTTACAAAATAAGTATGACAACAACAAAAGCCCCAAATTTGCAAGAACCAAAAACCTAGTTCTAGAATACATCATTCAAATAAGAATTAAAGACAAAATTTGATTTCTTACCTCCACTTTCGCCTTCCCCCTTGAGTTGTACACATCCGTATCCAGATACAACTCATCCGGATTCATTGTTGAAGGTGTGTAGGAGGAGAAATTTCTTTGTAGATCCAACCTCTTCTCCATGGCCTCTCGGCCCCTTCGGTGATGAACTTGCCTCAATTCTTCCGCCATGATAACAATCTAGCGATTTGGGAAGATTTTCTCGGGAAAACAAGGCTCAAAAATGGGATTTTCTTCTCTCTTTCTCTCTTCTCCCTCGGCTGGAAACTGAAAAATGGGGTGGAATGGCGTTGTGTTCAATCTAAATCTGTTTAAAAAACATCAGATTTGCATACATGTCCGCACGAACCTCTTTGCATGCAAGATGTGTTCGTGCGGACATCTTTGCAAGCTCAGGCATTTTCCCCTTTTGCCCTTACAAACTTTGCCCTTGGCTGTCCAAAAGCTATTTCCAGTAGAATTCATGCATTTTGGTCCCTAAACCAACAATCTTCTCTCGGCCGTCGTCGTAAGCCCGATCCCTTTTCATCGGCCGTCATCGTAAGCCCGATCCCTTTTCACCGGCTGTCATCATAAGCCCAGATCTCGCCCCAACTCATGTGGCAAAATAATCTCCGCCATCAGTGTAAGCCCGAACACCCCATCCCCAGCGGATAAAAGTCAAATGGCAGTCATTGTAAGCCCGTACAAAAAATTCTTCCCCGACGGGCAAAAGTCAAAACGGAAATCCTTGTAAGCCCGTACAAAAATACGTATCTCCAGCGGACAAATCTCGGCCATCAACGTAAGTCCGACTTCCCAAGGCAAAAAAAATGCCTTCATCTCAAGGCAACCAACGCCTTCTTCCCAAGGCAACAAAACGCCTTCATCTCAAGGCAACCAACACCTTCTACTCAAGGCAACCAACGCCTTCATCTCAAGGCAACAAACGCCTTCAGGAAACCAACACCTTCATCGCAGGGCACAAACGCCTTCTAAATCTTGGTCAGAGGTGCCACACATCCTCAAACTTTTTAATCAGCTCGGTCAGAGGTGCCACACGTCCTTAAAGATTTCAAATGACTCGGTCAGAGGCGCCACACATCCTCAAAACATTTCAACAACTCAATTAGAGGGGCCACACGTCCTCAAACATTTCAACAACTCGGTCAGAGGTGCCACACGTCCCCAAACATTTTAAACAACTCGGTCTGAGGCGCCACACGTCCTCAAATCTTCAAGAAATTTTAGTTCATACTCTTGAACTAAGTCCCAATTTTAGTTCATACTCCTGAACTAAAGCCTCAATTCTACTTCATACTCCTAAAGTAAGTCCCAATTTTAGTTCATGCTCCTGAACTAAAGCCTCGGTTCTAGTTCATACTCCTGAACTAAGTCCCGATTCTAGTTCATGCTCCTGAACTAAGTCCCGATTTTAGTTCATACTCCTGAACTAAAGCCTCGATTCTAGTTCATACTCCTGAACTAAGTCCCGATTTTAGTTCTTATTCCTGAACTAAAGCCTCGATTCTAGTTTATACTCCTGAACTAAGTCTTAATTCTAGTTCATACTCCTGAACTAAGTCCCAATTTTAGTTCATACTCCTGAACTAAGTCCCAATTCTAGTTCAAAATCCTGAACTAAACTCAGCCCGAGATACCTTAGAATAGTCTCAACTCAGGCCAAACGCCTACAAATAGTTCCCCACAGGTCGAGGCCCCTCAAAATTGCCCTCACACACGAACTACGATCATGCTTGATTCCCACTTGAGATAGGTAGCTGTAAGTACCCAAATCTGGCTCATGCCTCCCAATTAAAGTTTCCTAGCAGTTTCCCAAACTTTCATAAAGTTTAGGGGCAATTCAGGAACTTTTCAATACTTTCTGAGCAAGGAAGGACCTATTAGGAATTAGAATTCTAGATAGGACCTCACTGGAAAGAAGCTTCCAATCTGCCACCTTGCATGTTTCCAGAAACATGATGACGCGACAGAAGAAGACGCCGGACGGCTTCATTAGCCGCAAGATCACGCCGAGCGGCTTCATTAGAAGCACACCATAAGCCTATAAATGGAGGCCTCCTTTATTCATTTAAAAGGAGAATTTTGAGCACTGTTACTCTGCAGAAATAGAAACTCGACTTACAGTCACAAAAAACACACAAATCCCTCCTCTCTCATACACTAATCCTACCTTAATCTATTCCTAAATAGATATTGCCTAGGAAAACTCCCTTGGAAGATAGAGAAAAACCAATATTAGTAATATCTCCTTCCTTTACCTTTAATACACTCCTATATACTCTTGTTCTATTATTACTTGTTGTTTACCTTTATTATTGTCATAAAGCTTTGATCATTATCAATGTAGATCCATATTTCCTATTCCCCTACACAAAGGATTCAATGGAGATCCTCTCCCTAGGATGAACAAGATTCCACAAGTGGCTTGTTCTAGGAATGATCTACCATATGATGATGTGATTTCCCTTTATATTTATGTATAAAAATGCAATCTTTATCCATTATATGTCATCCCCTTCCCATTGATCTAGCTTTCCAAGGATTGTCCACCTTATGAGGTATTAAGGACATAGGAAAAGCCATGAAGATCATCCCTTTTACATTATGTCTTTAGATTAATGATACTCCGATAATCACTTGAGATGAACATAAAAATGTCCCTACAAATCATCATCGTCTCAAGATGTAGGATCGATGGACAAAGATTCATTCTTTTCTAAAAAGTCTCATTCTTGGACTTAAAGATAAGCCTTTTCGATCATATTTGACTAAAATTCCTAAGAAAAGTTAGGTTAAGACATACCAAGGCTCCTACGCCTATATTGGTTGATTAATATAACGGGAGGGTAGATAAGTCCCGTAATGATGATCACGAGTCCAAAGTGAGCACGGGATCAAAATCTCAAAAATATCAAAGTCCAAGGTATCCCGAACTAAAACCTTCAAAAATGGTTCTTACGTTCGGATAATAAACTTGGCACATCCTTTTCTCAAACACACACACACAAGCACACAAACAAGCACAAATTTTGGACCTAGGAAGACTTGCTTTTGCAAGGCTCCTTGGGTGAACGCCAAACGTTCTGCCCAAGGAGTAAACTTGGCACATCCGCTGGGGAATATAGTAAATGTTTTCCAAACTTCTTCTCTCATAAGAAGCGTTGTAAATATTTACGAGGGTTAGCCTTCCGTCCCGGGTCCAATTTTTGTGCTTATGTAATTTTTCTTTTTTCATGCATCCTTTGTGTTATTTTTGGCTTGTGCATATTCTGAATGATAAACAGGTACGACTCTGAAGCTGAAAGTTGCCAAAAATCCCTGGAAAAATAGTCTGGGATAGCAGCAAATTGGAACCTGGAAAACTGTTGGATCCAGCCGGACGGTCTGATCTGCCCTGATCTGAGCCGGGCGGCTTCATTCGCAGTTCCACCAGGACAGTTTTCATCTGAGGTTAATCTGGAAACCGTGGCAATTTGGGACTATTCAGTCCAGAATCTGGCCTGGTTCCAGAAAATTTATGTGCTTACGTGATACATTTTCCCCGTCCCGAAATATTCTTTTAAAACACATGATGAAAAATCTCTATTTTAACTCAAAAAAGAATTTTTAGGAGACCGCACACTACGCGCACTATATATATCCTGTACACTTTTGCACGCAAGTCCTTAAACTCGGGATGGTTGTTCAGTTGCAGTCACGGATAGTGTTATGACTATCCCAGGCGCGCACGGAATCATCCCAAACTCGCCATGGCAGCCTGTGTCGACCACTGCACTAGTCCGGGTCACACTTTTAAAATCGTGACTTTTTTGGTTGGTTTTTGGCCTAGACCGTGTCATACGGCTTCGTTGTATACCCCCGTAAAAGTCAAACCCGAGCCCATGCCATAGTCAAGATTCCTCGCGCAACCGAAGCCATGACAAAATTTCGTTAGGCAAAATTGGCAAAATCTTGACCTCGGCATTGACCTTGACTTTGACTTGCACGGAGTATGTAAATGTGAAACCCGAGCCCATGCTAGAGTCAAGATTTCTCGCGCAAGCGAAGCCATGCCAAAATTTTGTTAGTCAAAATTGGCAAAATCTTGACCCCGACATTAACTTTGACTTTGACTTGCACAAAGTATGCAACAACGCTCAATGTGACACTGTGTCATTCGACTTTTAACGTCCGACCTATGCCTATTATTTTCCTTGGAAAATGCCGAAGTCAACGTCTATCGCGCAAGCGAAGCTCTGCCAAAATTTCGTTGAGGCTAAAAGACTTGACTTTCACGGCATTGACATTGAATATAATCTGCATCGCTCGTGCGTCAAAATTCCTATGATTTTCTAGACCCTAGGACCATTCTTCTCTCTCGGTCGGTGGGATCCGCTTGCCTATAGGACCCTCGCCCGGGGCTGTCCACCCTGGGATGTCGAAATACATGTACAAAACGAGGGGCTTATAGACGTAGTGACGGAACCCACTAATCCAGAATCTAGAGTAGTTGCGAAAAAGAAGGGCAACCTTTTCCAACCAAATAGGGCTAATTAAAAAACATTGTTTTAAGTAAAATTGAACAATTAATGGAATCACAATTGCATGGTCCCATTTCTGGAATCTCTAATCGCGACCTTTCATGGTCCGATCTCCGATTTTTGATCTCGACCTTTCACGGTCAAATCTCCAATTGAGACCCTCACGGTCCGATCTCCGATCTTCGATCTCGACCTTTTACGGTCAAATCTCCAATCGCGACCTTTCACGGTCCGATCTCCAATCTTTAACCCCAACCTTTCACGATCAAATCTCCAATCGAGACCCTCACGGTCCGATCTCCGATCTTCGATCTCGACCTTTTACGGTCAAATCTCCAATCGCAACCTTTCACGGTCCGATCTCCAATCTTTAATCCCGACCTTTCACGATCAAATCTCTAATCGCAACCTTCACGGTCCGATCTCCAATCTTCAATCTCGACCTTTCACGGTCAAATCTCTAATATCGACCTTCACGGTCCGATCTCCTATCTTCGATCTCGACCTTTCGCGGTCAAATCTCTAATCGCGACCCTCATGGTATGATCTCTGATCTTCGATCTCGACCTTTCACGGTTCGATCTCTAATCGAGGCCCTCACGGTCTATTCGATCTCAACCTTTCACGATCAAATCTCCAATCAAGACCCTCACGGTCCGATCTCCGATCTTCAATCTCGACCTTTCATGATCAAATCTCCAATCAACACCCTCACGGTCCAACTTTCAACCTCGACCTTTCGCGGTCAAATCTCCAATCGAGACCCTCACAGTCCAACTTTCAACCTCTACCTTTCACGATCAAATATCCAATCGAGACCCTCACGGTCCAATTTTCAATCTTGACCTATCAAGGTCTAATCTTTTCCAACCAGTTAGGCTTAGGAGAAAACGTGTTTTAAGTAAAATATAAGCAATAAATGCATGTTACTTGAGTCTTCACCCTAAACACCTACCTCCGAGTTTAAACCTTACCTACCCCCGAGTCTAAACCTTTCTTATCCCTTTCCCGCAGCAAGAAAGAAGTGGGTGAGAATACCGGGTCAGCGAATTTTTAGTGCATAAACCTCAGGCTCAGATAGTTCATCACAATCATCAGTCTCGTCTACTCAGCGGTTTAGAATGACAGATATGACAGAAAACAGTGATGGTACGTGTAATCCGATGACTAGAGAGGAAGAGTTTTAGCACTCGCCTTGGAAAACAGACACAAGGCTCATGAAGAGCAGCAAGCCATGCTCATCGATGCTCTCCGCCGTCATGGGGTTCAGATAGCAGTTGAGGTAAATGGTTCTCTGGTCACGGTTGAAGATGAAATTCCAGAAACAGTGACTTCAACCCCTCCATCCTACAACCAATACCCTCCATCCTACAACCAATACCCTCCATCATATAACCAATACCCTCCATCCTACAACCAATACCCTCCATCCTACAACCAATACCCTCCATCATATAACAAATACCCTCCATCCTATAACCAATACCCTCCTCCTTCGACATATGATCCCCCACTAAGGACTACTTCCCTTCAGTTCCTCCCAGTATCTCAGGCCATCAGGGCTCCATCATCTTTAGCTCCTCATAACGGATCGAGCTTCAGTCATCATCAATAATGGCTAGATGCTACAGCCACACCAGTTTCTCAGTTTCAGTAGTACCTGCCAATTTATGCTCCAACTTCACATAATCAGTTTGAGCCATGTGGCTATGTTCTGAGACCCCTATACCCACATTAATACGATAGTGAGTTGCTAAAAGAAAATCCAGATCCCTCAAGTTTTTTGTGGCCGCCTGCCGGATTTAGTGAATTCACCCGTCAGTTTCACCAGTCTACTGTTGTGGTTCCCTCTACTGATAAAAGTCTTGTTGCGAGTTCCAGTAACTCGAGAGTTCCCATTGACCCCCATGTGGCGATATTGATGGAGCAAGTGAAACGAATGCAGGAAAAGCTTGATCTCATGATGAGTACCAGTACTCCCTCGACCCAAGATGTCGAAGCAGGCAAAGAAGTGATTCTGCCGTGCAAAATCCAAATGCTCGAAGTGAGAGAATCTGATTGGACAACTTGCCCCAGAACTCGCTTGCCCCAGTACTATCATTACCAAGCAGAAACTGCACCCAACTCAGCATTGATCCCTCACAAATTAAAAAATACCACAGCCTCCTTTAGACTGATCCAACAATGGAAATCCAAGTCTTGGGAACAATAGTTCCTCCCTAAAACACCGCTCCCTTCATTATGATAATGTGGGATGCCTTTGACCAAGATGATGGAAGAACTAGTGAAAGAAAAACTGATAAAGCCACTGGAGAATTGGAAGCCCAATAACCCTAACATTCGGTTGGATGAGTCTAAGCATTGTCGTTTCCACCAGTACCACAGACACGACACTGATAATTTCTACTATTTCAGGCATGAGATCCGGAAGCTGATAGAAGATGGGACACTTGAATGCCCATGTACATCTAACAATCTTTCCCCAAACAATGCCAGCATGAATGTCATGGAGTGGGAAACAGGGCCAGCTAACTCAGTCCCAACTCCTTTGCCAATAAGCAAAGTTTTTGATGATTTGGTAAGACAAGGTCTTCTAAAACCTCTCGAGAATTATCAGCCAAGGAACCCAGGTAACCTTGATAGGACCAATTTGTGTGAATACCACAATCATCATGGTCACACGACCGACAAGTGTCTGACTTTGAAGAAAGAAGTTCAAGGGCTGATTGACGAAGGAAAGCTCAAGTGCCCCGGCAGTCTAACTAGCGAAAAGTAGCTAGACTAGGGGCTACCTATCCTTAAACAAAATTAAAAGATAAAACAGTCTCTCAGTCAACCTTTGTAGGTTCTAGTACTTTCCTCTTTCAATCAAGTCCTCCTCGGGCATTGTAGTTAATCTTAAATCTTCTATAAAAGAATCTTTTTCTTTTCTTGCTAGACTTAAGACATTATTTGCACACCTACATTACATTTAATGAAATGGTTTTATTTTATATGATCACTTGCATTGCTCAACAAATAATCTCTCGAAATAATTAACGTTCTGATTAATCGGTGTGGGAAAGTCAACTAATGCCTTCCCCATACACTTTCCTTACCTCACAAAAGGCCTCCATCAAGCCATACACTTCCCAAATCATGTCCCCACCATCACCTTGACCAAGTCAACGACGGCGACAACATCAAGGACCAACAAAAGGTCACTCAGCATCGAAAGATTGACCCCATGTCAACAATAACCTAGGAACTTGCCTTCACCCTCAAGTGCATCAAGAAAGTTCAAACAAGGGCTTTCCCTTTGCCCTCATGTGCTTAAAAAAAACCAAGCAGGAGCTTCAAAAAAAATGTGTATATATATATATATATATATATATATATATATATATATATATATATATATATATATATATAAAGAAATGATGATTAAGCTATATTCAAATTCTTCCTCTCCTAATGAAAAGATGATTATCAAGAAGCAATGGAATCATTGAAGCAGCCGTCTGAAACGACTTGTCAAGGAATCCTCTCAAGGCCCATGCCTCATCATCCAACCTTCTCATCCGAGCCTTCTCACCAAAGGAACCACAAATGTTCATACCCTTTCCCAAAGCCAAACACAGTTCAGGCCGAACTACGGTGACCTGAGCTCCTCACAATGAGGGGAACGTAGGCAACCAGATAATGGTCCGGTCATAAACACATTCAAATCCCATAAACTCGGTCTCTGACCTCCTCTATACACAGACCTTTCTTTCACACATAGCCAACTTTGCTCCGTGACACTGGTTGACTTTCTCCTCATAATTAATCGAAATGTTTATTCATATCGAGATTAGTGGTTGAATAACCCGAACATTAATAAAAGGGTTTTAAGCAATCTTGTGATCATTGTAAATAAAACAAATTTTCAGATGTCTTGCTAAGTCTTCTTTTTCTACATCTTAGGAAAGATAGTGCTAAACACTGATTTTCTGTCAGTGTTTAGCACTATCTCAAAAGAGTCAAACCCAAAGCGAGTTCTTGTGCCTAAAAACCCAAATCCCATAAAAGGGTTTTAGGCACAAATTTTCAGACCTTTCTTCCATACACTTTTACAAACCTTTCTACGCTTATACTCTCTCAAAAGAGTCAAACCCAAAGCGAGTTCTTGTGCCTACGTCAAATGAGACCATCAAAATAACACAAAATCGAGATCTATTCCCACCTTTCTAAAAATATGCCCCTGCGTGTATAAATTTCTAAAATTCTTTTCTTTTACATCTTCTTGCAGTTGACTGATTAACTAAAGAAAATAAGAAAGTAAGTATGAAATGATAGGTTTTCCCTCTTCTGCTACAATTTACATTAGGGTTGCATTAAAACTCTTCAAGGTTGGGGTTTCATCAAGCTATTTCTTTAGATTGGAGTTTCTCTAGTCATTTTTGGGTCCGCATCGGGTTCCTCACTATGTCACAAGATGGATTCAGTCTTGGTCAGATTAACCTCAGGATCACTTTTGTTGTACCAATCAGATTGAGACTTTTGCTAGGTCATAAGATTGGGGCTTCACCAAGTCACTTCTTCGAAACCTAGACTTCGCCTACTCAGTTAATCAAACGGGGGTTTTGCCAAACAAAGAGAAGTTTTGTTTGTTGAAAGCCTGCCACGAACAAATTCTTTGGTGTCAGGTGTTGGGTTTTATGGGTCCATGCGCAGCGGAATGAAGCATCTAATAACACAAAACCCAAGAGCCCTAAGATCCGTTCTATACGATTAAATTGAATTCCTATGAGATAGAACTTTACCAACCTTAAACGCTTTCCTTTCTTGAGCTATCGAACAATTATTAATGTGATTTCGAATCATAAACTTCGATCTTCAAGACTTGAATCTTTAGATTGCTTTGGACAATTTGAACTCTAGTCCTTGATCGTCGTACGAGCGAAGACCCTCTAGTAGTATCCACACTTTAGAATGAACCAAGAACAGTTCTTGAGAATTGCTAGATTCTTAAACCTATGGAAGAAATATTGAGAAACCTTTTTGTTGTGATTTTTCTTGAGAAAATTCGGCTAGCTGATTAGGGTTACAGACCTCATATTTATACTACCTTAGTACAAGTATTTGTTTCCTAATCGTATTAGGAAACTATTCTGTAAACCGCCTTTGTGGCTTTGTTATGTCGCGCGACCTATGGCAGCCTTTGGGCTAGTTCTGTCGCGCTACAACACAAGCCTGATCAGGAATTCTCAAGGTTCTTCATAAGAATCTTGGAACATGGTGGCCAGTATAAGACAAGCAATATCATTAGAATCATCAACATGTTTCTAATGTTGCTCCTTATCTGCCCTTTGCAACATTTGCAGTGGGTTCAGTAGGAATGGATTCATCAAGAACGTATACATTTGCCTAAGAACCATTCTTTAGGCTTCTGATCCAATCAGAATTATCTGTACCTTTCCTTTTGAATTTTGTCCTTTATAAGGACGAATCGCAATTTATTGTGTAATGCTACTTCTACAACAAAATATGCAAACTATATGAACACATATTAATATCAACACATTTATCATCTAAGAGAAAATCATGTATTTCACAAATACTCCCACTAAATTATACACCTTCCAATGCAAATAAGCATAATATAATTTAATGGGCTAAGATCCAACTTTAATTTAATCTCAAGTACGCTATGGCGCACCGCTCAAGATTAAAATTAATTAGGTAGAAAACATCAATCATATCGTATATGACTCTTAGATCTTTTATGAGATTTATTTAAGACATCATATGTCTAAGCATATTTTAATCTCATCTTATGCCTTGGGTCCAAAACCATTTTAATAACCCAATTAAGTTCATCCACTTTAAACGTATAGGAACCACCATTTTCTCATCTTGCACGCACACGAAATAGAATCAAAGTACCTTGCTATGGCAAGCCCACCCAAAACTATCCGAGTGGTCTCAAGTGTTTTAATCATGGATTGGCATAAAGAACTTAAAAGTTAATGAAGGTTCTTTAAAGCATATTATAAGCATGTCAGCAAAGATAATCATAATCGCGCGCCAGGTAAGTTCCTAGGAAAATAGGTGAGCCACAAGGACTACTTAAATACCAAATCTTTCCTTCGACAGAACTTTCCTTGACATGCACAATTGGAATACCAGCTCTGATTTGCAACATAATCAATACTTTGTATAATGACTTGTTTCTCATAAACAAACAGACAATCATCAAATTTTGCGTAAACTGACTTGTTTCTCATAAACAATCAGAAAACAAAATTTTAATGTTTCAACTAAACATTTAGGAAATTACAATTCAATGTTTCGACTAAACATCTAACAAACTTCTTAACACTTAAGAATATATAATTCATGCATCGCAACAATTAATAAAATCACATTTAAATTAATTAAGCATGCATAAATAATGAATTAATCTAGATAGCCCTATAAATTTAATTTCCAGAAATTTACAGTAACTAGATTAAAACATATTAGATTATAATCACAGATTAGCAGAAAAGTTAACAAACTGATTCTACCCAGATTGGCAAAGTATGTCACGTGACATATGTCACGTGACAGAGGCCAACTTTGTCGCGCGACCAGACAAGGCCAATTGACTGCCCATGGCCAACTCTGTCGCGTGACAAAGGCCAACTCTGTCGCGTGACAAGAGTTGCCATATGTAGATTTTTCAGCTTCAATCAATTCCAATCATAAAGCAATTAAATCAAATAAACAGCTTTTAACAGATTTAATTCAATATGAACAGAAAATGATTTTCACATTGTTTCAAAAACAATAAAAACTATTGCATACAAAACATACAATAAGCATATAAATAATTTATATCTTAATTCTAGCATGCCAATCATTACAAGAAATAGTACTATTAGGGTCGGCCATTTTCCGTCCTAAATAATCATTTTCCCGTCCTTAATAGTATTTAGGTCGGCCTTTGGGACGGGAAACAAGGGTCTTAAATAACATGCGACTCTAAAAGTTTTAGGACCCCCGTTACCGTCTCAAATACCTTATTTAAGTTGGGATTTTGCCGACCCTAATAATTTATTTATTTTTGCAGGAAATTTTTGGATCCAAATAGTTTTTGATATCGGTTATTAGGTACGATTTTGGCGACCCAAATAATATTTGGCGCCTAACATTTTTTGGAGGGAAATTATTAGGGACCATGTCACCCGACCCAAATATATTTTTGCGTCAAAATCACATTTTTTTGTGGGAAAGTAATAAGGTCAAATATAGACGATCCAATTATATATATACACAACCACAGATGCATATTTTATACTTGTAAATATATCAAATTATAATTGTAAATATATCAAATGAACCTGACAATAAGAAACTAATGCATTAACTAAATTTAATCAACCACATCATCTAAATAAAAAGTTAACTGTTACCTAAGAATTAAGGTAGATGAAATAGAAGGGTTCAATACTCTTTTTAAAATAATTTGATCTAAAACTATTCTCAAAGTAAGTCAAATCATCCATATTGCATACGTGGAACGTGCTCCCCCAAAACACTGTTGCTGATATCATTCTTCTGTCACAGTGAGTCGGTCTTCACAAAATCGTAACCGTGTGTCATAGTTAATCATTGAAACCTGCGGAAAAAAAAAAACTAAGATATAAGACACTAGAGTTCACTTTCTAAACATTATTCCCAATCTACCATGATTAGACGTAGCATGTTAGACAAGGAATGATGATGGTAAACAAAACAAATTTGATATTTATTTTGACATTCATTTTGGGAAGGAGGTGGTATGAAACAATATGTTGTAATCAAAATTATCCTTGATACAGTCGTTACCAACTCTAAAATTACCCAGAAATAATGCTTTTACCCCATACATGAGGGAACCAATGAGATTATCAGCAGAAACATGATATCTTATCATTGTCCTAATGAATATGTTCATCTCTGTCAGATTAACCAGATTCTATAAGCTCATGATAACCCTAAAGTATATGCATGATATGCTTCTGAGCATGGAAGAAGAAACTAATAAGAGGAAGAAGAATCACGCAACCCTGCCTATCTCAAGTATAAAAGAGAACACTATAGCATGATACTGCATGTGTACATAATTGTGAGTCAGATCGAGTTTTCAGCAGGATAAGTACTCTAAAAAGTAAAATCAGTACGTTTCTTGTTCTACTAAAGTCTAAGCAGAACCCAAAGAATACAGGTGATGGGGAACATTGATAACACTTTGCATCAAAAGCATTGAAGAGAGCTACAGGCATTAACTTCTTCCACACACAGTAAATGCCATGACCGTAAATACTCTACTTATTCTGCATTTTATATTGTTACACATCCTGCATGTCCCAAGCTGCTAGCACCAAACAGAAAAAGCATATATAGCCCCGTTTGATATCACTTATCCGGAGGTGTTTATGACTTATGACTTTTCGTAAGTCATTTTTGTATTGTTTGATTTCAATTTTTGTAAAATAAGTCATAAGTCATGTACAAGTCAATTAAAGCACAAATTCCTTATAAGTCATAAGCAGTAGGAAAAGTGCTGAGATCAAAAAAGCACTTGTGAACAGTAGAGTATTTACAGTAAAAATAATAATAATAATAAAATAATAATAATAATAATAATAATAATGAAATAATAATAATAATAATAATAATGAAATAATAAAAAATAAAAAACTAATAAAATAATAATAATAATAATAAAATAATAATAAATAAATAAAAATAATAATAATAAATAATAATAATAAAAAAAAATAATTAAATAATAAATAAAATAATAATAATAATAATAATAAATAATAATAATAATAATAATAATAATAATAATAATAATAATAGTAATAATAATAATGAAGTAATAATAAAATAAAAAAGTAAAAAAATAATAATAAAAATATTAATAATAATAATAATAATAAAATAATAATAAATAATAATAATAAAATAATAATAATAATAATAATAATAATGAAATAATAATAAAATAAATAAATAATAATAAATAAATAAAATTAATAATAATAATAATAATAATAATAAAATAATAATAATAATAAAATAATAATAAAATAATGATAAAATAATAATAAAATAATAATAAAATAATAATAATAATAATAATAATAATAAATAATAATAAAATAATAATAGTAAATAATAAAAAAATAAAATAATAGTAAAATAATATTAAAATAATAATAATAATAATAATAATAATAATAATAATAATAATAATAATAATAATAATAATAATAATAATAATAATAATAATAATAATAATAATAATAATAATAATATAATATTAATATAATAAAATAATAATATTAATATTAATGATAATAATAAAATAATAATAATTAAAATAAAATTAATAATTAAAAATATAAAAATTATAAAATAAAAATAAAAATAATAAAATAATAATAAAATAATAATAATAATAATAATAATTATTATTATTATTATTATTATTATTATTATTATTATTATTAAAATTATTATTATTATTATTATTATTTTAGTCTTTATAATTTCATTCAGCACTTTTTCAGCTTATTAATCAAACAATCATACATACTTATGATAACTGATAAGCACTTCAAAAAAACTAAATCAAACAGCATCATTCACCAGCTCATCAGTCATAAGTCATCAGTCATAAGTCATAAGTCATCAGTCATCAGTCATAAGTAATAAGTAATAAGTCATCAGCACATATCAATAAGCTAAATCAAACGGGCCCATAGACCATACACATAATGCAACTGTGAAACTGAGATCGACTTGCGCATAAATAACAAAACCCAACTATATCGATAAGTTGGAAGCGACGAGGTTTAGCGAATACAGTTCACAGCTGTATTTTCATGATTCATACCAAGAAATGTGCACCTGATAACTATAACTATGAAACTGAGATCAAATCCGTAAAGGGAGTTCTAGAAAAAGAACACAAAATAATTGACGAGCAATGGACAGTATATTAAGAATGAAAACCAAAGATAGTGTAGAAATAAGACCAATCCTAGATACCTATGTGAAGGTCTCTATGTTGTCCCATCTGGATGATAAGCTGTTCGCATGCTCGCTCGCTTGTTCGTTTGTTTATTTGGGATCGAACACATTTTCAGCCTTTATAGGAAGAAAAAAACAAAATGAATGAATGAGGGCTATACCTTTTGAACCAGGATCGTTCTAGCTAAACCTCTTCTTTCATTTATGCCTAATTCTGGTGGAGAATCGCAGTCATCTCCAATAATCACCATCTACAGGATGTAAACATAAATTGGCATTGCTTGAATCAATATTAATTTATCACATTTCTTACTCTAGTTCTTCCCAAAATGAAGCAGCCACTAGAGTTAAATGTCACATAAAAAAGAAATGAACATACAGACCTTTATTTCGTAGTCTTCAGATTTAGCTATCACAACAGCTGAATGAAAATTTAAGCGATCCTCCCTATCACTGTCACATTTAGAGTAAAGTCCATAAAATAGGTAATTGCTGATTGGAAAGCCTTCTCCCACAATCTACTATCTCCGAAACAATGCTACCGATAAACACATGTGCATGCATTATTGCAATTGAACTCTTTTTCATTTTTTATATTAATAAAGCCAAGAGTATTTTTACCTATTCATCTAATGGTTCAGTCAAACAAAGTAATAGCGACTAGAAAATTTAAGTAATTAGGTACCAATTAAATGGACTGGTCACTGATAGCTTACACTACCTTCACAATCAAGAGGCATCCCTTGGGTCCAGTCACAGCTCGTATGGCCTGAAATTTGGATAGAGTAAGTTTGGGATCATCAGAACACAAAAAAGCAATGGGTGATAATAAGCAGGGTTTGAAAATTTTAGAAACAAGAAATACCGCGAGAAAGGAATCAACGGGCGGCAAGGCAAGGAAATCCCCACAGATAGCTGCAGTAAGCATCCCTTCTCCTACAAATCCAGCATAAGCAGGCTCATGAGCACTTTCACTTCCTGTATCATGGAATTCACCAATTTTTTAAAGAGCAACTGGCACGTATTAGAGAACATAGTTACATAAAAGAACTAATGAAAATGAGGAGTAACGTCTTGCATATTTATTAATCAAATAACTTTGAAGTGGTAACGAAATTCAGTGAAAAGTTTATGCATAGATGAATCATTCTATAAAGAACTATCAAAGTTAAATTCCCCAAAATTTTTTTTCAGGTTGTAAAAGTCTGATGATTGGACGTGTGATATTTAAAAGTCTGATAAGTAGTCGCGCGATTTAATTAGGATCGAGGCAGGAGCGTGAAATAATAAGTAAATGTGGGGTATTTTTTCCTAGGGGCTTCTAAAGAATTTTGAAAATAGTTTTTCCTATAAAAACATTATCTATATGCCAAGGGAATTTAGAGGAGGAACCCCTTAATTTATTCCAATATTTGACAACTAATAACAGTACAAGAGTGTTAAATGGAAATGGTTGGATACCCGTAAAAATTAGTAGAAAATCTCCATGTGAAAAAGTCTCTCAATGCAAGAAAACATAAAGCCAACTCACTGCTAGTATCCTAAAAGAGAGTTCAAGCAAATGTAGCATATAGCAAGCAGATATATTTAGAATTTAGAAGTGCGAAGAGAATAAAAAGGGGGTTATATCTCCAATAATAAAAATAAATAAACAATAATTTGTGACTTTTTGCATTTTATTTGCTGCACAATAAATGCAGATCGTAATTGGAAACCATAAAGCCAGTATGTGTCGTTAAATGTTCCATACCTGATATAACAGCAACTTTGTCATACGCTTTACTTAAAACATCAACACGAATTACAACTTTGATCTTAGGAAAACCATCCAAAAGCTTCAACCCAGGTTTGGTCTCCACAAAATCTTTAATAAAATCAGTTGCTTCAGCTGCAATATAGCAATCAAAATAATTCAACTCCACAAATAGCAAATAAAGAAAAGGGATGGAAAGAGGAAGGGAGAGAGAGAGAGAGAGAGAGAGAGAGAGATTTGTACACTAAACAAATAAATCTTAAAGGGAAAGCAGAAACTGAAAAGTAGTCTTTACATGTTCAAGATTCTCAAAGCCAAAGAATAATGTGTATACACTAAAAATACACCCCTCCTTCATTTGGGAGGAACAGAGCGTTCCATTTAGCCCTTTTGTGGTTCAACAAAAGGGCCTATGAAAGTAGGTTTAAGTAATCAGAGCATTAATGTAAGAATTACATAATCAATTTGCATAATTCAATCCGAGTTAATATGCAAACCCCGGATCTAATATCAGAACCATCAAAACGTCAAATAATCAAAATCATACAGATCTCGTAAACCAAATCACTATCATCAAAACGAAACGAGAATCGCATTCCCGATCCCTCAAATTAACCATCATCTAAAAAAAAAATTAACCATTCAAAACATCATTCGAAAGAAACAATAGAAAGCATTAATGAATACTATACATATTAATTTCAATATAAATATACATCTAGAAAGAGGGGGATCTGGAGAATACCGTTCCTGGCCGGCGGTGTCCCAACAGCCGCAAAGAGGAAGAAATCAATTCGCTAGGGTTTACAGTAGTAGATTAAAACCTACTGACCTGTTGATGGAGTCGGCGTGGTTACCTGCTTCGCTCTAGAGAGAAAAAGATGGAGTCGGCGTGGTTACCTGTTCCGCTATAGAGAGAGAAAAAGATGGAGTCCGCGTGGTTGATTAGAGTAAACGAGGGAGGGGGAGAGGGAGACGTGGGTTTTGGGGGTTTTTATTTTTTCATTATTTGGTTTAATAATTTTTGGTAAAAGTAAGGACTCTAATGCGTCGTCCCAAATTTTAAATCAATTGGAATTTTTGCAGCAGTCTCATTTAGCTGGTAATAGGGATTATTTATTTCGTTCGACTCAAAAAACTTAGTCCCTAAAAATATCTTTTTTTGTAGTTTCAAACTTAACCATACGAACAGGGCTCTGATACCACTGTTGGGTTTTATGGGTCCATGCGCAGCGAAATTAAGCATCTAATAACATAAAACTCAAGAGCCCTAAGATCCGTTCTATACGATTAAATTAAATTTCTATGAGATAGAACTTTACCAACCTTAAACGCTTTCCTTTCTTTAGCTATCGAACAATTATTAATGTGATTTTGAATCACAAACTTCGATCTTCAAGACTTGAATCTTTAGATTGCTTTGGACAATTTGAACTCTAGGCCTTGATCGTCGTACGAGCGAAGACCCTCTAGTAGTATCCACACTTTAGAATGAACCAAGAACAGTTCTTGAGAATTGCTAGATTCTTAAACCTATGGAAGAAATATTGAGAAACCTTTTTGTTGTGATTTTTCTTGAGAAAATTCGGCTAGCTGATTAGGGTTACAGACCTCATATTATACTACCTTAGTATAAGTATTTGTTTCCTAATCGTATTAGGAAACTATTCTGTAAACCACCTCTGTGGCTTTGTTATGTCGCGCGACCTATGACAGCCTTAGGGCTAGTTCTGTCGCGCTACAACACAAGCCAGATCAGGAATTTTCAATGTTCTTCCTTTGGTTTAACTAATTCATTCTAGTTGTGTGTGATCCAGTAGGATTATATTATGTTGGCAATGAGTCCGATCAAATTGACCCTCATAAAATATAAGCGGACTCTAGCAAGCCATTATGTCTACCCAATTAATATAACGCAAGAGTTCACGTTTTCAATGGTACACTTCCATTTCTCCCTTTGTCTCACGATGTTTATATTGAACACAAGTCATGGTCCACGTCAACTTGTATTTGTTCATTGCTTTCTCGATCTTGAGTATAATGATAGTCCAATCACATTGGGGTATGGCCATACACTTTCATCATTATCACTCACCGAGGGGCCCAAGCAAAACATCTCTCTTTCGAGGGACAAATTCCATCTTGACTTATCATCCTTCCCATCATGAATCCGATCATGCCAAAGATAGCCTTTATAAATATCGTGTTAAGATATCGTTTGACTAAAATCAAACATAACTTTCATCATATGTAAGGTCATGATAATCTCAGGTCTAGGGACTAAATGAAGTGACCATATGAGATTTAATTATGACTTTTGATCATGACATAAATCTCATACGGGTCAAGTCCAGTCACTTGTTCTCTAACAAGTACCCATAAATTTAATGTGCATCTCTATGCATATAATCATCATATGATTATCCATTAACATTTATACTAATTATTCACTTAATAATTAGGGACGGAGATTATTACAATAAATATGCAAAATATATAATAATCAAATAATAAACTTTCTGTATAATCAAGGATAAAGATGATACATAACGGTTTAAGTTAAACATAACTAAAGCCTAGGGCATTACACCGACATCAGGATCGGGGCTTAATCATGACTTTAAGTCCAACATTGGAAGTCGAGTCTACAAGACCCCTTTGCACCAATCAGAATGAGAATCTTTTCTTGAAACTATGATGGGTTTCACACTTCGTACCGTAATGCTTCAACAGATTGGGGCTGCATTAAGTGCATTTTGGGATCTGTCATGGTTAACCAACCAGTTTGGTTTTATAATCAATTCATCCAGGCCTTCCCCATGAATACTTTGTCAAGTCAGGGGCTTCACAAGTCATTTGGAGAAAGTTTTGTTCATGGATTCCTTGAGGTCGTTTAAAAAACAACTCTCTCTTTTGAGAATCAGTCAGTTTGGTGCTTCACCGTTATCTTGGATCAGACTATCAGTCGAAGCTCTACCAAGTCATCTCTTCAAGCCGAGGCTTTGCCAATGAAGGGATCTTTCCTCACTTTAAAAGAACCTGGGGCTTTGCCAAGTTTTTCCCTCAAACCAGGGGATCTTCGCTAAGTCACATCCATCCTCAGAAGAGAGGTTTGGTCACTTTGACAATTGCTTTAGTCTTTGGTTCTAAAAGCCTATCCGCATCAGCTTCAAGTGCTAGAGTTTGAGAAAGGAACTTTAACCAAGACCCGAGATTTAAACCCGATCTCAGTCCAAGAGGGAATTCTGGTCTACATGATACCTTTCGACAACATTAACAACACCTCGGCAACAACAGCAGTTCAGTCCGCACCCAAGGGATACAACCCCACCTGTTCAAAACCTGTTTCAAATAGTTTCCAAACACATACATCCAAACACATCCCCAACCTATTCTTACATACGTAAAATCCCTCTCACATTGCCTTTCCACAAAAGAGTTAGCCCGTGGCTCATGTGTCATGCATAAAGAGAAATAACCTTAATTGATTGCAAATCAAAATAGGAAATACTTTTTTACACTACAAAAAAAGATACTTTTAGGGACTAGTTCTTTTGAGTCGGGATAATAAGATAGTCCTTATTATCCCCTTAATAAGTCAGCCGGCTACTAAGCCGTCCTAACATGAGTAAAAGGTGGGCCTTCAAAATTCACAAATTTTAATTGAGGAAAAGGCTCACAATCCCTTCCAAAATGCGAAACCCACGTTTCACCCCCACTCCCACTATCCTCTCTCTAGGTTTGCTATTATGCAAACCCTAACTATTCCTCTCAAATTATTGCCTATGAAACGCAGAGGACTGTGGTGCAATTCTCATCTACGTCTTCCCCTACTATTCTCCCTTACTTTCTCTAGCCGACTGCTGCCCAGGTAGCGCATTTTCAGAGTGCCTCCAAGCCATCTCCTCTCCCGAAACTGTTACCGAACGGTCATCACCGCGAGTTAGACGACAACGATTTGTCCAACCCACATGTATCTCTCTCCCCCCTCACTATTTTACATTTGAATTAGGGATTTAAAATCGATAATTGTTTGAATTTGATTTTCTTGCTGAAATTTTGGGGATTTTTAACTAAAGAATATGCATATATAATTTTGGAGTGTGAAGTGATTGTGTGAGTAATTTTAGTGAGTATGTGAATGATTTCAGTTAGTGTGTGTGATTTTAGGGCGTGTTTGCATGTTATTTCAGTGCGTGAATTAGTGATTTCAGTGTATCCATTATTGATTTCAGTGAGTATGTGATTTCAGTGTGTGTTAGTAATTTCAGTGTATTTTCAGTAATTACTTTCAGTGCTTGAAGATGATTCCATACTGAAGACAGAAAAGCTTGCTGAAAAATAGTTTGCAGAAAGATGCAAATTCCACACTTTTAATTATTTTAATGAAAATTTAAAAGATTTTCATTTGTATCATTAAATCTAGCTAAAATTATTGTTCAAACTTTATTCGCAGCAAGTAACTGAAAAAAAAAAGTGGGAAAAATACTTTGAGACGGAGGGAGTATTTGTCCGCAAAAGTTGACATTTATCTGTCCACCTTACTGCTTGCACGCTTTCAAGTTCTCGTTCGATTATTCAATGTTGTTGAGTATTTATCTTAATCAACTTGCCTAATTTAGGTTGGGATCTGGAGCTCCGTCCCGGAGTCAAGTCTCAACAATCAACTTCCAATCAATTGGATCAGTAAAATGGTAGGATTGTCTTTTCGTGTTAAAAGAAATTATAGAATCTTGTACTGTAATTGTTAGAAATTAAAAAAAAATCTGAGCCGTTTGAGCATTCTGCACCCGACGACGACTCAGATCCATTGAGGTTGTCTTGTCTCCAATTATTGAATTCAAAAGTACATGTCCACTTCCATGAAATGGAATAAAGTATGCATTTTTAATTTGAAAGCAACCCAAAGAACCCTTTACTTTCTTGTCTTTCTCCTTCCCTTTTCAATTCTTTAAATAGATTAACAAATCCCTACTTTTTTTATCTTCCTATTCTTCAGTTCCCATCTCATGGGGTTCACCATTTCTGTCAACTCCTTAAGCTTTTTGACACAATGGAGATGATGATGCAAAGATTTTTACTGACCATTTTTATTCTGTTCTTGGTTGCTTATTCTGTATTTAGTAGGCCAATCATCAATGAGGAAGAAATTGAGGATTTAGCCATTGTTGTAGCAAGGAGTGTTACTTGTGAGCCTATCTATGGGTTCTTGCTGTTGGGATAGAGGACCAACCGGGTTAGACTTCGGAGCAAAAGGGAGAAAAATCGTCGAGGCTTCTGTGGTCTTGGACGACCGCCCAGGTTACGGAGGGCGACCGCCCATGAAGACAGTAGGTTGTCGAAGGGCGTTAATCCTTGAGGGCGGCCGCGCAGGAATGCAAGGGCGACCGCGCACATGTACAGAGGTTTTGGCTCAGATGAATTTCACCTTGGGCGACCGCCCATAGGCTGTTGGGCGACCGCCCATGTGTCGGGGTGGGAAAACTCTGGGCCCGTTTTTTAGGCGTTTTTCGGGTTTCCTTGTCCATCTAGGGTTTGGTTTGATGCCCTAGCACATATTTAAGCATAGTTCCGCCCCCTAAACTCATTGTAACCTAAAATCACATATTATAGTGCAAGATCCTGGCTTGGTAGTGCCCCCAGACGTAGCCAAACATTGGTGAACTGGGTTAACAATTTCTTGCGTTCTTCTTTGTGCTCTATTTCTTGTGTTTTGTTTGTGTGCTCTAATCATTCTTGTAGGTTTGCTTGGTAGTGGAGGGCCATATTCACAACAACTGGTATCAGAGCTCTTGGTTTCAAGATCAAGGGAGTTGTCAAGCAATCAAGAATGGGCAAGGACAAACAGGCGGTTGAGAAATTCGATGGGTCTGACTACGGATATTGGAGGATGCAGATTGAGGATCTCTTGTACAACAAGGATCTCTATAAGCCTCTGAAGGGTGTCAAACCGGAAGAAGAAGATCAGGAAGAATGGGAACTCATGGATCGGAAAGCCCTAGGGGTGGTCAGATCTACTTTGTCAAAGTGGATTGCAAAGACTACGAAGAAGGCGACAACCACCAAGGAGCTATTGGATTATCTTACTGAGAGATTTGAAACTCCATCTGTTGCAAATAAGGTTGATTTGATACGCAAGATGGGTAGTCTCAAGATGCAAGAGGGAGGATCCTTGGCTAAGCACATCGATGAGTTTATGGATGTTATAGACTCATTGACTGCGGTGGAGATCAAGTTCGATGATGAGGTTCATGCGTGCTTGTTGCTAGCATCTTTACCAGCAAGTTGGAGCGGAACGGTGACAGCGATCAATGCTTCAGCAGGTAAGAAGAAATTGAAGTATGATGATGTTAAAGACTTTCTTTTGGCCGAAGAAAATCGCATGAAGAAGTTGGGGACATCGAGTGCTTCGGGATCGGCTTTAGCTACTACTAGCAAGGGGAAGCCGGGTACTAGCAAATAAGGGAGAACCGAATCTAGGGAGAACGTGTGTGATGTACCCGATATTTTTTTTTGTGAAAATCAAAACGGAGTCGCAACGCCATTTTTATTTTAAGGGCCAAAACTTTGAAAAAAGCCCGAGATCAGAAATTTAGGTTCGGAGGTCACGTTACGCGTCAGGAAGGACGTTAGTGTGCACCCGGCGCGCCTCGCAAAACGAGTCTTCCAAACATTTGAAATCCTTTGTTGTGTGTGTGTGTGTGTGTGTGTGTTTTGACCAATATGAGTTGAAAATGAGAAAAACAAAAATGGGGAACTCTTTATAAGACTTTGAACAATCCCCAAGATTTTTGGTATGATTTTTGGATTGAGTCTTGGCACTCAAAAGATTTTTGGATTTGAAAAGCAATTCTGCCAGAATGAAAGAAGGCAGTTGATCCTTGACTTTGAAATGGACTTAAAGGCTTCAAAACCTCAGAATCTGGGGAAAGTCCGAGAATAAAAGTTTCTTAAAACACCCTAAATAGGGTTTCTACAAAGGAAATTTCCATTTTTGAAGTAATTTGAGGGGTCAAAACCTTCTGGAAATCTCAGATGTGAAATCTGGATTTCCAGAAGCTGATGAACTGGCCTCTAAAAGAAAAATTGAAAAAAGGATTTTTACTCACTCAAAAAATAAAATAAAAATATGTCTGGAAATCTATGGATGTTGGATACAAAAAGTATTTTGTAGTCAACACCCAATTCCAAGTTTTACTGGGTCCAAAAAATAGGAAAATGGACTGAGGTCTCAGAACAATGCTACTGGACAGCAAGATGTTCTTGAGGGAAAATGTGATTTTTGGGGGATTTACATCTATGTTCACCCCATTTTCATCCCTAGACTTGATACCACTACTTTTTTTTAAGTGGTTATCATATTCAAGTCATCCTTGGGGAATTTATGGGGTTTAAACATGTCCTTTGCAAAGGGAAAGGGGATATTTTGTAAAGATGAATTTAAAGAGAAAAAACAACTAAAGATTTAAAATGTGGACCATTTGAGATGGTCATTCATGAAGATGAACTTCAAGATGACCATCTTGGGTCAAAACTTAAGTTAAACTAGACATCAAGTAGATCCAAGTAAGAAGAACAAGATGATCAAGAAGTTAAAAGAGGATTTTAGGGTTTTGAGAAGGAGGGCTTTACCAATGGTGACACCCTATCTTCCTAGGCTTGGAATTTGACTTGAGGAGTATCAAGATTTGGTGTTTGGCTTGAGGAGTATCAAGGTTTGGTGTTTGGATTTGTGTTTGGAGTGAGATTGGGAAATATTCAAGAGAAAATGGTGGCAATCTAGGGATTCCCACCGTTTTCTCTCTATATTTCGCCAGTAGTTTCGTTGCCGTGATCCAATTGTGTTGTGTAAACCGAGAGAGGAGGGTTTAATTTATAGCCCTCGTGAGAGGCAATCCTATCCGCGCGGAGGGGTTCGTGGCGTGCACCGTTCATCCGCTACGATGCCGGCTTTTGGACAGAAGAATATTTTTTTGAAAATTCAAACTGGTTGTGTTTTTCAACTTGCCCAATTCGGATTTTTCTTATTTCTTTTGCTTTTTGAGATTCTTTTATTGGTTTAACTTTAAATGGCAATGCCCACTTTACCCTTGCTTTGTTAGAAAGGTTAGGGTTTGTTAGAAATGTTAGGAATGTTAAAACTTTCGTTAATTTTCTAACGAAAATACTAACGGGTCAAATTGGAGCACTTACAGTAGCCCCTCGGCGATGGTGCTTTCGAAGGAAGCAGGGTCGTCGATAAGAGTAAGGCTCCATATTTGGCGGGATGATCAGGTGATCGAGTGGCTGAACCTAGCGATAGGCTACCTACGTATCCCGAGTGGGAATCAAGCCGGCCGTAGTTCGGGTCTTTGACCCTGGAGTGACTGCATTAGGGAAGTTACCCTATGGTTTGACTATTTTTGGGAAGTCGCCCTATGGTTTGACTATTTTGGGGAAGTCACCCTATGGTTTGACTATTTTTAGGAAGTCGCCCTATAATCTGACTGTTTTTGGGAAGTCACCATAAGGTTTTGACTGTTTTGGGGAAGTCGCCCTAAGATTTGACTATTTTTGGGAAGTCACCCTATGATCTGACTATTTTTGGGAAGTCACCCTATAATCTGACTATTTTTGGGAAGTCGCCCTGAGATCTGACTATTTTTGGGAAGTCACCCTACGGTTTGACTATTTTTGGGAAGTCGCCCTACGGTTTGACTATTTTTGGGAAGTCGCCCTACGGTTTGACTATTTTTGGGAAGTCGCCCTATGGTTTGACTATTTTTGGGAAGTCGCCCTATGATTTGACTATTTTTGGGAAGTCGCCCTATGGTTTGACTATTTTTGGGAAGTCGCCCTGAGATCTGACTATTTTTGGGAAGTCACCCTATGATCTGACTGTTTTTGGGAAGTCGCCCTATGATTTGACTATTTTTGGGAAGTCGCCCTATGATTTGACTATTTTTGGGAAGTCACCCTATGGTTTTGGTTTGTCGAATTAGGGGATGATTGCGTTTTATCGCTTTTCCTAGTGTTGTGTGTGATAGCGTCTTAGGTGCCTCAAACCTTAATGATGGAGTCTTAGGTGCCTCGAACCTTGATGATGGCGTCTTAGGTGCCTCGAACCTTGATGATGGGGATTTTGTTAGCCTTTGTTGGAGTTTAGTTCAGGAGTATGAACCTAAATGGGACTTAGTTCAGGAGTATGATCCTAAGTCGGGGTTTCAGTTCAGGAGTATGAACTTAGATGGGAACTTAGTTCAGGAGTATGATCCTAAGTTGGGGTTCGGTTCAGGAGTATGGACCTAAATGGGAACTTAGTTCAGGAGTATGATCCTAAGTTGAGGTTTGGTTCAGGAGTATGGACCTAAATGGGAACTTAGTTCAGGAGTATGATCCTAAGTTGAGGTTTGGTTCAGGAGTATGGACCTAAATGGGAACTTAGTTCAGGAGTATGATCCTAAGTTGGGGTTCGGTTCAGGAGTATGGACCTAAATGGGAATTTAGTTCAGGAGTATGATCCTAAGTTGAGGTTCGGTTCAGGAGTATGGACCTAAATGGGAACTTAGTTCAGGAGTATGATCCTAAGTTGAGGTTTTGTACCTGAGGGAGACTATTTGAAGGTGTTCTCGCTGGGGAAGATTCGGGCTTATGAGAACTATCGGGGAAAAGGGTGACCGTGCTGGTCAAGCGGCTGGACCTATGGTAGGCTGCCTACGTATCCTGAGTGGGAATCAAGCCTGGACGTAGTTCGAAAATTGCTGGGGATGGTCTTTGATGGTTTGACAGTATTTGGGAGTCACCCGAGGTTTGACTGTTTTTTGGGATGTCACCCTAAGATTTGATGATAATGTTCTTTTTTAGAAAAGTATTTGACTAAGATATGCTTTCATACCTGTGCTGTGCTTACCTGTAGCTGCCGGAAGGACTGAGGCTACGACTGATGTTGAAGAAGAGTTGTTAGGTTGCCGTTCGTGGGACGGTTTCTGCTGACGATTTGCTGTCTTTGGAGGCATTTTGACCTGAAGGAGGAGTTTGGTTGATTCTGCATCTTGCTGGTGATCGTCAACCTTGTAGAGGTTGTTGAGCTTGTCTTCACATTGGGACTTCTTGCTTTTGAGAACTTGGTGTCTCTGACCGCATTGTATTTGAGAACTTGGCGTCCCTGATCGATTTGTATTTGAGAACTTGGCGTCCCTGACCGATTTGTATTGGAGAACTTGGCGTCCCTGACCGATTTGTATTTGAGAACTTGGCGTCCCTGACCGATTTGCATTTTGAGAACTTGGCGTCCTTGACCGATTTGCATTTGAGAACTTGGCGTCCCTGACCGATTTGTATTGGAGAACTTGGCGTCCCTGACCGATTTGTATTGAAGAACTTGGCGTCCCTGACCGATTTGTATTTGAGAACTTGGCGTCTCTGACCGATTTGTAGACACTGGAGGCTGTCTTCATCCATTTGTGGACATTGGAGGTCGTCTTTAGCAAGTTGCAGACGCCGGAGGTTGTCTTTGCCAAGCTATAGACATGGGGACTATCTTTGCCAAATCAGAGATGCCGGAGGTCATCTTCATCCATTTGTGGACATTCGGAGGTCGACTTTGGTGAAGATCATCCTTACCAAAAGGGGGATTTGATTTCACGTTTGAATTCCTGCATTCGTTATTGAAGAGGAAGATGCATATATGGCATTCATGATGACGGATGCATGCATAGAACCAAAAATGATTATGAGATGATGCATTTACTTGCTTTCGAAGATGCACCTAGCCTAAGCTTTTGGCAGGGAAATTACGATTTATGATTTTCAATCACCTAGGATTTTTCCTATTGATTCAAGTTTTGTGCATGCTACATGAGCCCTTGGGAGATTTTTGTGGGGATGCATGGTGATGTATGTGTCTGGAGACTGTTTGGGACAGATTTTGAACAAGTGGGGGTGAGATCCTCGACAGTATCACATGAGATTGGATTCGGATCCCGGGTCTTGGTTGGAATTTTCCCTCTCAATCTTGGTCATTTGAAGCTGATGCTGACAGGCTCTAGGGCACGTTGATATGAGTGAAGCTTCTTTCATTTGGGTGAGCTGTGACTTTGGCCGAAACCTTGTTCGGAGAATGATTTGATGGAATTGCTAATGCCGGGAGAAACCCTGATCTTGAATTCCGATGCTACGGGAAGCTGCCGTGTACCAAGTTCTGAAGCTGAAATTCTTTCTTGCGACTTGATAAAATTCGGGTCCAAAAGACCACCTTGACAAAGCCCCCGGATCCTGAGTAGGCAAAGTCCAGATTTTGAAGAAGCGACTTGGCGAGTCTATCTCGTAGTGAAGAACCCAACGTGGACCCAAAGATGACTATATAAGCCCCAGCTTGAAGAGCTGCTACAGGAGAACCTGGGAGAACCGCTTAGCAAGCCCCAGCATGAAGAAATTCAGAGTAGTCTTACAGAGGGGGCACCCATCTTTTCAGACCTTAGTCAACCAGTTACTGGACAAGACTCAGAAATGTTTACGTGCAGGGGCATATCTTTTGAAAGGTGGGAATGTTTCCCGAATTTGTGTATGACACTCTCGCTTTTGGTTTGACTCCTTTGAGAGAGTATAAGCATCACAAGGTGTGGAAAAGTGTATGGAAGCCCCTGCAGACAGAAAGACAGTGTTTGGCTTTATTTTCCTATGATGGAGAGAGAGAAGACTTGTCGAGACACTTGAAAACTTGTTTTATTCGTGATGATCACAAGGCTGCTTAAAACCCTTTGTTAATGTTCGGGTTATTCAACTCCTAAATCTGATATGAACAAATATTTTGATTAATCACAAGGAGAAAACCAACTGATATCGAGAATCAAGCTCGGAAGGGCGGAAAGTGTATAGGGACGATCCTTGATGAGATCGGACTTTTTTTTTTGAGATTTGTTTGTGATTTTGACCGGACCATTTCTGGTTGCCTACGTTCCCTCCATTATGAAGAGCTCAGGTCGCCGTAGTTCGGGCTTATCCCGAATGAAAAGAGAACGAATGTTGAAATTCGAGGATCTGGGGACCTTTGGGGATTTTGAGGATTTGGAGGATTGAATAACATATCCCCTTAGAGTGTCCATGAAAGACACGGATGCGAAGCCCCAGTGGGACATCCACGGTAAGTGTTTGTGGAGTAGAAATGAATTATGCTCACATCAGATTTGAATTTGCACAATCTTTGATTGGTAATTTTGAACCAAAATGGATTAGATTCCAATTTAAGCAAGCAATGAAGCATTAATTTGATCCTGACATCGAGGATATTAGAATGAAACTGCTATCCGGTAGGGACTGTAGTTGGGTTTCCGGGCTTCGATCGGCCATCGGGTGATTTGGGAAATTTTGACCTCTTAAGATGAGAGGTCGGCTGGGCCTTTTGCTGACTGAACCTCTAAAGATGAGAGGTTGGCTTGTAGGGATGTGTTTGGGAAATCTATGGCGGGGAAGATTGATTGCCTCTAAGAATGAGAGGTCAAATTTTGATTTTGGCCGAAGGCGAGGATAATGGTAACGGGAATATCCTCTAAAATTGAGAGGATGGCTTGAGATTGGTTTAAGGTAATGATGAGAGGAAGTCCAAGCTATCGAGAACTTTTTGCGATCTTGCGAGAATTCAGGCTCCTTTTTGATCATTGGAGAGCTTCTTGAGAAGTCGGGGACTTTTGAGTTCTTCTTTTTTTTTGTTTTTTTTTTTTTTGTTTTTTTTTTTTTTTTTTTTTTTTTTTTTTTTTTTTTGGAAGGCTTCCTGAGGAGCTTGGAATTATATCCGAGATTGTGAGGATTTTAAAATCCTTCTTTTGAGAATTCGGAAGGCCTCTTTGAGGAGTTGAGAATTATCTTTCCTTCCTTCACAACTTGAACATTTTATGCATCGCCGACTTTCGAAGCTAACTTCTTTGGCATTGCTTGGACTTCTCTCAACAAGGAGCAAAGGTGATGGCTAAACAGGGTTTCAAAAACATGCCGATCTTGAAATGAAAGGATATTGTTTAGTGAGGGTGAGGTAATAGCTTCCCTATGGGTGAAAGGCTTCAACCGCAATCCCTACCGGATGACCTAAACAAGATTAATTCTTCATTGCTTGGTTAAGCTTTAAATGAGAAAAGATCCATGCAAATTCATCGAGCAACGAGATGATGAGGATGAAAAGGATGTGAGCATATGAGATGCAAGATGGGGAGTTGGTAAGCCCCAATTTGGGAAGGATATCAATTGATTTTCTCACTCCGATTAATTTAAATATTAATCATTTCAAAGAATTAGTGGTTGAGCAGCACAAGTGATCATCTAGGATAAAACCATTTCAATTAAGTGTAACGTGGGTGTGCAAGTGATGTCTCGAGTCTAGCAAGAAGAGAAGAAGCGACTTATATATATTAAAATTTTAAATGATAGTTAAGCTTCTTTCCACAACATTCGAGGTGGACAAAACCGACAAGTGTCCGAGACGGACTTAGGTGAAAGAAAAGTACTAGAACCTACGAAGGTTGACTCAAAAGACTATTATAAAGATAGGCAGCCCCCAGTCTAGCCGCTCTTTGCTGTTGAACCATGCATCTATTCTTCGACGCTGGAGACGGGAGCTATTGCAGATCTTTCCATCAGGATTTCCTTGGCAATCTCTTTCTTGATCCAACCATTTTCATCGCCTGCGATGGCTGATTCACCGACCTCACAAGGGGGCGAGTCAAATTCCATTATGCCCACAAGGCTTGAATCACCAAACTCGACCATGTTGATACCCATGTTGTTATTTCTAGGGAACGGGTTATTGATGGTGTTGGGCCCTTCAGGCACTTCTAACCTTCCTTGCTCAATCAACCCTTGGATTGCCTTTTTCAAGGGGACGCAATCATCTGTCAGGTGCCCGTGGTACTGATGAAAGGCACAATGCTTGGAAGTATCCAGAGGAGCATTGGGGTTTCTAGGCTGATAATTTTCCAAAGGCCGGAGCAAACCTTCTCTCACCAAACCTCTGAAGATATCACTCAAAGGCATCCCAAAGTTTCTCAAGTCTTGGAGCCGGGATCTGGATGCATCAGGTTTCTTGGGAACAAAGGAAGTGGCATTGTTACAGTCCTGTCCCGCGTAGCTGATTGCCTCTTTGCTTTTAGCGGGAGCGAGAGCAGTGTTGGAGGGAGGAGCCCAATATCTGTAGGCGGGTGCGGCAGTCGGCTGCTGATTGTAAGCCTTTTCAAACTTAGCCCCGGAATTAACCATTGCACGCAAGTCAGCGTAGGGGAAGTGGCTGAGGGAAGCTCTCAAATGCGGCTTCAAGCATGACTGAAAGATGTCTAACTGCTCCTCGTCAGAGGGAGGAATGGCCATTTCACTGAGCCTTAAGTTCCACCTCTTATAGAAATCCCCAATATTCTCATTAGGGCGCTGCATCGTTGTTTGTAGGTCAACTCTGTTTGTCTCCCATTCCAAGTTGGCTTTATACTTATCTCGTGAAAGTACCGGTAATTTGTTCCCAAGTAGCCCTAGCTTCAGCCGCAATCGGAAAAACCATTTCAAAGCCCCCGACTTCAAAGAGAGACTAAAGTAATCGGCCAACCGCCTGGTTTGTGCATCCCTTAGCTTTCATTGCCAAAGTATAGGTGTCCAAGTGAGTTTTAGGGCACGCACTCCCATCAAACAATTCCAGAGTGGGCATCACAAACTTGTGAGGCGGGGGACAATCGAGTCGGGATCCGTAGGCCAAAGAAGCGATGTTCTTTTTGGCGGTCAATTCAAAGAATCTGCATTGCTTTCATTTCCTTGTGTTGCTCCATAAACCAAGCCAATTGGGGATCCAAAGGTGGAGCGGGAATGCTCGAGCCGATATTTGAGCTAGGAAGAGGACTAGCTGTTGGTGGTGCATTGGTGGAAGGAATACCATATCCCGGAGCATAGGTGAAAACCTGTCCTTGGCCCAAATTACCCTGGGGAATGTAGGTAGGAGCTTGGGCAAAGGGATAGAACCCAGCGATTTGCTGTTGGCTTCCAATCGGCAGAGAAGATGGAGGCAGGTCTGAGGTAGCCAGATGGATTGGATTTCCGGAGTGAGGCCCATAAGTAGGCTTAAGTGCGGGCTGCTGTCCCTGGTTGTTGAATTGTATGGCTGGTTGTGGCGAGGATGCATAACCGAGAGGATACTGTGGTCCTGGTGATTCTGATGAAACCGGGATGGAGGTTTGGTAACCCATCGAACCCTGAGTGATAAATGGATTTGTGAAAGCTGTGTGAGGAGCAGCTGAACTAGCATCATTCTGAGGAGGGGCTTCTGACTGTGGCCCAGAACCGGACTGTGGCGGTATTCCAAACTGTGGCTGTTGCTGTGAAGGTCCGGATTGATCGGTTCTAAACTGAGGTGGGATTCCAATTTGATGTGGCATTCCGAGGTAACCCCAACCATGAGAGGACATTCCGTACTGACTTTGCCCCCACTGAGGAGCTGCGAACTGATTCGTCCCATCAGGCTGCATGGATCCAGTGGTCTGTCCCAGAGATCGAGGAGCATGGGTTCTGGTGGTACCGAAGGAGGTTGGTGGTAGCATCCTGGAGTAGTCGAGGCGACCAAGATTGGGGTCCTCTTCTTCTTCCACGGTGAAGGTGCCATCGGGATTAAGGCTGGCGGCCAGACCATGGCTCTTAATAGCCTCCATAAGGCTATTCAGCTGTGCTTCCTGTCGCACTCTCATCTGTTCTGCTAACTGATTCCATTGCTGTTCTGTCTGAGGAGTCCCGGGAGGCGGAGTGACGTTGTCCCCATCGTTACCAGCTGATGCAGACATTCTGAAACCAGGAGTTGAAACAAACGGCGAAGCTGACGGTGCCCGAAACCAAGCTTTGTGCGGAGCTGCGGGGGAAAGACACGAGGGTTCAGATGGCGGGAATTGAAGGTGGGCAGGTGTTTGGGCTTAAGGCTCATGCAACATGCAGTTATTTGTTCATGTTTACTTAAAACACGTTTTATTAACCTAATCGGTTGGAAAAGATTGCTCTTCTTTTTTTTTTTTGCAAACTACTCCGATTCCTGGATCAGTGAGCCCCATCACTACGTCTATAAGCCCCTCGTATTCCACCTGTATTTCGACTTCCCAGGGCGGACAGCCCCGGGCGAGGGTCCTATAGGGCAAGCGGGTCCCACCGACCGAAAAGAAAAACGATCCTAAAAGTCTGGCGGGTAATCGAGTCTTAACGAGCATTCGATGTAAATTATGGACAAAGCTGACGTCAAAGTCAAGATCGTGTCCGAGGGCTCGACAAAAAGTCGGCATGATTTGGACTGATAAATGTCCGCAATTGATCTTGACTTGTCGTCAGTTAAGCCGTAATTAGGCATGGAATAACCGTTAATCCTTGATGACTCAGTGTCATGCTGGGAGTCAGTGTATAATTTGTGCCAGTCAGAGCCGAAGTCAAGGCGCCGGTCAATATCTTGGTCAAAGCCTGCGGTGGAAAACTGGCATGACTTCGACTGATTAGGGACCCGAAAGATATTGAGTCGGTATGCCGACAAAGGCTTGAAAGGAAAGGTCTATACACAGACAGGGCATGACACAGACCAGACTAAAAACCAACCGGGTCTCGGACAAAGTGTGTCACGGACAAGTGCATGGTCGACACGAGGCTCCATGGGATGTTTGGGTAGTCCTGTGCTCGTCCGAGAGGCGTAATAAGACCAAACGGACCGCGACAAGGATTTCCCCGGGTTAAGGACGTAGTGTGCAGTGTACGGTCAACGTGCGCGTAGTGTGCAAGCAGTCTATCTTCTTTTTCTGAGTAAAATAGAAATTTTTATGTGTCTTAAAAGGAATGATGCACGATTTTTTTTTTTTGAAATTTTTCTTTTTTTTTTGAAATTTTTTTTTTTGAAAATTAATGAACACATAAGCATAAAAATTCCAACAGTTATGGACATGATTTCCGACAGTAATTTTGACTTTTCCCGAGGCGGCCAAAACAAACACGAAAATGTGCAAAAATCAACACACACAAAACAAAGGATTTCAAATATCGGGACGGAAGCTTGACCCTCAAAAGTTTTTCCTTTTTTTTTTTGAAAAGATAAACTTGTATAATCCCCAGCAGAGTCGCCACTGTGATGTACCCTATTTTTTTTTTGTGAAAATCAAAACGGAGTCGCCACGCCATTTTTATTTTAAGGGCCAAAACTTTGAAAAAAGCCCGAGATCAGAAATTTAGGTTCGGAGGTCACGTTACGCGTCGGGAAGGACGTTAGTGTGCACCCGGCGCGCCTCGCAAAACGAGTCTTCCAAACATTTGAAATCCTTTGTTGTGTGTGTGTGTGTGTGTTTTGACCAAAATGAGTTGAAACTGAGAAAAACAAAAATGGGGAACTCTTTATAAGACTTTGAACAATCCCCAAGATTTTTGGTATGATTTTTTGATTGAGTCTTGGCACTCAAAAGATTTTTGGATTTGAAAAGCAATTCTGCTAGAATGAAAGAAGGCAGTTGATCCTTGACTTTGAAATGGACTTAAAGGCTTTAAAACCTCAGAATCTGGGGAAAGTCCGAGAATAAAAGTTTCTTAAAACACCTTAAATAGGGTTTCTGCAAAGGAAATTTCCATTTTTGAAGTAATTTGAGGGGTCAAAACCTTCTGGAATCTCAGATGTGAAATCTGGATTTCCAGAAGCTGATGAACTGGCCTCTAAAAGAAAAATTGAAAAAAGGATTTTTACTCACTCAAAAAATAAAATAAAAATATATCTGGAAATATCTGGATGTTGGCTACAAAAAGTATTTTGTAGTCAACACCCAATTCCAAGTTTTACTGGGTCCAAAAAATAGGAAAATGGACTGAGGTCTCAGAACAATGCTACTGGACAGCAAGATGTTCTTGAGGGAAAATGTGATTTTTGGGGGATTTGCATCTATGTTCACCCCATTTTCATCCCTAGACTTGATACCACTACTTTTTGTTAAGTGGTTATCATATTCAAGTCATCCTTGGGGAATTTATGGGGTTTAAACATGTCCTTTGCAAAGGGAAAGGGGATATTTTGTAAAGATGAATTTAAAGAGAAAAAACAACTAAAGATTTAAAATGTGGACCATTTGAGATGGTCATTCATGAAGATGAACTTCAAGATGACCATCTTGGGTCAAAACTTAAGTTAAACTAGACATCAAGTAGATCCAAGTAAGAAGAACAAGATGATCAAGAAGTTAAAAGAGGATTTTAGGGTTTTGAGAAGGAGGGCTTTACCAATGGTGACACCCTATCTTCCTAGGCTTGGAATTTGACTTGAGGAGTATCAAGATTTGGTGTTTGGCTTGAGGAGTATCAAGGTTTGGTGTTTGGATTTGTGTTTGGAGTGAGATTGGGAAATATTCAAGAGAAAATGGTGGCAATCTAGGGATTCCCACTGTTTTCTCTCTATATTTCGCCAGAGTTTCGTTGCTGTGATCCAATTGTGTTGTGTAAACTGAGAGAGGGGGGTTTAATTTATAGCCCTCTGTGAGAGGCAATCCTATACGCGCGGAGGGGTTCGTAGGCGTGCACTGTTCATCTGCTACAGTGCTGGCTTTTGGACAGGAAGAATATTTTTTTGAAAATTCAAACTGGTTGTGTTTTTCAACTTGCCCAATTCGGATTTTTCTTATTTCTTTTGCTTTTTGAGATTCTTTTGTTGGTTTAACTTTAAATGGCAATGCCCACTTTACCCTTGCTTTGTTAGAAAGGTTAGGCTTTGTTAGAAATGTTAGGAATGTTAAAACTTTCATTAATTTTCTAACGAAAATACTAACGGCTCAAATTGGAGCACTTACAATGTGGTGAGTGGTAAGGGCAAGACCGGGGAGATCAAAGACAAACCAAAGGTTGCAAAGGGATCTGTTCAGTGCTATCATTGTAAGGAATTGGGACACTACAAGAGGGATTGTCCAAATCGTAAGGGCAATTCGGTGAATGTGACAGTCGAAGGTGACGATGTACTGGTTCTGAGTGTTAGTAGTGCACTAGAATCATGGGTGCTGGATTCGGGGGCATCATTCCACTCTTGCGGGCATAAAGAAGAGATGGAGAATTACACTTCCGGTGATTTCGGTAAGGTCTATCTGGCGGATGGCGAGCCTTTGGAAATCAAGGGGAAGGGGGATGTCAGAATAGGAGCATCGGACGGGAAGGTCTTACATCTGAACGGGGTCAGACACATTTCGGGTTTGAAAAAGAACCTACTATCAGTTGGGCAGTTGGACGAAGAAGGTTACAAGGTAACATTCGGCTGCAGAAACTGGGTTATTACCAAGGAGGATTGTGAGATCGCTCGGGGTAATAAGGAGGGGACTTTGTATTTGGCAAATAACACCAAGGACAGTATCGCGGTGGCGGCAGCCAAGGGTGATACGGATTTGTGGCACTGTCGATTGGGTCACATGAGTGAGACGGTGATGAAGGTACTTTGTTCAAAGGGACTACTACCGGGTTTGAAGACAGACAACGTGGGGATCTGCAAAGATTGTATGTTTGGCAAACAGGGGAGAAATAATTTCTCGAGGACAGGTAGGGGTTTGAGGGAAGCAAAGTTAGAACTTGTTCACATTGATTTGTGGGGACCATCTCCGGTAACTTCTCTTGGTGGTGCGTCATATTACATGACTTTTATTGATGATTCTACAAGGAAGGTCTGGGTTTATTTCTTGAAGGGGAAAGATGAAGCTTTCGAGGTGTTCAAGAAGTGGAGGGCCTTGGTGGAGAATCAGACGGGACTTAAGCATAAGTGCTTGAGATCAGATAATGGTGGGGAGTATGAGCTTGGTGAGTTTAGGGAATATTGCGCTGCAAATGGTATTCGTATGGAGAAGACTCCAAAGCGCACACCACAACTCAATGGGGTTGCAGAGAGGATGAACAGAACATTGAACAAGCGGTGTAGAAGTATGAGATTGAAGTGTGGAATTCCGAAGACGTTTTGGGCATATGCAGTTGACACGGCGGATTTCTTGATCAATCGGGGACCATCGGTACCATTGGGGAATGGAATTCCAGAGGAAGCTTGGAGTGGCAAGCAGGTAAATCTGTCCTTTTTTCGCATATTTGGCTGCATTTCTTATGTTCATATAGACTCTGCTGATAGAACTAAATTGGATGCAAAATCTGTTAAGTGTACGTTTATTGGGTATGGCGGGGATGACTTCGGGTATAAGTTTTGGGATGACCAAAACCATAAAATTATTCATAGTAGAGATGTGGTATTCAATGAACATGTATTGTACAAGGACAGAAAGGGGGCATCTGATGGCATTAGTTCGGAACCGGAGATTGTAGAGGTGGATATTCCAGACTCGGGTGGGAGCGGAAACGATTCATGTTGACCATGGTCAGGAGGTCACTGAAGATGAACCACATACTCCAGAACCGGATATTCCGCTGCGTAGATCCAGCAGGTTGCGTGGATCGCCTGACAGGTATACTCCTTCCAATTATTATTTGCTGTTGACAGATAATGGGGAACCGGAATGTTATGCGGAGGCTGTTCGTAGTGCAATTTGTAACAAGTGGAAAGCTGTGATGGATGATGAGATGGACTCATTGAAGGCCAATAAAACTTGGGAGTTGACTAAACTACCTAAGGGGAAGAAGGCATTGCATAACAAGTGGGTTTACAGGATCAAGGAGGAAGCAGACGGCAGCAAGCGTTACAAGGCAAGATTGGTTGTAAAAGGGTTTCAGCAAAAGTACGGTATTGACTACACCGAGGTATTCACTCCGGTTGTGAAGATGACCACTATCAGAATGGTTCTGGGGATAGTAGTGGCGGACAACTTGTTGCTTGAACAGATGGATGTGAAGACAGCCTTCCTTCATGGGGACTTGGAGGAAGAAATTTACATGGTACAGCCAGAGGGTTACTTGTCTAAGGGTAGCGAGGAGCTAGTTTGCAGATTGACTAAGAGCTTGTATGGCCTTAAACAAGCTCCTAGGCAGTGGTACAGAAAGTTTGATGGGTTCATGCATGACATTGATTTTATCAGATGTGAGGCGGATCATTGTTGCTACTTCAAGAACACGGACAATGGGTACATAATCTTGCTGTTATATGTGGACGACATGCTAATAGCGGGCTCTAGCAGTAGAGAGGTAAACAGATTGAAGGCTCAGTTGTCAGAACGGTTCGAGATGAAGGATTTGGGAGAGGCCAGAAAAATCTTGGGCATGCGGATTGACCGGGATAGGGAGTCGGGTAAGTTGGTTCTTTCACAAGCAGAATACGTTGAGAAAGTCTTGGCAAGATTTTGTATGGAAGAGGCGAAGCCAACAGGGAAACCATTGGGTTTGCACTTCAAGCTATCCGAGAAAGACTTGCCTATGGGCAAGGAGGAGTGTGACAAGATGGAGAGAACTCCATATGCTTCAGCAGTGGGGAGTCTCATGTATGCAATGGTGTGTACAAGGCCGGACATTGCATATGCGGTGGGAGTAGTCAGCCGGTTCATGGGCAATCCAGGAAAGCAACATTGGGAAGCGGTTAAATGGATCCTGCGTTACTTGAAGGGTACTGCTGGTAAGGCTCTATGTTTCTCAAGCAAGGAGGTCGTGTTAGCGGGTTATGTTGATGCGGACTTGGCATCAAGTGATCTTGATAAAAGGAGAAGTACTACGGGTTATGTATTCACATTGGGTGGTACGGAAATCTCCTGGGCTTCTAAATTGTAGAAGATCGTGGCTCGCCGATCGGTGCGTAATATGTGGCAAATGATGTAAGCAAGTAAAGAGATGGTATGGCTGCAGAACTTCTTGGGTGAACTTGGGAAGACGCGAAGTGGTAACGTTCTCTACAGCGACAGTCAGAGTGCAATACACTTGGCTAGGAATCCGGCATTTCATTCTAGGACGAAGCACATTGAACTGAGGTTTCACTACATCAGGCATCTCTTGGAGGAGAAGATCTTAAGGCTAGAGAAGATATTGGGATCGGAGAACCCAGCTGACATGTTGACAAAGGTTGTAAACCTTGAGAAATTGAAGTTGTGTCAAAGCTTCAATTGGGCTTGGAGAATAAGAGAGGAGGATGGCACTACCATGATCGAGGTGAGCACTAGAAGACACCAAGGATGAGTTGAAGAATGGATATGGGGCTTATATGTGTGGTTTATCTCTAGGTGGGAGATTGTTGGGATAGAGGACCAACCGAGTTAGACTTCAGAGCAAAAGGGAGAAAAATCGTCGGGGCTTCTGTGGTCTTGGGCGACCGCCCATGAAGACAGTAGGTTGTCGAAGGGCGTTAATCCTTGAGGGTGGCCGCGCAGGAATGCAAGGGCGACCGCGCACATGAATAGAGGTTTTGGCTCGGATGAATTTCACCTTGGGCGACCGCCCATAGGCTGTTGGGCGACCGCCCATGTGTCGGGGTGGGAAAACTCTGGGCCCATTTTTTAGGCATTTTTCGGGTTTCCTTGTCCATCTAAGGTTTGGTTTGATGCCCTAGCACATATTTAAGCATAGTTCCGCCCCCTAAACTCATTGTAACCTAAAATCACATATTATAGTGCAAGATCCTGGCTTGGTAGTGCCCCCAGACGTAGCCAAACATTGGTGAACTGGGTTAACAATTTCTTGCGTTCTTCTTTGTGCTCTATTTCTTGTGTTTTGTTTGTGTGCTCTAATCATTCTTGTAGGTTTGCTTGGTAGTGGAGGGCAATATTCACAACACTTGCCATGCACAACAGAGATCTGGGGTCAGCTTTACCTCATTTTGGTTTATCAGTATTTACTTTCTCTTGGAGAGAAATACATTTCTCGCTCCTCGGATCTCTTCTTCAAACTCATTGGACCTGGTGCCATATTTGGTGCTGGTTTGTTTCACATCCTGGCCACCCTTCCACACATTTGTTTGATCCTTGGTATGCTTGCTACTTGTTATTACTAGTTCATAATTGTGCTTTTTATCTTGATGCTTGTTTAGGATTGATAAGTACATTGTACATATGAATGTGGGATCCACAACATTTCTGTGTGCAAGTGATCCCCAATTGTGCTAGTATTGGAAAATATTGTGTTTTGAGAGTACTCCAATCAATTGGTTGCCTATGTTTGATATCACCATCCATTAATAAAACATTGTCCTAGAGTCATATGGCTTGTTGATTATTTTTGAAATTTTCAAAATTCTGATACTCCAGTCCAAAAATGAATGTCCAAAAAGAATTCAAATTTACTCTTGTGAAATTTTTTGGGCATTCATTTTGGGACGGAGGGAGTATTTTCTTTGGATAATAGTAATATTAGCATTACAGTTGATATTTTTCCCTTGTTTACGAGTAAAGCTAACATCTCTTATATTGAGGTTGTATTTTTGAGAATTAGAATGGAAGAAGTTGAGGCACAAACTGTCCGATTAAATTTTTTTACTTCAGTTATATTTTTATGTCAAATTCAAGATAACGATCTATCAGACTAACTACTAGCATACAGACTCACTCAAAATTATGAGAGAATTGAGAAGCTATTCGACGACTAGATCTCCATTTCGTGCTAAATAGATGGTCGAGATCACTAGTGGTTTGATATTGTAAAAAATTTCAGTTTTTTCTTTACAAAATCTTCAGAATGAAGTTTTCTTTCGGTCCAAAAAATCTTAATAATTGTGATGGAGATTTTGTTGATCCGTTTTCCTTGTTTTCTTGTGACTGGACTTTCAATGAGTGATGCAAGTGCAGCAGGGAAACAGGCAGCAATGGGAATGAGCGTTCTTGCAGGATCTGCAGTCTTCAATCTAATGCTTGTCTGGGTTTCTTGTGTTGCTTTCAGGAGCTTTGGAATTTCCGATGATTCCACTAAATCATCAAATCAATCACTAACCATTAGCTTAACAGGTGATTCCTTCTTTCCCCACTTAACTTTTTCGTCCGTTCTAAAAGATTCCTTCAACAAATATGGCAGTTGTAGGTCAAAAGCCAAAACAGTAGAATTATTGTTCTTCGACTTGCATACGACTGTACATTTCAAAAAAATTGAAGTATTGCTTATTCTGAAGTCACTGTTAAATTAACACTAATATATATGTGTCATCCTTTTCAGGTTTCATGTGTTAGTAGTGGGATTCGAGTTTCATTGAAGAACATGAAGGAAAGATGCAGATTTATCGGCCCAAGTTATATGCAATGGAGTTAATTTAACTAGTACTAGACATACTTTTTTTTTACCTTAGTATTTTAGAAATTTGAATAAGTACGATGATGTACAAATGATTCACATTATTTAATAAATTGATTTGTTATTGCTGTTGATTTGGCTCAATTATATACAGTACTCCCTCCGTCCCACCTCACTTGACACCCAAGAGGTGGGCACAAGAACTAAGAAAAAAGAATAAAATAAAAAAATGTGTGGTAGAAAATGAAGAGAGAGAATGAGTGGGATAAATAGTAGTGTTGATTGAATAAATTGAGTGGTGAAAAATGAAGAGAGAGAATGAGTGGTGGGGTAGAGTGAATATAAAATTATAAAAAGTAGGCTATTTTGGGAAGTGTCAAGTGAGCTGGGACGGACCAAAATGGAAATAAGTGTCAAGTGAGCTGGGACGGAGGGAGTATATAGTATATGCCTGTGTTGAATTTGTTTTAGTAAACTAAATTTCCATCCATAATTTTAGGTTGAATTGTACATTTATTTTTTAAATTCTAATCGATTGGCTAAAACAGGTTCCCACCAAAAATCAGTTTCCCTCCAATTTTTAACGCTAAAATTAAAATGTCCCCTTTACTTTTTAAGGTCGGAAATAAGGTTGGTTAATGGTAGACCTAATTAAACTTTTGGGACGGTGACGGGGGTCCCTAAACTTTTTGAGTCACATGTTATTTAGGACCCCTGTTTCCCGTCCCAAAGGCCGACCTAAATACTTTTAGGGACGGTAAATGGACTTTTAGGGTCGGCATTTTGTTGACCCTAATACATCAATTTCTAGTAGTGTTAGGCTCGCGCATGCCCCAAAAGCAAAAAAAAAAAAAAAAAAAACAGATAAAAAAAAATCATCATCCTAAGTGATTTCACGAATTGTTTGTCACCCCTTTAGCCTTGCTAACATATTCATGGTCATACCATCTCATGCCTCCAAGCATCGTCATAAATGTCATATATATCTTTGTTTGTCTCTTCACTAACGAATGTAGGAATTCAAATGCGAAAGACCATTTTCCATCGCTATTGAGACCTATCCTCAACAAGGAAGATATTCACCAAGGCCTAAAATCAGTGGTTTCAAAAAAGTTGCGTGACCGACTCACAAGACCTCCGTCTTTCAGTGCCTCAAGTCCATATCGCCTCGACTTAAGACGACTCAAGTCCTTACCATCTTGGCCTATGACAATCTGTTGATAAATTAAACTCAAGAAATCAAATACCTCATTCGGCAAGAGATCATTCCAAGCAAAACATGTGAAGACAGCCTCCAGTGCCTGCAATTTGGTCAGAGACGCCAAGTTCTCAAATGGTAAGAGACGCCAAGTTCTCAGTTATCCTCAACAAATGAACATACCTCAAATGTTCCAGCAACTTGGTTAGAGACACCAAGTTCTCAAATGCAAATTGGTCAGAGACACCAAGTTCTCGAATGCAAATTAGTCAGAGATGCCAAGTCCTCGAATGCAAATTGGTCAGAGACACCAAGTCCTCGAATGCAAATTGGTCAAAGACACCAAGTTCTTAAATGCAACTCGGTCTGAGACACCAAGTTCTCAAATGCAATTCGGTCAGAGGCACCTCACGCCCCCAAATGTTTCAACATCCCGGTCAGAGGCACCAAGTTCTCAAATGATGCATCAAACTCTCAACACTATCAACTTCCACACATCCCCCGCGACTTGCTCTCCTGCAGGTAAACATATCAAAGGTACGTTAGTCCTTCAACTTATCTCAGAAATATGCATACACTCACAAATGTTGCACAAATTGCAAAGTAAGTAAGTCACAAAGACTTTTTCTAACATCATTTGCATAGAACACATGTTTTCATCATATGGAACATATAACCGAGCACATGATCTCCCAAAGCAAGAATAAGCACAAAACATCTCAGTTTTCCCAAAATCTTTTCATACAAGTTTAATCTTTCAAACGGGCATGCATGGATCATTTTCATTGTCCAAAGTATCATTCTCACATCTATAGTCAGAAGTTAATCGAGTTTTAACACATGAAAGAACTCCGTCCCACTTTTGGCATTATTTTACCTACTTTATTTTCAAAAAAAAAAGAGTCATACTCATATTCCTTCAAGAAAGTATCACATGCATGATTACCCATAACTTTAGCTCCCTCTATCTCCTTGATAGCGACGTAAGCTTTAGTTTTCCAGCTTTAGCTCCCTTTATCTCCTTGATAGCTATGTAAGCTTTAGTTTTCCAGCTTTAGCTCCCTCTATCTCCTTGATAGCGACGTAAGCTTTAGTTTTCCAGCTTTAGCCCCCTCTATCTCCTTGATAGCGACGTAAGCTTTAGTTTTCCAGCTTTAGCTCCCTCTATCTCCTTGATAGCGACGTAAGCTTTAGTTTTCCAGCTTTAGCTCCCTCTATCTCCTTGATAGGGATGTAAGATTTAGTTTTCCAGCTTTAGCTCCCTCTATCTCCTTGATAGCGATGTAAGATTTAGTTTTCCAGCTTTAGCTCCCTCTATCTCCTTGATAGCGACGTAAGCTTTAGTTTTCCAGCTTTAGCTCCCTCTATCTCCTTGATAGCGATGTAAGCTTTAATTTTCTAGCTTTAGCTCCCTCTATCTCTTTCGAAAGAGATAGCGTCGTACGCTTTAGTATCCAGCTTTAGCTCTCTCTATCTCCTTCAAAAGAGATGGCATCGTAAGATTTAGTATCCAACTTTAGCTCCCTCTATCTCGTTCGAAAGAGATAGCGCCGTAAGCTTTAGTTTCTTAGGTGACTCCTCCATTAACCGTTAAAACTCCAAAGATCCTAGACCTGTTGCTTAAATGTCTAGCGGTGATCCTGAACTACGATCGTAGCTTGATTCCTCTCGAGGATACGTAGGTAGCCTTTTCAAAGGTCCAGCCATCCGACCACATTGGTCACCCCTTTCCTTTACCATCTCCTCAGTGGTGCGCGAACCTATTAAAAGGTCCAGCCATTCGACCTCTTAGGTCACCTCCTATCCTTCTTCATAGCAAGGGAACAGTTTCTCTTCGCCATTCCCCATCGGATTTCGAACTACGATCATGGCTTGATTCCCCCGGGATACGTAGGTAGCCTACTTTAGGTTCAGCCAATCCGTCACATATGACATCCTTTTCCCCAGTGGATCCAGAATTACGATTCGGCTTGATTCCTCTTCGGGATGCGTAGGTAGCCTTCCAAAAGGTTCAGCCACTCGACCTCCTTGGTCACCCAATCCCAATTCATCTCGGTAGTTCACCAGATTGGATTCTCACTTTTATCGACAACCCCACTTGCTTCGCAAGTACCGTTGTCGAGGGGCTTCTGTAAGTACCCAAATCTGGCCCATGCCTCCTAATTAAAGTTTCCTAGCAGTTCCCCAAACTTTCATAAAGTTTAGGGGCGATTCGGGAACTTTTCAATACTTTCCAAGCAAAGAAGGACCTATTAGGAAGTATAATTTTGGATAGGACCTCGCTGGAAAGAAGCTTCCAATCTGCCACCTTGCATGTTTCAAGAAACATGCTGACGCGACAGAAGAAGACGCCGGACTGCTTCATTAGCCGTAAGATAACGCCAGGCGGCTTCATTAGATGCACACCAGAAGCCTATAAATAGAGGCATCCTCTATTCATTTAAAAGGAGAATTTTGAGCACTGTTACTCTGCAAAAATAGAAACTCGACTTATAGTCAGAAAAAACACACAAATCCCTCCTCTCTCATACACTAATCCTACCTTAATCTATTCCTAAATAGATATTGCCCAGGAAAACTCCCTTCGAAGATAGAGAAAAACCAATATTGGTAATCTCTCCTTCCTATACCTTTGATACACTCCTATATACTCTTGTTCTATTATTACTTGTTGTTTACCTTTATTATTGTCATAAAGCTTTGATCTTTATCAATGTAGATCCATATTTCCTATTCCCCTACACAAAGGATTCAATGGAGATCCTCTCCCTAGGATGAACAAGATTCCACAAGTGGCTTGTTCTAGGGATGATCTACCATATGATGATGTGATTCCCCTTTATATTTATGTATAAAAATGCAATCTTTATCCATTATATGTCATCCCCTTCCCATTGATCTAGCTTTCCAAGGATTGTCCACCTTATGAGGTATTAAGGATATAGGAAAAGCCATGAAGATCATCCCTTTTACATTATGTCTTTATATTAATGATACTCCTTGTATTGTTCATATTAAAAATGCAATCTTTACATTAATGTTATTTCCCCCATGTCCCTAAAGTAGGATTCTTTCTCCAAGGATTGTTTAAAAAGCCTTCTAAGGCACAAAAGACATAGGATGAGCATAAAGATCCAATCTTTACACCCCATCCCCCTTGTCCCGTGGTTCTTGATGCATTCCATGGTGAGGATTGGTGTAAAGACTCCATCTTTACATCAACCCCATTATAAAAAATGCCACAATCCTTATCCCTTTAGAAACCAATGAGTCTTAGTCCCGAAATCTCCGATAATCACTTGAGACGAACATAAAAATGTCCCTACGTATCATCATCGTCTCAAGATGTAGGATCGATGGACAAAGATTCATTCTTTTCTAAAAAGTCTCATTCTTGGACTTAAAGATAAGCCTTTTCGATCATATTTGACTAAAATTTCCAAGGAAAGTTAGGTTAAGACATACCAAGGCTCCTACGCCTATGTTGGTTGATTAATCTAACGGGAGGGTAGATAAGTCCCGTAATAATGATCACAAGTCCAAAGTGAGCATGGGATCAAAATCCCGAAAATACCAAAGTCCAAGGTATCCCGGACTAAAACCTTCAAAAATGGTTCTTACGTTCGGATAATAAACTTGGCACATCCTTTTCTCAAACACACACACAAGCACACAAATAAGCACAAATTTTGGACCTAGGAAGACTTGCTTTTGCAAGGCTCCTTGAGTGAATGCCAAACGTTCTTCCCAAGGAGTAACTTAACCTCCGGACCCTTTTCCTTTTTTTTTCAAAGTTTTGAGGATAAATCAAAATGGCGTGGCGACTCCGTTTTTCATAAAATTGGTGTCTTCAAACTGAGGTGAACGGAGGCCCCTTTTTCGTAAAAAAGAAAAGGAAAATGGGGGCACATTCACAATAGGAATCCTTTCAAAGGGTCCAGCTGTTCGACCGACACGGTCATTTTCATCCTCCCGATGAGTGATCCAAATCGAGAGTCTTATTTTTATCGACGACCCCACTTCCTTCATAAGTGACGTTGCTGAGGGGCTTCTGTAAGTATCCCAATTCGGACCGCTCTCCATACGAGCATACAGGAAACACCGAGGATTCACGCATTCGTGATCCTCAAAGACCCGTAACATCCAAAAGGTCCAAACTGACCAGCCAAACTAAGGATGGACCTTTCAGGGATAAAAGGGAATTAAAGGACATGGCAGAAAATGGCAAAAATGCAAAAATTGGCAAGCTTGCATACATGTCCGTGCGGACACATTTGCAAGCAAGATGTGTCCGCACAGACACTTATGTCAACACGCCAAAATCATTGCAAAATCTCCCAAAAGTCCACAATATTCCCTCAAATTCGGGAAAACCAAAAAAATTGTAATTGCAGAAGAGTCCGCGCAAACATGTTTGCAATTTTCTTGGCCCTATAAATAGATGGCTCCCCCTCACATTTCATACACAACTCAACTCTCTCCTACCTCCCCCCAGCCTTCAGGCACAATTGTGAGCCGTTCCGGCCTCTTCTGGTCCTTCCCGAGCCATTCCGAGGCGCTCCGAAGCCCTCCTGAGGCAATCCCGGTCCATCCCGGTCCATCCCAAAGCCCTTCCGGTCCATCCTGAGGCACTCCGAAGCCCTCCCGAAGCAATCCTGGTCCATCCCGAAGCCTTTTCGATCCTTCCCGAGGCCTCCCGAGCCATCCTGAGGCGCTTCGAAGCCCTCCCGAGGCAATCTCGGTCCATCCCGGACCGTTCCGAGCCTTCCCGAGGAAATCCCGATCCGTCCTGAAGCTATCCCGAGACGTCCCGAAGTCATCCCGAGGCAATCCCGATCCACCCCGGTCCGTCCCAAATCAACCACATTCTCCCGAGGAAGATAGACAAAAACCAACATTGGTAAGATCTCCTTCCGATCTATACTGCTTTAAATTCCAAGTATTTAAATATTATTGCTTTAAATACATCGTCTACAATGTCGACATTATTTTCAAATGTATTTTTAAAAAACACACACACACACAACTTTTAAAGAAAGAAGGGTACAGAAAGACTCAAAATCTCATCACACAATAAAAAAAAAGCCTTTTTTTAATATTTTGGGCATAAACAAAACGGTGTGGCGACTCTACATAATTTTCGAAAATGCGAGATGCCGCCTGCGTCCACGGATCGGGTAATTTCAGGGACGTCCTAGTAAAAAAGGAGGATCTTACTCGTACTTCCTCCATTAACCATATCTATAACCACAAAGTCAACGGGGACTATCAAGGTCCCCACTTGAACTAATACATCCTCCACAATGCCCATTGGTCTCCTAATAGAACAGTCCGCTAAATAGCGGGTCATTGTGGTGGGCTTCAACTCGGACAAGCCCAATTTCAAGTATGTGGAGTATGGTAATAAATTAATGCTAGCACCAAGGTCTAACATCGCCTTCACCTCACTAGAATCCCCCATAGTAATAGAAATTGTGAAGCTTTCGGGGTCTTTTAGTTTAGGTGGGAGGTCTTATCGGACTATGGCACTAGCACTCTCTCTCATGATCAACATCTCATTCTTTTCATACCTATGCTTTTTAGAGTTTAATTCTTTGAAAATTTTTGCATAGGCCGGAATGTTTTTAATCACATTAAGTAATGGGAGATCTATGCTAACTTTGGAGAACATCTCCATCAATTCTTTCATTTGATAATCTAACTTATTTCTCATCAATCGACCGGAAAAGGGCTCCGATGGTGCTTATGGCTTGGGGAGTATATAAGTGTCTTTGGATTTTCCCCCAATCCACATGTACTCTTTTCAGCATCTTCTTTAGAATTAGGAGGAGGAGAAGAAGAAGATGAAGGAGAACTAACCTCTTGACTTACCACTTTGCCATTTCGTAGTGTGGATATGGCTGTTGCTTGATGTCCTTGGCTCGGAAACGTTTCGGGCTTGTGACTTTGAAGGGCTTCAGCAATTTTCCCTATTTGAGTTTCATGCTTTTTAATGGAGGCCTCATGGTTTTGAGCCGCTTGTCGATTATCGGCCCTTAACTGATTATTCTCAGCTCTCAATTGATCCGTGACCATTTCCCACGGTTCCTTCTTTTGCTCATACAGTCCCGGTGGAGGTTGAGGATGGAGAGGCTTATTTTGTTGTTGATTACCTCCCCATGAGAAGTTAGGATGATTCCTCCACCCCGGATTGTAGGTGTTGCTATATGGATTATTTTGTGGAGGCCTTGGGTTGTATCCATTGAGTGTATGTACATGCTCATCATTAGAAATATATTGTGCACCACTAGGAAAAAAATTAGTAGCATGAGTATGAAGACCACAAATAGAACAAGCATCTTGCACAACATTAGCACCAAGAGAGGTGCCTTTAGCATTAAACATAGCAATTAATTAAGAAACTTGTTTAGCCAAATTATCATTATCCTCTAATTATTGTACTCCCCTAGCCTTACCCCTTGTACTCTTTTATTAGGAATTAGCACCCAACATCTCAAATAAATCATGAGTCTCCTGGGGCGTTTTGGCTCCAAGTGTGCCCCCCGCCGCATTATCAACCATGGCTTGATTAACATGATTCAAGCCTCATGAAAAGGCTCACCTACTTCTTGGGCAAATCCAATAATCTTTTGTCTCATATTAGCTAACATGGGATGGGGATAATACTTTTGTAAAAACACATCATGCAATTGATCCCACGTGCTTATACTTCTAGGTGTTAACATCATAAACCATGTCTTGGCCGCCTCTTTCAGAGTGTAGGGGAAGAACTTTAATCTTATTTGCTCATCGGTTACACCTATTTTGCCCGAAAAGTGAGATACTATCATCATATATTCACGCAAGAAAGTCAAAGGGTCTTCGGCTGGTAGGCGTTGATAGATGGGCAACATGTTAAATATTGACCCTTGACTTCAAAGTTCTTTGCCTCCTCCGTTAGCACAATACAAGATATAGAGGCATCAACTTTAGGACGACAAAAGTCCTGCGTAGTTTGAGCCGGTGGGATTGCCATCGCCCCTTTTTCCTCTTCTACCCCGGTGGTAGAAGGATTTAGGTCACTTTCGAGGGGATTGCCCTCTTTTAATTCAAGTTCTATCAAACGCCGACCTAATTTATCAATGTCGTCGTTCAATGGCTCCAAGGTAGGAATCAAAGAATTCCGACCAAGCATACACTAATAAAATTAACTTGTTCGCTATAGAAGCCCCCGGCAACGGCACCAAAAATTTGATGGAAGAAAATCTTCCTCTTTTGTACTTTGGTCCATAATTTCCAGTAAATTGCACTTTAGCCCTTGAACTTTATAATTCCAGTTTACTCCCCAATTTTCCATACTTGCAATTTTGTCCCTAAACTTTCAAAACAAGCTCATATCCTCCATTTTATGCCTAATTGCACTTCAACCTCTCTACATTCAAAACATTAACAGAACACATTAAATTCTCAAGGTTTGAACAGAAAATAAGCTTGGAAACATATCTTTTGGATGGGTAAAACCACATCCATCACTGCTGTACAAGTTTAGAATGAGGGTGGAACCCAAAGACCCATATATTATGTAAGAAAAGCTCTCTCGGATGTACAGAGCCGATATTTTAATGCAAAAAAGATAGCTTATGCTTTGATTATTGCTGCTAGAAATTTACGAGCATATTTTTCTGCATACCCCATAACTGTGTACACCAATAAAATTCATGCACAAATTGGATTTCTCTGGTCATCTCTTTACATGGTCGATCGAACTTAGTGAGTTTGACATCAGATACCAACTGAGGAAGACGCTCCTAGCCCAACCCTTGGTAGACTTTTAGGTCGAAACTGCCTTCACGGGCGAGCACGATCCCACATCTCGTAAGCATAAAAGACCTGCGGGAGAGGAGCCAACCATTGAGCTACCATCTAATTGTTGGATCCTGTACACTGATGGGTTAGCAACTAAAGAAAGGAGTGGAGCTGGGATAGTTCTGGTAAGTCCTAATGACGAGCATACCATCCAGGACATAGTCAGGTTTAAGTTCCCAGCATCCAACAACCAGGCTGAGTATAAAGCCCCAATTTTTGAACTGGAACTAGCTTTCTTCTACGGGGCGAAAAAGCTAGCCGCCTTCTGCGACTCTCAACTCGTAGTTAAGCAAGTGAAGGGCGACACCCAGCATCCCATCTTGATGAAATACAGAGACCTCATCCTCGACATGATAAAAAAGTTAGAATTTTGGGAGATAAAACATATAGGTTGGGATGACAATCAAGTTGCGGATATTCTATCCAAGTTGGCCACCATCGACGTGACCGACCCGGACACCAACCCACTTATCATATATGTTGACGAGCCCACCTATAAAAGGATGCAAGTAATGCTTATCGACGAGGAAGAAAAATGCTGGATAGACGAGTACATGAACTTTATTGAGAAAGATCAACTTCTTGAAAATGAGTTACGAGCAAGGACTAAGAAGAAGTCAATGCGGTTTATTTACAGTCTGTAATGGGATCCTGTACCGAAGGTCATTCTCAAAACCACTTCTTAGGTGTGTTCATCCCAGGGAAATAGAGAACCTGTTGGCTCAAGTTCATAATGGCATATGTGGTGGACACCCGGGGGCCAAAACCTTAGTTGATAAAATTATCAATTTAGGTTACTATTGGCTGACCCTGAGAGTTGACACCCAAACATATGCCAAATAATGTGATAAGTGCCATAGGTATGCCGACATCCCTAGAGTCCCATCAGTCGAGCAAACCCCCATAATCCCTATTTGACCGTTCGACATGTGGGAAATTGAAATCATCGGATCCTCCCCTCCCGCCCGGGGAAATTGAAATTACGTTATTGTGGCAGTTGATTATTTCTCTAAGTGGATAGAGGCAAAGGACTTAGCCAAAATCACAAAACGCAATTAACTTCGTGCACGACTTCATCCGGTGCCGCTTTGGGGTTCCCCTTACATTCGTCTCAGATCATGGCCTCCAGTTCTCTAGAGCTTTCACAGCCGAGTTGAACAGGTTGGGAGTTAGACATATCAAGTCATCGGTAAGTCGACCTCAGTGTAATGGACAAGCTGAAGCTGCAAACAAATTGGTCCTAACAGCCCTCGCTAAAAACCTGAAAGGGAGTGATGGTAGATGGTTGGACGAACTCCCCCTGGACTTATGGGCAGTTCGCACAACCACTCGGGGCCAACCGGGGGGGGGGGACACAATTTGCACTAATTTTTGGATCAGAGGTCATGGCACCAGCAGAAATGGTTATCCCCACAGCCAAAAGCACCAACTACGATGAGTTAATGAATAAAATACAGGTTTCTTGACTTCGACTTAGTCGACAAAAGGAGTTTGGCCGCAAAAATGAGAATGGTGAGCTACAAGCAACGGATAAAAGCCTACCATGACAAAAAAGTCAATAAACGAGTATTCAAAGTCGGGGACTGGGTACTCAGAAAGATTGAAGCAACGGGAAGAAAGGCTGAACAGAACAAGCTCTCTCCTAACTGGGAATCTCCTTACATCATCACTCAAGTCATTAGAAAAGGGACCTATAGGATGAAGACCCCTGACGGACAAGAGCTAAAACACCCATGGCACTCCGACCACCTTCGGAGATACTATCAGTAGTTTTATAACAATGTTTTTTTTTGTTAGTAGATTAGGTATAAATTCTCAGAAATTTTTCTTATTTTTAGTCAAAGTAGGATTGCAGTTCGATGTAATCACTTTTTCAATAAACAGTTTAGTATTTTTTATGTCAAGATGAGCAAGCCTTGCAGCGAACATCACAATCCACTCAAGACCTAAGACAAGCAAGTAGCTCGCACTAAATGGACAAAATGTACATCTCTCTAAGACGAGCAACTAGCTCGCACTAAATGGGCGAAATGCCCATCTCCTTAAGTCGAGCAACTAGCTCGCACTAAATGGGTGAAATTCCCATCTCCTTAAGACGAGCAACTAGCTCGCACCAAATGGGTAAAATGCCTATCTCCCTAAGACGAGAAACTAGCTCACACTAAATAGGTGAAATGCCCATCTCCTTAAGAAGAGCAACTACCTCGCACCAAGATGGATGAAATATCCATCTCCCTAAGACGAGCAACTAGTTCGCACTAAATGGGTGAAATGCCCATCTCCTTAAGACGAGCAACTAGCTCGCACTAAATGGGTGAAATGCCCATCTCCCTAAGACAAGCAACTAGCTCGCACCTAAATGGGTGAAATATCCATCTCCCTAAGACGAGCAACTAGATTGTACTAAATGCGTGAAATGCCTATCTCCCTAAGACGAGCAACTATCTCGCACCAAGATGGATGATATATTCATCTCCCTAAGACGAGCAACTAGCTCGCACCTAAATTGACGAAAAATTCATCACCGACGAGTAGCCTAGCTCGAACTAAATGGGTGAAGTACACATCTCATCAAGACGAGCACCTTAGTCGCAATAAAGGGACAACATGTCCATCACCTTAAGACGGGCACTATTCTCGTACTAAATGGATAAAAGGCTCAAATCAACAAGACGAGCATAAAACAAACAAGCAGTTCAAATAATCAAGCAAGTAGACGAGTACACGAGTAGGAATACATACTACATCAATAAAAAAAGACCTAGAAATACCTCCCCAAAAGCGGGCCAAGGTACTCTAGTCAAAATATGGTATTGCCTCCCAAAAGTAGGCCAAGGCATTAACGCAGTAAATTGTAACAAGCCTCCCAAAAAAAGGGCCAAGGCTTTTAAGCAAGAAATAAAAAGACAAATTTGTTCATTACATCCGAAATGCCATACATAAGGTAAATCATTGTTGTTGGTCAGTTGAACAGAAGAGATCCTCCTGCTCGGCTTTGGCTCCAGATATGACTATTTGCTCGGTGATCATTTTAAGATCCTCTTCTTCATCTGACTCCTCTTCCTAGATCTTCTCCATCAGTGCATTAATATTATTGGGATCGGCAGGAGGAACAAACCACACCGGACAATAATCCTTGGCATCTCGAGCAGCTATAATCTTCCAGGCATTCTCAGAATAAGGAACAAGAGGATGGCCGGCCCTGGCATCGATGTCGTAGGCGTCTTAAAGGATAAGTCGGGCAAGTACCCCCAGATCAGGACTGATAGTAGGATCGACCTTGGCCCTCCTAGCCAGATGGAGATAGCCATCAGAGTACATTGTGGCCGTCTTTTCAACCAAGTCCTTCCTGAAGTCCAGACCAGCCTTTGAGCAAAAGACTCTTGATCCCATTGACGCCTCATTGACAGGATCCCATCCTCTTGCTTCCTGTGCCGGTTTACCACCTCCCCAACCTGCTCTCAGACGGTCTTTATCAGCCTTCAACATACCCATTTCCTCTTGGGAAGCCTTCAACAAATCCTGGGCCTTCTGCAGCTCGTCTTTGGCCGCCTTCTCCGCCTGCTCGGCACCAGACTTTGCTCGTCTTGACTCAGTCACCTCTCCCCCAAGGGACTTCAACAGGTCCACGGCTTTGTCCAAATCTACCTTGTGCTTTTCCACTTATTTTTCAAACTTTTGCCTTTGCTCCAGAGCGGCCTTACACTTCAATTGCTCATAATGGGAGATGGTAGCGAGCTGCACAAACAAGAAGATAGTCAAAAAACGAGGAGTCAAATTTTAGTGGGATTGAGAAAGTAAAATCATTGTACCTCGCACAAAAGCAGGCCCTTCCTGTTAGCTTTATGCTCAGGACCTGGATTTTCCTTCAGGAGTTTGTCAAGCAAATCATCATCAACAGCTCAGTGAAGGACAGGGCGACCAAGCCTTAGTTTGGGACCCTTGCGAGAAGAAACATCCAAGCCTTTTATGCACCCGGCTAAATTGATCGGCCAACTCCTCAGCCTGAGCATAAATGAGACCGGTGGACAAATATGTACTTAAGGCGGCCGATTGAGAACGGGGAGTAGGAGGGTTCACTTTCTTAGATACTCGACGCTGGGCCTTCAACATCTCATGGGGGTCCAAGATTTCTTCCTCCTTCTTCTTAATCTGCTCGGGAGTAAGATTTGCGAAACAAAGTGACCATCGATTAATAGAAGAATCAATGGAACATGAACAAAAAATTATAATGGATGAATAGAACAATTACAACCAGGGACATCCACCGCCTTCAAGCATATCCTGTCATAAAGACGGCGTATTTCACATTCAGAACCAAACACTAAGTCAGGGTGCACAATCCAGTCGGGGAACCGGTCACCCCGAGCAACAGGAGTCATGGGCATCAAGGGGCCTAGCATTATGCTCGACTGAACATAATACCGGTAGTTGGCCTCTAAACTTGACCAAAATAAAGTGGCCACTTTGGCAAACTCTTCTAATCTCTAAACCAGACGATCACTCCAATCTGGTGACCATACGACCTCGGGCATGACTGGTTTCCTCGTTGGGCAGCAAATTCCCATCCTTGACCGTTCTCCACCTTTATTACATGGTTATTCTAGCTAAACACTTTACTCGACACCGGGTAAATTATCTTTGGTGGCTAGGGATCACTCCTCAAGACAATTACATTTGTCGACTCATTGAAGGTCACCAGAAAGAACTTGTAAAAAGCTGACTGACAAGGTTCAAAACCTAAGTTACGACACAAGACTATGAAGTCGGTCAAGTACCTCACGACGTTGGCACCTAACATGGCCGGCATAGCCTGCGTATCTTCTAAAAGTTCACAAATAAAGGGATCAAGAGGAAGACGGAGACACAATTAAAATTGTTTGTACCAGAAAGAAATGTGTGACAGGCTATAGAAGAAATCCTTCCTAGCACCCTCGTCCATGTCCAAGGCCGGGGAATAAGTTAAGCGATATTCACTCCACGACACTTTGTAATTATCGTGCAGGTCGTCTATCATGGGTTCCCCGGCTTTAACTTGCCTCCCCTTGGGAGTAGTGGATCTCCCCCTCCGATAATTCCCTCTTTGAGACCTGCCACAACCATGCCTCGACCGACCACCGATTATAGCCCCCTCATCAAAGGCATCCACTATCTTGCCAGAAGTACTTCCTCCATCCCCAGAACGAGCAGTAGGATCACTCCTTCCTCCGGCCATATCTGCAGAAGAAACAGGGGATTCGGTATTGACCATAGAAAATGATGACACCGACGAGGAAGTTGTTGCCTCCCCCGTCTCAACTACAAAGTCGAGGAAGGACCCTTGATGGATGTGGTTTTACCCATCCAAAAGATATGTTTCCAAGATTATTTTCTGTTCGAAACCTTGGGAATTTGATATGTTTGTTAGTGTTTTGATAGTTCAGGGGTCGATGTGCAACAATGCTGAAAATAGAAGATTTATGCCTACTTTGGAAGTTTTGGGACTAAATTGCAATTCTGGAAAATGTGGGACTAAAATGAAATTATGAAGTTCAAGGGCCAATATGTAAATCTTGGAACAGAAGGGACCAAACTGCAATTAGGTGAAAATAGGAGAAAAATTGGTTACATAAAGCTCAGGGGCCAAAGTGAAAATATGGATAGTTCAAGGACGAAAGTGCAAAAGAGAAAATTATAGTGACCAAAGTGCGACTGTGCAATTATCGGGAACGAATCCAAGGAAGAAGCTATGCTAGGCAGTTGCTGAAGGCTTGCCGGCCAAATGGCAAGGCAGTGGCTGCATCAGCAAGGCAGTGGCCGGCCAAGGGAACAAGGCTGGGCTGGGCTGTGGCCAAGGACAATTGGGTGATCATTAGAACGACTTGGAGAGGTTGGCACGACTCATGGGCACGAGTCAGGGAAGAGCACGACTCGTTCTTGCAGGCATGACTTGTGCCATGCCGCGGTTTGCGGCCGGATCTGCCCGGATCAAGGGGCGAATTGGGGTGGATTTCTCACAGTTTAGGCCTGATTTGGCTGGCCTTTCACGGTGGCAACCTAGGTTTTGTTTATAATTCAGCAATTGGTTTTTTTTGGGAGGTATTATTCATTCTGAGGAAGAAGAGGAACAGTGTTCCATTGTTCCATATTTTTATTACGATTCGAACTCGAGGTTTTTATGTTTATTTATTTTAATTTTGAAATTTTTATTATAATTATGAGAAGCTAAATAATTGATTTGCGGATTGGTTATTAACATTACATGATCTTTATGATATAGCTTTTCATTAATAATTCAATTTCTTTCTAGAGTGGTGAAATATTTTTAATTCATTCTAGGGTTTCACTCTAGAATTTGTGGGTATCTTTTGCTACGATAACTCGAGCATTGATACATGACCAATATTTTGCTACTTAGACCTAATTGAGGACGTAACTGAAATCAATTGGTTTAGGTTCAAATATTCTTTCGATCTTAAGGCTTTCTTGGATTATTATATTAAACGTAACTGAAAGTATAATTAAAAGAGAATATTTGTGTTGCAAATCACACACTAAACCATCCCAACTCATGATTTTGTGAATGAACCCTAGAATGAAATTGATGTCTTCTTTAAGTAATAAAATAGTATAAAGTGAATGTATTGTGAAACCCAATCCGTGAATCCCGTTGTCAATCTTGAATTCAATCTTTGTTTTATTTTCATTAGTTTAATTTATTTGTTTTTTAATATTAGTTTAATTATCAAACAAACCCCCCCCCTTTTGGTTACTTTCTGCATTAATTAAATCAACTTGTTGAACACGCAAGTATCTGTGGATCGACCCTTACTTGTACTGCTACTTCGGTAACTTGTACTTGCAAAGTTTTTATAACCTAGTGGAATTTTATCCATCAACCCTCACCTAACCATGGACGATCCAAGTGCCCGACTTTAAAATAATAGAGCCTTATATGATCAAGGATCTCGATCCATGCGTTGAACATCACCACATTGGGGCTATTGACATAGATACGATCGATCATAAACCTACTAGGATATACGACATCGGTCCTGGGCTTTGATCTCACCAATTTTCGCTAAACCCAGCATTAGCCACGAGCCAGTTATGCATTTGTAAATTCAAAGATTTTGGGTGTGGTAACAATATGCGGCAGTGGGATTGCTTCTCCAAGTGCTTGCCATGACGAGCGGGATGAATGCTCTAAGAATAACAATGGCGGAAAACTACCAAACCCTAACTCAAAAGTGCAGAAATAATAATCAAGGAAGAGGATTTACTTGATTACGAAGCTAAAATGAAGAAATTATTGAAGGAAACGGTCCAAAACCAACAAAAATCGAGCCAAATGTAAGAACTCTCCAGAAAATCCGAATCTTATATACTCCTCTTCAAACCTAAATGGTGATAAAAGAGTGAAAAGGAATGGAGGTTGTCATTTTATACCCAGATCCAGGTGAAGACGAGTCGGGTTAAGCGGGTTGCACGATCTCCCATGGGCCAAACTAAATGCAAATGCGTGTTCCCAAGGGGAATGTCGTGTCAATGTTAGACATGTTCATCAATGCAATTATTCTCCGGTTAAAATGATTAGCCGCCTTGAAATCTGGGAAAACCCCTTCGTATGCGTAAGTCGAGTATAAGATATGACGATTTCACTTTCTCCCAGACAGAGTTGAGCTAGAAAGTCGGGGGGCACTGAACGGTATAAATCAAGCATGACCATGGGCCCATGTGAAAGGCAAGGCCCAATGGGTCCATCCCCTAACAAAAATGCATAACTCATAAATACGACATAGGAAATGAGCTTCTACCTATGCTTGTCGTCACATCTCGATATACAATATGTCGGCCAAGGCATAATGGAAGCTCGTCATACGACTATGACGACCATGGACATATGTCTATGTCGACCAAGGCCAAATTATGCCTGATGTGTCAACCAAGACCATACAGGCTTTATTTAAGATGACAAAGGAGTGGGCTTCCCTTCCTTTGATTGTCTCACATGACTACAACATAAAGACTATGTCGACCAACGACTGGTGGCCAGAGACTACGTCGACCAACACCATGCACCGAGCATGACTTGTCCGACGTACATCCAGATAACAGAGATCTAATCCTAGTCAAATATGAAAACCTTGGAATTAGGATCCGAATAAGATTCAACTCCTTAATTCTCTCCTTAGTTCCTTTTCAAGGTAGGAAATTGCCTCCTACCACTATACATATATGGCATAAATCCCATAATTCGGGTAACGCATTCTTCGACTCTGAACTATTGTTAATTGGTTTGCTATTATACACACATATAGTTACTCTCACGCCGGAGGGCCTTCGCCGGTGAAACCCTAACCTAGTTTATGTGTTTGTTCATCTTTTTCAGGCTATTCAAGTCACCAGGAATATTCGACCCCCTGGATTTGGGCTGATCCGACGTTTTTGACATCATCAACGGTAAAAAGAATAGAGGGACCAATTGCGTAAAACTAATTTAGGTGCCAAATGGTTGTGCCAATTTGTATGTGTTTTATCTTTCTCCTTGTAATATTGAACATGATTTTGTATTATATGAATTCAACGAAAATTCAATAAAATAATGTGGAATTATTGTCATTATAAAGTTAGTGAAACCATGGTGATCTACTAGATCGTAACTTTAGCAGAAGATTTTGAATTTTGGAAATTGTTTAGTTAGTCTTCATGGGATGTGTTGAAAAAATTGTGCATTAATGTGAATGAGAAATTGATTTTCTCTAGTTAAAGTGGAATCCAAGGTGTGACCTTTGGATTTGTTGATAATTAACCAAAAATTGAATTCATTTTTAAGGAATTATGGGGCTTTTATATTTGGATTGTTACAAGAACAAATATGAGTTAATTCTCATATTACTCTTTTATTCATGAATTGATTTCTCGAATTAAGTTAGAGAATATATAACAACACAAATCTTAATGTTGAGGTTAATTATACATGATTAATGCCGATTAATTCTAAGTTCCCTACATATTCTTCATATATTAGGTGTTGTCTCTTTTTCTTGACTAGGAAAAAGAAGTTAGAAGATAGAAGATAGCAAGATGGTATGAGAGTTTCATGTTGTAACTCTAGAGCTTAGGATTCTCTTGTCTAAAATTTTCTTTTGGTCTCTTTCTTTGAAGTTCTAGTTGGTGATTTAGTTCAAGCATACGTTCAATTCGCTAGGAGGCTCAAGTGCAGAGTTGCACCCGGTTTGTCCATTTTATCCTGGGAGACTAACGCCTGTGGAAGTCTCGAGCACTCTTAGAGAGGGGGACGAATTAGTCTTAAGAAAAGTGTATAACACGGGTCGGACACAAGTGAATCAAGATGACTTACATACGGTTTTCTCTTTTCATTTTCTATTTTGTATTATAAATTGTATTCCAATTTTATATTAATCCTTCATATTGTGCTCATTATTCAAGATTTTGTCCAACATGATGTTGAACAAATAGGAAAAAAGATGTAGAAAAAAATAGAGAACATGTTTCTGGCCAAAATAAATATTTCAAAGAAGTTTTGGAAGAGTTTGTCCTCGAAGGCGTGCAACGTTTGAATCTGTTGAATCACAAAATGCACAGATTATCAAACTGAACCTCTTGACGAATTTATAAGAAAGATAAGGAATGCCCATTGAGATTTTAATTTTAATGCTATAAAGATTGTTTAAGCAGCGTCTTAGGTCATTTTGGATATTTTTAATTTTTAGTATTTTTTAAACATGTTTTGATAGTTTTTATCAACAATAATATTATATTTGTGAAAAACCTTATGCCATCATATTGTTGTTGGGTTTTGGCGTTACAAACGCAGCGAAAGAACTTTTTAAAACAACAAAACCCTAGCCTTGAATCTGTCTAGCATGAAGAGATGAAATCATATGAAATAGATTTTACATACCTTGTAGAGATTATGTTTGTTCAAAACGAATCTTCAAAAATTCAACCTTTGAATTTGTTGCCGAATCTTCTATCTTCTCCTTGATCTTCCTTGTGATGAATTGATTCAAGCTTTAGGTGATAACGGAATCGCTCTCTAATGGTAATCCACAGGCGAACGAACAAAGAACGAGTCTTGTAGGATTACTAGATGATCCTCCGAATATTGAAACACATTTCAATAATCAATGGCTAAAATATGGAATTGATTTTGGGATTTCTTTGATTTTGATTCTCAATCAAAGATCAAAAACTTTAGTGTTTCATAAACTCTAAAATAACATGTTGTTTTTGGCTGAGGAGAAGGTTTGTATTTATACCAATTATAAATCCCTAACCCTTAGGGAGAAACCTAGTCCAAACCAAAAACCAATCCGCAAAGGAAAACGCGTACGGAAACTGATTTTGCCGTTGGCACGAGTCGTGCCTGCGGACACGAGTCATGCCCTTGCAAAATCAGTCGTTCCCACGAGTCGTGCCTTTTCTTTACACTCGTTCTGATTGAATAAGTATGACTCATGCCAGAGGGCACGAGTCATCCCCAATCCCAGAATGCACACTTATCACGAATTGCCTTAAAACGCTGTCGTACTAGTTCAAGGGCATGAGTCGTGATCCTTGTCACGAGTCGTGACCCAGAGCACGAGTCGTGCTCCTGGTCAAGAGTCGTGACAATTTCCAAAATTCCAATTTCAGCCAATTTCCAATTCGCTCTTTGTGTGTGACCCTTTAAGAATTTTATTTATGTTGGTAGTGAGTAGAAAACATTGACCTTACAAGACATAAGTGGTTTCTAGCAAACCATTCACTACAAGAAACAGCACTATATACGACGGTTAAAATTCGCCGTATATAGTGACCGGGGCCGCCGTATATGGTATTTACAGTGGATATTCCGCCGTATATAGTGTATCGTATAAAGTCGCGACGTATATAGTATTTACGGCGGATATACCGCCGTATATAGTATTTACGGCGGAAATACAACCGCCGTATATAATCAAGGACAAATACGGCGACTGATGGACCGCCGTATATAATGAAATACAAATACGCCGTATGTATCACAGCCGTATTTGAGGAAGGTTTATACGGCGGTTAGGTGTCCGCCGTATATAATGAAATATTGTATATGGCTGGTCTTTGCTGCCGTATATAAGAGACGAGTCGTCCACCACAACACGAATCGTCCCCATTTTGACCCAATCTGATACCCTCGTCCCCCTTTGGGGACGAGTCGTCCATTGAACTTATTTACGGCGGATGAACTAAGCCGCAGTAAATAACTAGTCTATTTACGGCGGCTTCATTTATCCACCGTAAATAAGTAAATTTTTTTCCACTGACCCCTGTATTATTCATTTTCCCCAAAAATACACTAGCAGGAACCAAATGCAACCTGTACACACACAAATGCAACCTGTATAAAATAACTAGGCTTCGTAAATGTATACAACACAATGTCAAGACAACATAACCAATAACACAAACAAGATTGTAGCATATCCAAAACTCAATGTTTACATGCATCAATTATAAGTAGCAAAATAACATTGTAGTTTATGATAGTCTTAGATTAAATAATTGTTGACCTTGTCTTCTTCACAATAAGCTTCCTGCCCCAAGAGCTTTTCTCCCATTTGTTCTTGACATCTGCGATAAATATCAAAGTCAGTTATGCTAGCCACCACAAGTAAAGAAAAGGAAACTAACAGAAATCAGAAGGACCATTTCTAACGCCATTCATACATTTTCAATTACACTATACCTTCAAGGTACCCCTATAAAAATGCTTTCAATAACCACAAAAACTTAATACACTATTCTACAAGTTATGCCACTACAAGGGTGACATTTTACTAGCATATGCATATGTGTTGGGTTTTATGGATCCATGCGCAGCGGAATTAAGCATAAAATTAACACAAAACCCAAGCCCTAAGATCCGTTCTATACGATTAAATTGAATTCCTATGAGATAGAATTTACCAACCTAAATTGTTTTCCGGTCTTGAGCTATCGAACGGATAATTATGTGATTCGTAATCACAAACTTTTGATCTTCAAAATCTTCGAATTTTCAACTCCTTTGGATCTTCAGATTTGAACTCTAGGTCTTTGATTTGTTTGAACAAAATTAAGACCCTCTTTTGGTAATCCACACAAATATGAATGTCGAGAACGATTCTCGGGTTGGGAATTGCTAGATTCCTAAAACTTATGGAAGAATATTGAAAGGACTTTTGATTGTGAATTTCTATTGAAAAATTCGGCTAGCTAATTAGGGTTGACAGACCTCTCATATTTATACTACATTAGCATTAATATGTTTCCCAATCGAATTAGGAGACCAGGCTGTCAATCCGCGTCTGGTGGCTAGTTATGTCGCGTGACATATCAAGCCAGTGGCTAGTTATGTCGCGTGACATACTTAGCCAGTTTACAGAAACTTTCAATCATTCTTCCTTTTGTTCAACCAATTCATTCTATTTGTGTGTGACCCAATTGGATTGTATTATGTTGGCAATGAGTCCGATCATATCGACCCTCATAAGACATAAGCGGACTCTAGCAAGCCATTATGTCTACCCAAATAACACAACGTAAGAGTTCACGTTTCCAATGGTACACTTCCATTTCTCCCTTTGTCTCACGATGTCATATTGAACACAAGTCATGGTCCACATCAACTTGTATTTGTTCAATGCTTTCTCGATCTTGAGTATAATGATAGTCCAATCATATTGGGGTGTGGCCACACGATTTCATCATTATCACTCATCGAGGGGCCCAAGCAAAACATCTCTCTTTCGAGGGACAAATTCCATCTTGACTTATCATCCTTCCCATCACGAATCCGATCATGCCAAAGATAGCCTTTATAAATATCGTGTTAAGATATCGTTTGACTAAAATCAAACATGACATTCATCATATGTAAGGTCATGATAATCTCAGGTCTAGGGACTAAATGAAGTGACCATATGAGATTTAATTATGACATTTGACCATGACGTAAATCTCATACGGGTCAAGTCCAGTCACTTGTTCTCTAACAAGTACCCATAATTTCAATGTGCATCTCTATGCATATAATCATCATATGATTATCCATTGACAATTATACTAATTATTCTCTTAATAATTAGGGACGGAGATTATTACAATAAATATGCAAACTATATAATAATCAAATAATAAACATAAACGATAAAGATGATACATAACGGTTTTCAGTTAAACATAACTAAAGCCTAGGGCATTACACCAACAGTCTCCCACTTGCACTAGGCTCCATTTATGTATCGAATACTTATGGATCTAACATGCCCACCATGCTTCTGCCTATGCGAGGGTCTTTGTAAGTGAATCCCTTATGTCATCATCGGTTGATATTTTGTATATCTTAACGTCTTCTCATTCTTTATGAATTTCTCGAAGAACGTCTAAGTGAGTGTTTGGATCACCGTTGTGATTTTGGTTCCATTGTTAGCACAAATGACACCATAATTATCACAACAAAGTTCCACGGATAAGTGATACTTGGAAAAACACTTGGAGTGTTTCCAAAACACTAAATGAACTTTTGATCCAAACTGCCTCTTTCAGCTACATCGTATGTTGCTAAAATATGGCCTTAGTAGTAGAATCGGCTACAATTTCTGCTTGGAACTCTTCCAATCAAAATTGCACCTCTAATATGCACAAACACAAATCCTAATTGCGATTTTAAAATAACTTTGTCAGTTTGGAAGCTAGCATCTTTGTAACCCTTACAACAAGATTAACTTCCAATCTTTCAAATCCCAAGAACGTATCCTAAGTTCTTCTTAAGTACTTAGGATCATCTTGACTGCCATCCATTGGTTCTCAACAGGATCAGATTGGTATCGACTCATCATGCTTATAGCATACGAGACGTCGAGTCTAGTACAGATCATGGCATACATGACAGATCCAAGTGCCGCAGCATATGGAACTTCATTCATTCCCTTTTGCTCATCAGTTGTCATAAGACAATGAATATTTCTAAGAGAAATACCATGACCCATTGACAAGCTACTCTTCTTAGACTCTTCTAAGAATCTTGTCAATGTGAACACTTTGACTCAAACCAATTTATCCTTCTAGATCCACCTCTATAGATCTTGATGCCAAGGATGTAAGCGGCTTCACCCATATCTTTCATTGAGAAACCTTTCCTTGACCAAGACTTAACAGTCTTAAGTGTCAGAACTTGTTTTTCCAATTAGTAAGATATCATTGTAATAAACAATAGAAATAATACCATGCTCCCACTGAATTTCATGCATACACAAGGTTCATCTTCGTACTTGATAAAGTCAAACTCTTTGACCAATTCATCAAAACGAAGATTCCAATTCCTTTAAGCTTGCTTTAACCCATCTCATGGATCTTTGCAACATGCATACTCTATTAGAGTTTCTTAGATCGTCAAACTATTCGGGTTGGGTACTATACACATCCTTAATAATCTTTCCATTTAAAGAAAGTCATTTGACATCCATTTGTCATATCACATAGTCACAATATGTGATAATGGCAATTGAAAATCTAACAGACTTCGACATTGTAACTGGCGAAAAAGGTTTCAACATAATCAATACTATGAATTTGCCTAAATCCCTTTGTTACAATCCTTAGTCATGAAAGTACACACCTTCCCATCCATGTCGGTCTTGAAGACCTTCTTGCATCCCATTAGTTTTTACACCTTCAGGTAGCCCAATCAAGTTCCAAACTTGATTGTCAAACATGGATTGTAATTCGGATTCCATGGTTCCTAACCATTTATCCAAATTAGGAGTGGACATCGCCTCAAGATAGGAAGTAGGATTGTCATTCTCAATGACTTCCACTTTATTACTTTCCGAAACGAGAAATCATTATTTCTTGAGTTTGGATCGTAACCTATCCGATCTACGATGGACTTGTGCATCTTGAACCGGTTCCACAACTCCTTTGTGAACTTGGTTCCGTCTCTACTCTTGGATTCATGTCATTTTTAGGTTCTTGAACTCTTTTCAAGATTAATTTTACTCCCACTAGATTCTTTATTGAAAAACTATTTCTCAAGAAACGAATCGTATAGAGCAACAAACATTTTGTTCTCTTTGCGGTTGTAAGATTAATTTCCGAAAATAACCTTTGTCAAATTTGGTGCTAACTTATAAGAGACAAGTCTCTTTACATAAGTGTAAGTACCCAAATCTGGCTCATGCCTTCCGGTTAAATTTCCCGGCAATTTCGGTAAGTTTTCCGGTAATTCCCCGGACCTTCCTAGTGTTCCGGAAATATTCCGGAACAGTCCCAAATTAATTAAAGGCTGAAGAGGAGCCTTCCTAATTAAGAAACACGTTTTTCTTAATTAGGAAGAACCTTCTAGAATTTGCCACCTTGCATGGTTCTAGAAATGCTGAGTCACAATGGATAATGCCGCACGGCTGCATTAGCTAGAGGTCCCTAGCCGCACGGCCTCATTGGCGATTTCCAGACTGCCTATAAATAGAGCCCTCCTCTACCCATTTCAACACACAATTGACACAACAAAATCAACTCACAAAATCATAATACTCCCAAGAGGCTGTTGAAGATCCAAGAAGGTGAAGAAGAAGGCCAAGAAGCTCCCTCCCTCCTCCTTGAAGATCCAAGATCAACCTCTCCTCCTAGCTCCATCCAAAGAAGAAGGAAGCCATTGGTAACCTCGCACGCCCTAACCTCGCATCCTAATTGCTTTATAAATTGCTCATTGCATTGTCTTTATATTGCTTGGGACTTGGTAGATTAAAGATCACATCTTTATATTCCCCCTTCCCCTTTTGCATGCATTAGACATCATTTGTCATAAAAATGTAGTCTTTCCCCATAAAGGTGCATCCTTTGCACCTAAAACCCCCATTTTCTAATAAAAATGTCATATTTATGCATCCTTTGCATATAAAAATCAAATCTTTTCAATCAAAATGCATCATTTGCATTCAAAATCCCTTTTCCAAGCATCATTTGCTTTAAAGACCATGTCTTTACCATAAATTAGCATCATATGCTTTTTCAAAATGCAATCTTTATGCATCATTTGCATAATGAATGCCAATTTCTTCATAAAAATGCATCATTTGCATAAAAATCATATCTTTATGCATCATTTGCAATAAAGATCATTTCTTTGAATCAAGTGCATCATTTGCAACCCAAAAATGTCATCTTTTCATTAAAGTGTCATTTTTACATACATTCCCCCCCATTCCCCATTAGTAACCTAGGAACGGACCGGTGTAAAAGATCCCATCTTTACATCGTTCCTTCCATAAAGGTTTCATAATCTCTTTAGAAAGGGACACCTTCGAACCCTATATCTCCGATTATCACTTAAGATGAGTATGAAGCATCTATACAAGCTCGACCATCTTAAAGTGTAGGATTGATGGGCTAAGGACCCTCCTTTTCTAAAGAAACTCATCTTTGACTACAAAGAGAGTCATTCTCTCGATCACGCAAGTCCCAAGGTCTAAAAAATGCGATGATCACAAGTCCAAGATGAGGGCGGGATCATAATCCCGGATACATAAAATCCAAGAAATCCCGAGCGACAACCAACAAATGGTTTGTACGTCCGGAAGACGACTTGGGACATTCCCTCCTTATTTTCAAACACATGCACACAAGAAAGCACGCAAGCAAGCACGATTAATGAAATCATGGGAGACTTGCTCCGGCAAGGCACCTTGGGTGAACGACGATCCGTTCTTCCCAAGGGGTAACTTAACCTCCGAACCCATAAAACCTTTTTTTCAAAGTTTTGAGGTAATCAAAATGGCGTGGCGACTCCATTTTTCAAATTAAACCGGATGTCTTCAAACTCGCGTGAATCCAACAAACACAAAAATTTGGGCACACATTCACAGTTTGGCGACTCCGCTGGGGACATCCCAAAGGAGAAAAGCTTTTATTTTCAAAACAAAAAATCGATACTCGGTATATAGGTGGAAACCACTTGCCTTTCCTGTACACTCTCTGATGTGGGAGTTGGGATAACCGGTGGTTTAACAATCCCACGTACCGGTATCACTTTTTCGAAAAAAATAGAAAGAAAGCTTTTCCCTTTGAGCGGGTTAGACTCCCGTCGCCGATTTCATTAATCATGCTTGCTTTCTTTACCATGCATTGCATCATTTGCATCTTGGAATCTGTGCATACTTTGAACGGGAAACAACCCGAAAAATAGCAAAAGGAGTGGAACCTGGAAAATTGATCCATGCAGTCGTACGGCTCAATCCTCATTAGATTTTGACCGGGCGACCTCAGTGGCAATTCCACCAGGAAAAATCATGGTTAATCTGGCAGTCCTAGCAGCTTGGGGCTACTCGGCTCCATGATCGGGGCTCCCAGAAAATTTACGTGCTTATGTGTTGCATTCTCCCCGTCCCGAAAATCATTCCTTTAAAACACATTTCTGAAAAATCTCTGTTTTAACTCAAAAAGGAACATTTTTAGGAGCTCGCACACTACGCGCACCTGATATATCCTGTACACTTTTGCACGCACATCCTTCAAACCCGAGGGTAGTTCCAGTTGCAGTCACGGACAGCCTTACGATGCTCCCGGGCGCGCACGGAATCATCCCAACCTCCCCATGGCAGCCAGTGTCGACCAATGCACAGTCCGTGTCACACGTTTCAAAAAACCGTGACTTTTTGGTTGGTTTTTGGTCTAGTCCGTGTCATATAGCCCAGTTGCATACCCTCGTAAAGGTCAAGCCTTAGTTCATAACGGAAGAAGAACTCTGCCAAAATTTCGACAAGGAAAAATTGGCGAGATCTCAACTCCGACATTGACTATTGACCTTGACCTGCACGGAATGCGTAAGAGTCAAGACCGAGTCTTTGCCAACAAATCAAAAGATCTTTCGCTCAAGCGAAGCTCTGCTAAAATTCCGACAAGGAAAAATTGGCAAGATCTTGACCCGGCATTGACTTCGATTCTAACTCACGCCCGGCGTATGCAACGAAGTTCAATGTGACACTGTGTCATCCGGCTTTTGCCGCCCGACCCATGCCTATTATATTCTCGGACATTACCGAAAGTCAAAACGTCATTCGCTCAAGCGAAATTCTGCCAAAATTCTATCAAGGCAGAAAGACGAGACTTTCCCGGTATTGCCTTGACTATAATCCGCATCGCTCGTGCGTTGAAAGTTCCTATGACCCGCTAGACCCGTTAGGAGCGTTCTTTACTCTCGGTCGGTGGGATTCGCGTGCCCTATAGGACCCTCACCCGGGGCTGTCCACCCTGGGAGGTCGAAATACAGGTGGAATACGAGGGGCTTATAGACGTAGTGACGGAACCCACTGATCCAGGATCTAGAGTAGTTACGAAAAAGAAGGGCAAACCCCCCTTTTCCAACCAAATAGATATTAATAAAAGACACTGTTTTAAGTAAACTGGAAGATTCTAATTTGCATATTGCCTGAGCCTTCAGCCTAAACACCTACCCCGAGTCTAAACCTTTCCTATCCCTTTCCCATTGCGAGAAAGAAGTGGGTGAGAACACCGGGTCAGCGACTTGTTAGCGCAGAATTCTCGCGTTCGCCGTAATCCTCGGTTTGGTCGACCCGTAGAGTCGAATGTCCGATTCGACAGAGAACAACACTGGTTTGGGTAACCAGATGACTAGGGAAGAAGAGCTAGCCTTAGCCTTGGAAAATAGTCGTAAGGCCCATGAGGAACAGCAGGCCATGCTCATTGATGCGCTACGCCGTCATGGGGTCCAGATAGTGGTAGAGCCCAATGGTTCCTTGGTTATGGTAGAAGATGAAACTCCAGAAGTAACCATCTCAGCCCCTCTAGCCTATAACCAGTGCCCTCCTCCATCCACATATGAGCCTTTGCCAAAGACTGTCCCTTTTCAGCCTTTTCCGGTATCCCAAGCCATTAGGGTCCCAACACCCTCTCCTCCTCAGATAAGACCCAGCTTTGTTCCCTACCAACAGAGAACAAACGCCACAGCTATCCCAGTCACGCAGCCTCTGCACTACCCTATGGGATTCACTCCCTCTCCCCAGTATGGGCCGTCCTGCATACAACTTCCTAGGCCTCGTAATCAATCAAGTGACCTTTTCAACTCCGCCCGCCACAGCAGATCTTCCACCCCCAACCTTGCCAATAGGATCCCACGAGGCTCCTTTTTCCTACTTCTGCAACTATGAGCCTAATTCCTATGCCTCTGGTCAGCCTCAGGGAAACACCGGACCAGGCCAAGTTTACACCTATTTCCCTTCTAAAGACTCCCAAGCCATGGTACCAGCTACCACTGTGCCACCCACAGTCCTGCCACTCAAATCTGACAAGCCTGCTTTAGAGTCGAAACCGTCCCCCGATCCCAACATGACTTGGTTGATGGAACAAGTTAAGTCCATGCAGGAGAAGTTCGGAGAACTGAACACCAAAAAGGCGGCGTATCAGATTACTGATCCTAGCAAGATTGTCCCTCTTCCTCCAAAATTCCGGATGCCGGAGATTGAAAAATTCAACGGCACTGATTGTCCCCGGACTCATATTGAAAGCTATCTTCTTGCCATGAGAGCCAAGGACTGTACACATCAGCAAATGGCCGACCATTTTCAGTTGTCATTAAAGGGTTCAGCTCTTAGATGGTTCCTGCACGTAAAACCAGAAGCCCGAGCCACCTGGGACCAAATTAAGGAAGCCTTTCTGGAGAAGTATAAGGCCAATTTGAATTGGGAAACCAGCAGGAATGACCTACAAGGCACTCTACAGCGCCCAGACGAGCCAGTGAGTGAATTTTACAGGAGATGGAACTGGAAGCTCAGCGAAATGATGACCCCGCTGAATGAAGAAGAACAGATGGAGATCTTCCAATCCTGCTTAAAGCCTCAACTAAGGGTCCAAATTGGCAATTATTATTATCCTGACCTTCGAGCGATGGTAAATGCTGGTACCAAGTTTGAAAATGCCTTCAACATGGCCCCAGCCACAGGATCAGCCAGCTCTTATCGCTACAAAGCACCAGTGTCAAACACCCCGGCTGTCACTATAAAGGGAAAAGAAACGGTCGGCGCTGTCAATTACATCCAGAATGAGAAAGTGGGACAGAATTCAAGCCAAGTAGTTGCGAAACCGAGACCTCGTTTCTATACCGCAGAAGATTTTGGAATGCCACTGGAGAAGGTCTTTGACGGTTTGGTAGCCGAAGGACTCATCAGACCTTTGGAAAACTGGAAACCCAGAAACCCTAATGTCAGAATGGACGAAACCAAACATTGCCGCTTCCACAAATATCATGGGCATAACACCAATGATTGCACCTACCTGAAATTCCTGATCTCTCGCCTAATTGAAGAAGGCAAGTTGGAACCACCTCGGGGTCCTAATGTGGTCAAGAACCCTCTTCCAGCTAACAATCAGGTCAACATGATCGAGTTCGGGGAGACAAATGCGATCAACTTTGGAAATCCAGAGATCATAGACATTCTGAAGTTCAATGTTCCTTATGCTGAATTGCAAGGAAAGTGGAAAGATTTGATTAATGCCGCCGCCAAGGAACGACAGCTTGGGCCCATAGTCGGAACTGATTTTGTTAATGTTGTCAGAGCTCGGCCTCTTTTCTATGATATCGAACAAGTAACCATGGTCAAGATTACATAAGAAAGGCTCACTTATGAAGACTGCGAGTTTGAAGTAAAACAAGCCATGTTAATGAAAGTTTCTTCAGAACCCTTCATTACCCATGATGAGCATAATGTATTTGTAATGGCTCTTACCACTCCCGAGGATCAGTCCCAGCCCCCTGTTTGGGAAAAGGTGGAAAGAAGAGTGAACCGGCCAAGACTTTTGGGATGAAGAAAGTCGTATCTCGGATGCCGAAAGCACAACCGGTCCTACTTGCCCCGCAGGTACCGATGTATAAAGTTAAGTTCGAAAGGAGATTCCGCTGTACGGTCAGGTATTCCCCATGGAAATGGTGTCAACAAAGGCAATTATGATCCACAGGATGAGAACGCCGACAAGACTGCTACTCCCCAGGGCAACAGCAAGAAGGAGTGAGATCCCGGTCCAACCTTTGTCAAGCCACCCTCGAGTCAATAAGTAGTGTAGGGTCCAGAGTCGGTAGCGTCTGTTCAGTCGAGTCAAGAATCTTTGAATTCCAGTCCTCTGAGTCATCCGAAGGCCTCACGCCTGAGGACTATCAAAATGTAATCGATGTCATCTTTCCCCTTATTTTGAATGAAATGACAAATCTTTCTCCGAGTATCCTCTTATTGCCAACTTAAAAAATGATAAATTAACTCAAAACTCAACAACAGTTAATAATGAATCATTTGAACAAGATGCAAACACACTAAATGAACAATACATTAAAGAAATCTTTAAGTAGGTTTCATAGAAAGAGGAAAACCGGGCCCAAGCTGCCGAGGAGGTTTTGACAAGTGTGAACTTGGGTACTGTCGAGGAACCTAAAGAGACACAGATCGGAAACTTCTTCCAGGGGTTGAACTGGACAGACTGATCGATCTACTCAGGGAATACGTCGACGTGTTTGCATGGTCATACAGGGATATGCCGGGGCTAGACAGTTCGATAGTAGAGCACAGAATCCCTCTAGCACCAGATGCTAAGCCAGTAAAGCAGAAACTGAGGAAGATCAAGCCAGAATGGTCTCTACAGGTCAAAGAAGAAATTGAGAAGCTACTGCGGGTAGGATTCATCAGAGTCATCGAATATCCGACATGGTTGTCCAATATTGTGACCGTCACCAAGGCCAATGGGAAGGTGCGCCGCGTGTGGATTTTCGAGATCTGAACAAGGCCAGCCCCAAGGACGATTACCCTTTGCCAAACATAGACATCCTGGTGGACTCCACTGCCAACTACGAAGTCAAATCCTTCGTTGATGGCTTTGCAGGATACAACCAGATCAAGATGGCCGAGGAAGACCAAGAAAAGACAGCCTTCACCACGCCGTGGGGAACTTACTGTTATACAGTGATGCCATTTGGGCTTAAGAACGCCGGGGCTACTTACCAAAGGGCAGCGACCGCGCTTTTTCATGACATGATCCACAAGGAGATTGAGGTCTACGTAGACGACATGATAATCCACTCCAAAGGCGAGGACGGGCAGCACTTTGTTGACCTGCGGAAGTTCTTTGAGAGGCTGAGACAACATTCCATGAGACTAAACCCTGCTAAATGCACCTTCGGAGTGACAAGGGGAAAAGTGCTTGGGTATATGGTCACGGAGCGAGGTATCGAAGTTGACCCCCAAAAGATCAAAGCCATTATGGATATGAGGCCACCTCGACCTGCATGTAAGTCAAGAGCTTTATGGGAAAACCGCAAAGACATTAGCCGTTTCGTCAATCGCTGACCACTATGTGCGAGCCCATCTTCAAGCTCATGAAGAAGAACGTAGACACGTAATGGACCGAAGAATGCCAGGATGCTTTTGACAAGATCAAGGCATACTTGGTACACCCTCCGGTGCTATGCCCCCCACATAGACAGTAAACCTCTTCTCGCTCTATCTCACCGTCACCGATACGGCAGCTTGGGGCTATGCTTGCTCAGAAAAGAAAGACTCTCGGGTAGAAAACGCCATTTACTTTGTCACCGGAAGTCAGGGAAGTGAGCTCAATTACTCAAAGCATGTGAAAAGACCTGTGCGGTGACTAGTCCGGGTAGCTCGGCAAGTTGAAGCATTATATGCAAGCCCACCCCGTGAATTTGGTCTCAAAAATGGACCCCATCAAATACATCTTTGATAAGCCTTCCCTCTCGATGCGTCTAGCAAAGTGGTCCTTCTTCTTAGCGTAGTACGACATCAACTATGTGACCGTAAAGGCTATCAAGGGTCAAGCGTTGTCGACCACCCGGCAAACTTTCCCAAGAATGAAGACAGAGGGCCCGAACCCCAATTCCTGCATGAAGGGATCTTTGCAACCGAACCCGAAACCGATGGCGCTTGTTCTTTGACTGAGCCGCTAACAAAAGAGGAAACGGTATCGGGATGCTACCGGTCGATCCGAAAGATGAGCATACACCCATAGCCCTCAAGTTGAACTTCCCCGCCACGAACAATGTTGCCGAGTATGAAGCTCCGCATTGCCGGTTTGGAAGCCGCCTTAGAAAGGAATGTCAAGGAGCTAGAAGTTTACGGAGACTCACTCGATCATCAACCAGGTTTCCAACAAGTGGAAGACTCATGGACCCTAACCTCGCAGCGGTATCATGCCCATATGGAGGAGTTGGATCGGACAGCTCGTAGAAGTGACCTTCCACTACTTGCCAAGGGAAAAGAACAGATTCGCAGATGCCCTAGCTACTCTAGCCTCATTGGTAGAGATCCCCGAGGGAAAAGCCATAAAACCCTTCCGAGTAGGTAGAAGAGAAGCCCCACCTTCCGTTGTGAAGTAGACCTGGGACCCGAGCCTATAAAGGAACCCCGGTACAATCAAATTTACCAGTTCCTCAAAGATGGAGAGTCACTTTCGAGAGACAAAGAAGGTAGACCAAAAGAAGGTGTCGAGCCAAGAGCTTGCAAGCTCCCGAAAAGGTTGGCCTCCCATTATGTCATTCTAGGAGGCAACCTATACAAGAAGCGATACCAAGGACCACTCCTCTTGTGCGTCACTCAAGAAAAGGCCAAAGAGTTGATGACCGAAGTCCACAATGGTCCCCGCGGTCCTCATATGAATGCCGAGCCCCGATGCAAGTGATCCTCGAATGGGTTACTACCGGATTTCCATGGAAACAGATCGTGTCCAAGACGTCCGAGCATGCGACAAGTGCCGCGGTTTGCCAACCTCAACCATCTCCCGCCTCATGACTGTACCGCATGACGACTCCTTGGCCGTTTGCAACTTGGGGTATTGACGTGATAGGGAAAATAGCCCCTACAGAAGCAATGGACATGAATTTGTGCTAGTAGCCATCGACTACTTCACCAAGTGGGTAGAGGCCAAGTCTTACAAGGTCCTCACTTCCAAAAAAGTGGCCCAATTCATCAAAGAAAACATAATGTGCAGATATGGGGTGCCCAACGAGATCATTTCCGATAATGGGTCGCACTTTGAAGGGGACTGCGATAGGTTGCCGTCGAATTCAGAATCACTCGCCACAAGTCGTCTCCGTACAGACCTCGCACTAATGGAGCCGTGGAAGCCGCTAATAAGACGCTCGAACGGATCATCCGGAAGATGGCCACCCGTGGTCGTGATTGGCCCGAAAAGCCGCACTTGGCACTCTGGGCTACGTAACGTCTGTCGAACAGCTACAGGAGAAACTCCTTTTGCCTTAACCTACGGGATGGAAGCAAAGTGCTACCAGTGGAGTTGGAAATCCCGTCATTAAGGGTCCTCCCGGAAAACAAAGGTCAATGAAGTAGAATGGTTGCGCAGTGGCATGATGAGTTAGCCCCGCTTGACGAGAGAAGGCTAAAAGCCATGGAACACACCCGAGCCTACCAGAGGCGGATGGCCGGAGCGTTTGATAAAAAGGTCAAGGCCAGAGACATCAAAGAGGGTGACTTAGTGTTGAAAGTGAAGCCCCTACCGTAGACAACCCCCGGGAAAATGGGAACCCGTTTGGATCGGCCCTTATGTGGTGCGTAAGATACTATCGGGAGGAGCCATGAAGCTTGCAGCACTGACGGCAATCCCTTTGTCCACCCAAATAACGGTGATAAGCTCAAAAGATACTACGTCTAAAAGAAAAAGAAAAAAAAGAAAATAAATAAATAAAAAAAAAGTGCAAAAAGAGTAATACCCAGCTAGACTGAAAACCCCAAAAAGGGCGGTCTAGGCAAAGACAAAGGTTGCACATAAAAATCTTAGTGCAAAAAGAGTAATGCCCAAACTAGGCCGAAACCCTAAAAAGGGCGGTCTAGGCAAAAACATGGCCGCACATAAAAAAAATTAGTTCACCGTAATGAACTACGAAGACCTGAGCCCCTTAGTCTTTCTTGTAAAAGGGGAACGTAGGCAGCCATATATGGTTCGGTCTAAACAATAAAAGGACGATTAAGTTTCCATGAAATGCGTCCTAAACAATAAAAAGGACAATCAAGCTTCCATGAAGTGCGTCCTAAATAATAAAGGGTATTTCGCCATAAAACGGGTCCCAATCAATAAGACATTTGAATTTCCATGAAATGTGTCTTGACTAATTTTTAAGATAATATTTCTTGTTCATTACAAGTTAAAAACTTCTTGATGAGTTCAAGCACGGTCTACCTCTTGACTCTGCTAACCTGCTACAAAGATCTAAAATACAATAAAATGCCTAAATAAACTAATGTGTTTGCAAAATGGCAATAAGGGAATCCTAAGAAAAGATCCGTCGCCGTCATTCGCCGAGTCTTCTTTGGTCTTTTTCCTTTTCCTCGGCCTCGTCGAGTCTTCTTCCTCTTTTTATCTATGATGTCGGTATCCCTCCTCCCGACCTCCGGTATCCTCACTGGAGCCTCTACCAAACCCGTGTCAATAAGTGCTCTCTACCCGAGCACGAGTCCGCACCTCCTCCCTCTCGAGCCTCGCCAAAGGAGCGACCTCTGACAACCTCTTGTACCGAGCCTCCATGTCTCCGACCAAGTCACCCGACCGGGTTATGGCGACTCGCCTTAGCCTCGCCTCCCTCGTAGTCCTACTCGAGTCACGCGCCGCCCCAATAAAGCCTCGACGTCTCTCCTCCAAGATGACCTCGAGTCGCTCCCATCTCCCTCTCGTACCCCAAGTAGACAATGGTCAAGATGGTGCTCTTCCCGCTCCCGAAGATAGCCCCGGGTGGGAAAGCAAAGATATGTCCAAGCCCTCGAGAAGAAAGAGAAGCCGGCCGGATCCCTCATGTCCAATGACACCACCTCCATGGTCCTGATGTCCTCCCAATCACTCAATGGCTCCCGTAAAGCCCCAAACCGCCCGGATACTAAGCAGGTATGTAGAAGGATGACCAGCCAGAATCCCGGAACCCTCACAAAGATAGGACTCCTGAAATATCCTCCGGGTCCGCAACCTCCAATGAGGTATCCACCAACGGATGTCCGAAGTGGATAGCCTAGCCATCGTCGCCTCCCGCCTACTCGGTCCCGTTGCCTCGGTGCACCCCTCTCCGAGAAATCACCCAAGGGCACCGAGTCGGCAAAGCCCCCGGCAAAGCCCCGAGCCTCTCCCGCAGCCATAAGGTCAACACTGACTCCCGGATCTCATGAAATGGTCTCCCGAGCCATCCCGTCAATCCCATGAAGTGTCTCTCCCAAAACCAGCGGGACAATATCCTTCCCACTTGCAGCCTCTAACCATGTCCAAGAGACCACTATGACAGATCCCCACGGACTCAAAGAAGTTGAACAAAGCAGAGAATACGCAAAGGATAAATGCGTCCATAGCCACCGTGGTCGCAGCCATATCTCGGAGACCCAAACCTCGCCCGGATATCGTAAAGGTCAATCCTGTCCGGGGCTACCATCATCCTCTCACCTCCCCAAAGGAATCTCGTAAAAGATGCAAGCTTTACCGCCACCGGCATGTCTCCGATCAGCGGAATAGATATAGCCTCAATCTCGGACCCCAATCAAGGCTCGGAAGTCTTCATGCGTCGGGACAATCTCGTTATAAGAAAAGCAAGAACATGTCTCCTGACGTCCCGTAACTTTGCTGCGGCTCTCAAAAGGTCCCAATCGGGCGGGAGATCCCTCAAATGCCATAAAGACTTGATCTTGAAGGAAGAATCAAGTAGTCCCCTATGAGATTGGAAGTTGTGTCTCACCCAAGATTGAAGATCGGACAGAAAACGGTCTCGTTTCCCCTTTGCAATCTAACGGGCTTCTCCATTGCAAAATGATCAAAGGTGGTGCTTTTAGGTCCAAAATGTGCTCGGGAACAATTGGGACAAGTCTAAGTTGAAAATGAAATGAAATGGCCAAGCCTTGCTTTTATTCGTAAAATAACCAGCTCGTACAGAACCGTGAGCCGCACGGCTTTATTTGCCCTCTCGGACAAAACCGCACGGCTACATTAGCCATCTCGCAGAAATTCTGCAAAGAACCAAGTTGCTGCCCAAGGGAGTTTTCACCCCACTTTTTCAACCAAAACCTCGTACAAAAACATGTCCAAAAGCCATTCAAGCATTTATACACCATTATAAATCATTTTGGCCCGCCAAATTTCCGATTCCAAGCAAAAAATCGCCCCAAGGCTCGATAATATGCAAATTAAAAAGCATGAATTAGAAAAGCAAATAAAACATAAGTACAATGTCTTCGCCCCATCGGCGCCAAATAAAGCAAAAATAAACAAAGTGTGCATAAAAATTGTTCATTGTTTGTTTTTGTTCCAAATCTACTCTAGAGACCTCCTAGGCCTCCGATTCTTCCTCCTCCTCATCACCGCTCACTCAGTAAATGCTAGCCTCCCTCATCAAGTCCTCCCGGTCGCTCACGTCGACAAATGGACATTATCGTGCCCGTACTCGCCACCGCTCCGTAATGTCGGGCCATTGGGTCCCCGCCCCGAGGCATGGCACCGGAAGAGTACTCCGAGGCCGATGAGGTAGACGCCGTGCCCCCGACATGCCGTCTCTTGCGCCCGGCTCCCGTGCATCCGCCGCCGCCTTTGAAGCGCAGCGCCTTCCTCGAAGGGACCGGCACATGTCCTTCCAAAGCCCCTATTCTCGCCCGACCAATCTGTCATAAGGTGCGAGCCGGAACCCGAGAAAAGAAGAGAAAAATCTCGTAAAAATCTCGTAAAATCTCAAATTTGCAAAAAAGCAAAGAAAGCCGAAAAGGAAAGACCCTAAAAGTATACTTACAAAGGCTGCCAAAGCGGCAAGGTGTACCGGGCTCCCTAGCTGCCGGGGACAGTATCCTCATCCTCCTCGGTACTCCATGGACCACGTAGGACAGATGCGCAGAGGGATCGGCGGTCAAGCAGGCTCATCCTCCCCATATCCCCGAGTGACCGCCAGCCTTCACTAGCTTCGTGGCGTCCTCGCCGCCGCTCCACAAACACAAAGAGGGGGTGTCCATGTCGAAATACTCCTCTCGCAGCCACGCCTCGCCCGGTACCTAGCAATCTCATCCTCCGGCCAATCCCCGGGCCGCAGCATCCGTGCCGGAGGATCCCGAGGAGTAATGGCGTCCAATGGAGGGACATGGCCATGCCGCTCGAGAAACGGTCCCCCAAGTAAATGACATCACATGTCAGCCCCGAAGCCATCTCCTCTCGCCTAGTCGCCTCAATGGCATCTCCCAAAGAAGATCTCCTGATACCGCCCCAAGGGTAGAAGTCCACTCCGTCGTGCCCATCCCTCGTTGATGACCGGCCTCACCATTTTGTAGTCGAAAGTGATCCGGGTCTTCCCGTGAATTTATCCTCGCATCTCCTCCAAATAACCATAGCAGGAAGATGGTGATATCACTCGCTGGTTCCAAGGGAAGAACCCGATCACCTCACAAAACCAGGCCTGCATGTTCAAAACATCAAAAAGGTCATTCTCTCTCTCATAAAAGTCTTAAGAAAGAAAAGAGAAAAGAGAAAAGAAAGAGAGACTACCTCAAGGGCAAATGAGAAGCAGTCCATCGAAGCAGCCTTGTTACTACTGCCGTACATGTCCAAGGAGAAATACAACTCCGCCAATCCGGCCTCTCCCCAAGAGACCGTCCCTATCCCATCCACATCCTCCGTAGAGTCGAGGAGGCAAGTCATGGCCGTGTCCTGCACTGGCAAAGATGGTGACCGATAGCATCAACCACACGAAAGCTCTAGCAAGCCGCCGGGCGGTCACATCATTAGCAAGCAAAGTTCCCGCATGCGCTCGATCGCCACCTCGACATTCCGCGTCTCCATACCCGGCCCCTTGGGAATCAACTCAAACCCAACCAAATTCTGAAATTCCTCACTGTAATGTGATCTCTCCAAGTCACGGGCCTCCCGTGAACCGTAGGCCGCAATAGCCGTGAAATCGGCAGAGTCACCGTAAGCTCTCCCACTCGTGAAAGCTATGGGTACCGGCCCCACCGTAACTCGTAAAGGGCCTGGATCAAGCCCTTGCTCTTAGAGGTGATGTGAACACCCCCGCCGATAGCCTCGACGAACGAATCCAGCCGGTAGCCCTCACCAAACCCTTGGGGTTCACCCCATTCTTCTCGAAATCCGACATCCTCTCGCCAAAGCTTGACCGCAATCTCTCGATGGTCCTCTAGACTTGTTCTCCTCGTAGACAAGCACAACAAAAAGAAGTGTGTCAGTCCTTCATCATTTTCAAATGCATGCATATATTCACAAAAGTGCACATATTTTCAAAAGAAAAGCATTCAAAAAAAAAAAAAGTTTTTCTAGCATCATTTGCATCAAAAAAGCGTCTTTCATCACTTGAAACGCGTCATGTCAAGTCCCATTGCTTTCCTAAAGCACAAAATCACAATTTTCACAATTCTTTGCACATAAGCATTATTCTTTCAAAAATGGCATGCATGAATCCTTTTCATCTTCCAAAATCATGTTTTCTCAAAATTTTGACCTAGTTCTAGCACATGCAAGAACTCCGTCTCACTTTAGACAATTATCATTCTTACTTTATTTGAGAAAAAAGTGGGTCATTCTCACTATTTTTGTCAAACAAATTGCACATTGCATATTCTTAGCCTCATAGGTTATTCATCAATGTCTCAAAATCATTCAAAAATCCTAGGAAAATCCTAGAAAATTCCTAAGTTCGGGTCAAGCCCTAAGTCATTCAAAATTCAATCAAAATCGACGGAATTGAGCCAAATAAGAATGCTTACCCCAACCGGACGCGGTTCGTCGATTTGTGCTCTCTTCTCCCCGGGTAAAGCTCCGACGGAGGCGTAAGAAAGTCATACTTTCTTTCCGTTCGCACGAGCTCCTTTCTCCTCCTCCGAGCGGCCGCCGAGATGTTTCTTCTTGCTTGCCTCGGTATAGGATTGCCCTCCTGATCCATCTCAAATCAAAGGGAAGCAAGGGGATTGAAAGAATTTCAAATTCTCTTCCTCTCTTCTCTCTCTCTCGCGTTCTTGGCGGCAACACAATGCCAATGGCCCGTTCAAATCTGATTTTAAATAATCTGGAAAAAACAGGCTTCTAGCCGTACGGCTCCTTTTTCTCCATCTCATGCCGGGCGGCCTCATTCGCTCCGAGCAGAAAATTACAATCCCGCCCGGACCTTCCACTTGGGCATGCAATTTCCGTTATCTTTTAACCAAGATAACATCTTTTCGTAAGATATCCCTTATCTCTTAAGCAATTAAGCTTTCTTCCCGCCGCTCCGTTAATTCCGTTATAACGGGATAATGCTAGGTGACAACCTCCGAATTGTCAAAACTCTAAACTGAGCTTACCTCTATCCCGGATAGCGACGTATGCTAAGTTCTCTTAACTAAAGCTACCTCTATCCCGAATAGTGACGTATGCTCAAAGTTCCTCTCAACTTAAGCTACCTCTATCCCGGATAGTGACGTATGCTCGAGTTCTTCTTAACTTAAGATACCTCTATCACGAATAGCGAAGTATACTTAAGTTCTTCTAGCTTTAGCTACCTCTATCTCTGTCAAAAGGAGATAGCGCCGTAAGCTTTAGTCTTCGTTATTTCCGTCATAAAGAAATAACGCCATCTAGCTTTAGCTACCTCTATCTCTGTCAAAAAGAGATAGCGCCGTAAGCTTTAGTCTTCGTTATTTCCGTCATAAAGAAATAACGCCATCTAGCTTTAGCTACCTCTATCTCTGTCAAAAAGAGATAGCGCCGTAAGCTCTAGTCTTCGTTATTTCCGTCATAAAGAAATAACGTCATCCAGCTTTAGCTACCTCTATCTCTGTCAAAAAGAGATAGCGCCGTAAGCTCTAGTCTTCGTTATTTCCGTCATAAAGAAATAACGTCATCCAGATTTAGTTACCTCTATCTTCTCGATAGTGACGTAAGCTCTAGTTTTCTCGTGTGACAACCTCCATTAATTGTCAAAACCCTCAAGGATCCTAGACATCGTTCCTAACTATCTAGTGATGCTCGAACTACGATCAAGGCTTGATTCCTCCGGGATACGTAGGTAGCCTTTTGTAAAAGGTCCAGCCATCCGACCACTTTGGTCACCCTTTTCCTCCGTCACTCCTCAGTGATGAAGTAGTCTCTCATAAGAGACTTTGTTATCCGACCACCTCGGTCACTTCTAGCATATCCCCAGTAGGATCAATTGCTTGACCTCCTAGGTCATTTTCTCTTCTATTTCCCCAAAGAAGAGACCCGCTTTCTCTTCTCCATTCCCCAAGGATCTATTCCGAACTACGGCCTGGCTTGATTCCTCCGGATACGTAGGTAGCCTTTCATAAGAGGTTCAGCCACTCGACCACCTCGGTCTCCCAATCCGTCTCGGCATTCGCCAGATCGGATCCTTTTCTATCGACAACCCCACTCGCCTTGCAAGTGACGTTGCCGAGGGGCTTCTGTAAGTACCCAAATCTGGCTCATGCCTTCCGGTTAAATTTCCCGGCAATTTCGGTAAGTTTTCCGGTAATTCCCCGGACCTTCCTAGTGTTCCGGAAATATTCGGAACAGTCCCAAATTAATTAAAGGCTGAAGAGGAGCCTTCCTAATTAAGAAACACGTTTTTCTTAATTAGGAAGAACCTTCTAGAATTTGCCACCTTGCATGGTTCTAGAAATGCTGAGTCACAATGGATAATGCCGCACGGCTGCATTAGCTGGAGGTCCCTAGCCGCACGGCCTCATTGGCGATTTCCAGACTGCCTATAAATAGAGCCCTCCTCTACCCATTTCAACACACAATTGACACAACAAAATCAACTCACAAAATCATAATACTCCCAAGAGGCTGTTGAAGATCCAAGAAGGTGAAGAAGAAGGCCAAGAAGCTCCCTCCCTCCTCCTTGAAGATCCAAGATCAACCTCTCCTCCTAGCTCCATCCAAAGAAGAAGGAAGACATTGGTAACCTCGCACACCCTAACCTCGCATCCTAATTGCTTTATAAATTGCTCATTGCATTGTCTTTATATTGCTTGGGACTTGGTAGATTAAAGATCACATCTTTATATTCCCCTTCCCCTTTTGCATGCATTAGACATCATTTGTCATAAAAATGTAGTCTTTCCCCATAAAGGTGCATCCTTTGCACCTAAAACCCCCATTTTCCAATAAAAATGTCATCTTTATGCATCCTTTGCATATAAAAATCAAATCTTTTCAATCAAAATGCATCATTTGCATTCAAAATCCCTTTTCCAAGCATCATTTGCTTTAAAGACCATGTCTTTACCATAAATTAGCATCATATGCTTTTTCAAAATGCAATCTTTATGCATCATTTGCATAATGAATGCCAATTTCTTCATAAAAATGCATCATTTGCATAAAAATCATATCTTTATGCATCATTTGCAATAAATATCATTTCTTTGAATCAAGTGCATCATTTGCAACCCAAAAATGTCATCTTTTCATTAAAGTGTCATTTTTACATACATCCCCCCCCATTCCCCATTAGTAACCTAGGAACGGACCGGTGTAAAAGATCCCATCTTTACATCGTTCCTTCCATAAAGGTTTCATAATCTCTTTAGAAAGGGACACCTTCGAACCCTATATCTCCGATTGTCACTTAAGATGAGTATGAAGCATCTATACAAGCTCGACCATCTTAAAGTGTAGGATTGATGGGCTAAGGACCCTCCTTTTCTAAAGAACCTCATCTTTGACTACAAAGAGAGTCATTCTCTCGATCACGCAAGTCCCAAGGTCTAAAAAATGCGATGATCACAAGTCCAAGATGAGGGCGGGATCATAATCCCGAATACATAAAATCCAAGAAATCCCGAGCGACAACCAACAAATGGTTTGTACGTCCGAAAGACGACTTGGGACATTCCCTCCTTATTTTCAAACACATGCACACAAGAAAGCACGCAAGCAAGCACGATTAATGAAATCATGGGAGACTTGCTCCGGCAAGGCACCTTGGGTGAACGACGATCCGTTCTTCCCAAGGGGTAACTTAACCTCCGAACCCATAAAACCTTTTTCAAAGTTTTGAGGTAATCAAAATGGCGTGGCGACTCCGTTTTTCAAATTAAACCGGATGTCTTCAAACTCGCGTGAATCCAACAAACACAAAAATTTGGGCACACATTCACAATAAGATTCGCAACCCCAAATCTTCATGAAAGACAAACGAAGTTTTCTTCCATGCCACATCTCATGTGGGGCCTTAGGAACCGATTTAGTAAGGACTCAATTCAGTGTAACCGCATTATTTCTAATGCATATCCTCAAAAGGAATTAGGAAAGTCAACTTGACACATCATCGAATGAACCATGTCCTACAAGGTTCACTTCCTCCTATAGACACACCATACAATGTGATGTTCCGGGTGGAGTCAACTTTGAAACGATTTCATAGTTTTGAGATGATTGTCAAACTCTTGGCTCAAATATTCACCACCTCGATCTAATCAAAGTACTTAATAGTTTTACCAAGTTGTTTTGCACTTCATCTTGAAATGTTCGAACATCTCAAACGATTCACCTTTGGACTTCATCAGATAGACATAGTCATATCTAGATAAGTCTTTAGTGAAATGTGATGAAATACCGAAGTCTTCCCCTAGCAATGCTACTTAACAGTCCACATACATCTCATGTATAATGACCAATAAGTCACTAGCCCTTCCACTACTCTTAGTGTAGGGTGGTCTGGTCGATAATCCCAATAAATAAGATCCACATTCCTCAAATGATTCATGGTCATATGAGTCTAAAAGTCCATGTTAATGGAGTTTAGATATATGTTTCTTATTTATTTGACCAAGCCGGCAATGCCATATGAACGCTTTGTTCATATTGTTCGGTTTAGATTTCCCATTTATATTATAGATATTTTCAACATTATTTTGTTTCTCATCTTCAAGGATATGAAGACCATTCAATGACATATGCAATACAATAAGGCATATCATTAAATAAATATAAAACTTCTTATTGAAAATAAGAAAATTATATCCTTCATCATCCATTTAAGAAACGGAAATAATACTTCTACTCAAATTCGGAACGTAGTCATACTTATTCAAAACAAGTACTACTTCACAAGGCAAAGTGACTTCATAAGTCCCTTATGGCTAATGTTGCAACTCTTGCTCCATTCCCATGCATAGGTTTAATTTACCTTATTTGAGTGGCTTTCTATTCTTTGTTCCTTGCACATTTAAACAAATGTGGGATCCAATCCGGTATCATATACCCAAGAACAAGAAGTCGAAGGGAAAATATCTATCATATAGATATTTGAAGTAGTAGCAATCATATTGCCCTTCTTCACCTTTTAGGCCTTCCTAATAAGCCTTGCAACTTTGCTTCCAATGACAATCTTATTGCAATGATAGCAAAATGCATCCTTTTGAGACACTTTGGGTTTAGCCTCTTCGGCTTTGACAACATTTGTCCTAGGTTTAGCAACTTTTGCTTTACCTTCTTTTCCTTCCTTTATGAACCCTTTTATTGTGTCAACCATTAACACAATTTGCGGATTGCTCCTTCTTTCATCATATGAATTGAGAGCCTTCACCACAACATATATCTTTTGCCTAGTTCGCATTTGGAACATTTCCTTTATGCGGTGTGCTAGAACAAAAGAATAGTTATCATGTGCTCAAGGTTCTTCATAAGAGCCTTTAAACATGGTGGCAAATACAAGGCAAGCAATATTGTCAGAATCATCACTATGTTTCTAATGTTGCTTCCTTATTTGCCCTTTGCAACATTTGCAATGGGTTCAGTAGGAACGGATTCGTCAAGAACGTACACATTATGTATTGTTCCTTTCGAACTTTGTCCTTCATAAGGACGAACCGCAATTATCATTATGTAATGCTATTTCTACAATAAAATATACAAATTATATGAACACATATCAATATCAACAAATTTATCATTTAAGAGCAAATAATGTATTTTACAAATACTCCCACTAAATCATACACCTTCCAATGCAAATAAGCATAATATGCATTTAATGGGCTAAGATCCAACTTTAATTTAATCTCAAGTACGCTATGGCGCACCGCTCAAGATTAAACTAATTAGGTAGAAAACATCAATCATATCGTACATGACTCTTAGGGCTAAGATCCAACTTTAATTTAATCTCAAGTACGCTATGGTGCACCGCTCAAGATTAAACTAATTAGGTAGAAAACATCAATCATATCATATATGACTCTTAGGATCTTTTATGAGATTTATTTAAGACATCATATGTCCAAGCATATTTTAATCTCATCTTATGCCTTGGGTCCAAAACCATTTTGATAACCCAATTAAGTTCATCCATTTTAAACGTATAGGAACCACCATTTCCTCATCTTGCTCGCAAACGAAATAGAATCAAAGTACCTTGCTATGGCAAGCCCACCCAAAACTATCCGAGTGGTCTCAAGTGTTTTAATCATGGATTGGCATAAAGAACTTAAAAGTTAAATGAAGGTTCTTTAAGGTAGATTATAAGCATATCAACAAAGATAGTCATAATCATGCACCAGGTAAGTTCCCAGGAAGATAGTTGAGCCACAAGGACTACTTAAGTACCAACTCTTCCTTAGACAGAACTCTCCTAGTCATGCACAATTAGAAATCAGCTCGGATTTGGCAACATAATCATTACCTTTTATAAACAATCAGTTTCCTTTTAAATTTCGCGTAATTATGACTTGTTTCCATAAACAATCATAAAATCCAAAATTTACAATGTCTAAATCTAAACATATTAGAAAACTATGAATCAATGTTTCAACTAAACATCTAATAAAATTCTTAACATTTAAGAACAATTAATTCATGCATCGCAACAATTAATAAAAACATATTTGAATTAATTAAGCATGCATCATAAACAATGAATTAATCTAGCATGGTCCTATAAATTTTATTTCCAGAAATTTATAGCATCCAGTTATCATATAAACATATCGATTGTAAACACAATCACGTAATAGCGTAAAAATTAAACAAACCGATTACGCCAGATTTGGCTTATTATGTCGCGTGACATAACTAGCCGGTGGCTAAGTATGTCGCGTGACATAACTAGCCGATTACAGATTTCCACATGTGGCCTACTATGTCGCACGACATAGGTAGCCGGTCGCAGATTTCAGTTTCAATCAATTCGCATTACATGGCAATTAAATCATATAAAACGACCCTTTTACAGATTTAATTCATCATAATTCGAAAACGATTTTCACATTGTTTCTCATAAACAATAAAATTCTATCGCATACAAAAACATGCAATAAGCATATAAATAATTTATATCTTAAATCTAGCATGTTAATTCAAACTTAATCATACGAACGGGGCTCTGATACCACTGTTGGGTTTTATGGATCCATGCGCAGCGGAATTAAGCATAAAATTAACACAAAACCCAAGCCCTAAGATCCGTTCTATACGATTAAATTGAATTCCTATGAGATAGAATTTACCAACCTAAATTGCTTTCCGGTCATGAGCTATCGAACGGATAATTATGTGATTCGTAATCACAAACTTTTGATCTTCAAAATCTTCAAATTTTCAACTCCTTTGGATCTTCAGATTTGAACTCTAGGTCTTTGATTTGTTTGAACAAAATTAAGACCCTCTTTTTGTAATCCACACAAATATGAATGTCGAGAACGATTCTCGGGTTGGGAATTGCTAGATTCCTAAAACTTATGGAAGAATATTGAGAGGGCTTTTGATTGTGAATTTCTATTGAAAAATTCGGCTAGCTAATTAGGGTTGACAGACCTCTCATATTTATACTACATTAGCATTAATATGTTTCCTAATCGAATTAGGAGACCAGGCTGTCAATCCGCGTCTGGTGGCTAGTTATGTCGCGTGACATATTAAGCCAGTGGCTAGTTATGTTGCGTGACATACTTAGCCGTTCTGAAAACTTTCAATCATTCTTCCTTTTGTTCAACCAATTCATTCTATTTGTGTGTGACCCAATAGGATTGTATTATGTTGGCAATGAGTCCGATCATATCGACCCTCATAAGACATAAGCGGACTCTAGCAAGCCATTATGTCTACCCAAATAACACAACGTAAGAGTTCACGTTTCCAATGGTACACTTCCATTTCTCCCTTTGTCTCACGATGTCATATTGAACACAAGTCATGGTCCACGTCAACTTGTATTTGTTCAATGCTTTCTCGATCTTGAGTATAATGATAGTCCAATCATATTGGGGTGTGGCCACACGCTTTCATCATTATCACTCATCGAGGGCCCAAGCAAAACATCTCTCTTTCGAGGGACAAATTCCATCTTGACTTATCATCCTTCCCATCATGAATCCGATCATGCCAAAGATAGCCTTTATAAATATCGTGTTAAGATATCGTTTGACTAAAATCAAACATGACTTTCACCATATGTAAGGTCATGATAATCTCAGGTCTAGGGACTAAATGAAGTGACCATATGAGATTTAATTATGACATTTGACCATGACATAAATCTCATACGGGTCAAGTCCAGTCACTTGTTCTCTAACAAGTACCCATAATTTCAATGTGCATCTCTATGCATATAATCATCATATGATTATCCATTGACAATTATACTAATTATTCTCTTAATAATTAGGGACGGAGATTATTACAATAAATATGCAAACTATATAATAATCAAATAATAAACATAAACGATAAAGATGATACATAACGGTTTTCAGTTAAACATAACTAAAGCCTAGGGCATTACACCAACATAGAGTCATGATATTCAATTACAGAGTATTACCAAACATCCACACATCCAGTAATTTTGATCTGACGTCCAATTGATTACATAACATTTCAATATAAACAAAATGGGTAAACATCTTCTACATGGGAGGACCCGATTAGCCCTAGATCATTTGAATAGCTTGTCTAGTGTGGAACAAAAAAAAAGAATATCATCAAATGAAAATCACACATCACTGATAGCCCCATTCAATTTCTACTTTATTCCAGGGAATTCTACAATGACTCAATCTACAATAATATATCATACCAACCCATTCAAGCATAAGTTTAATTGTCAAACAACTTCTTACATGTATCAACTTAGCCAGTCCTGCAATTCTCCAGTCATTGAGCAGTAGTTATAAGAATATGAAGGGGACCGACAACCCATTCCAGGCAAACTAGAAAATGTGGTTCACGAAAACTAGTGCATAGTGTTATTAGATTTATAGGATTGAGAAAACATACCACTGCCTATCTATTACTGCCATTTCCATGCTGTTGCATATAATTAAGTTTCAAATCTTCTATCATTTGGCATTGATCCTCAAGTTGCTTTTGAAATTCCTCTACACGCCTTGCATAATTATCTTGCATGAATGACATCTTCTCCTCAAGTTCAGCAACACGGGCTGCAGAAGCACTTTGAGAAGTTGAGGCTTTACCAAACACCCTATAGTTTTGGTAAGACCTTGTCCCATACAGCGCACTCTCCCATGGTCATCATTTCCTATAAGATTTGTGAATATCTGTTCTCGCTTGCTTGGAGAGTTTTGTTCCTCCTCTGGTAGTTCTTCAATCGCATCATTGAGCGTTAACTGTAACAAAAAATAACATGTTCAATATAATTGTTTCAACTTTAATTAATATTATGAAAATGAAGTTAGAAATGGAAAAAGTATTCTATACAAGAACAAAACTGAAACAGAAAAGGTTAAAATTTTAACTTACGATCATACGAGAGGTGGTTTCGTCTGCAGCATGACCAACTTTGTTGGTGCACGTAGCTATGAACATGCTTACTCGATCAGTGGGTAATCCCTCGTCTTCTTTCTACCATTTATAATAGAATCATTTGACAAAAAAATATATTTATATACGATACAAAAAGAAGCATTAATTGACAACTGAAAACTAAATTGAACAATGACAAACCTATTTTCGGAGTGTGCAATGCGACTTTTTTCCAGTCCTATTAAGACACTCTTGCTTTGATCGATTCACTTGGTTTATTTGAGATAATTCCTGGAAAAAAAAGAAGAAGATAATATTAGTATTAATTTGAAACATATAAGACATTCACGATAATAGATTGTGATTAATTTGAAATATATCTGAGCCTTTTCTGAACTCCACGTATGAACAAGTTCAACCCATTGATCTTAATCAACATACACATCAGGTTTGTGAGCCAATCGCTCCTCGTCTGTTGCATACCTATTGTATACACATCTCACCTGACATTTTCATATTACAAAGTCATAATCATAAATGTGAGTAAAATTGCATAGTAAGCAAATGAGATCTAAACAAATACATATTACAAGTAACAACATTAATATTCAGCCATACAAAATAACAAGTTTGATTGAAACATAAGTAATAACATTGTCTTAGGGCCTGTTTAGTAAAACTGAAAATTAAGCTTTGAAAATGTAGAGCTGAAAAATATAGAGCTGAAATTATTAAGTTGCTGAATTTTAAGAGTTCAGCTTGTTTGGTAATGACAAACCACTTATATCTGAATTTATTTAAAGTTTGAACTTAACATTTAAAAATTATTTGAATAATCTTAATGAGTGTATAATAAAATAAAGTCTTCAATATATACATCACTATTATTATAATTAGATTATATTTTATAATATTTAAATATTTTTTATTAGTACTTTCTTTGACCCATAATAAAATTTATCTTGTTAATTATTTTGATAATTTGTCTAAACTTTGACAAAAAATGATTTTTTTAATTATGACGCTCTATTAAAATATTATTAATATCAATAGTTTAATATAAATAAAATTATATTTTAATACTAGATCAAATATAATTTATATGAAAAGTTAAAATATTTCAACAAAAGAAAGTATCATTTAATATATAAATAAAATAGTTGATGGATGGATTTAAACTCATTCCATTTTTAACTCTTTCTTTCTCCCTCTTAATTGCTTAAGCTACTCATTTCTAACTTAAAATTAATAGCCATTTTTAAGACAATCTTAATTAATTAAGTGATTGCAATTTACCTTACCAAACATGCTTAACTTTTTAATCTCTTACAGTGTTCCAAATTAAAAGCTTAATTGGGTTAACAAACAAGCCCTTAGTAATAGTAAGCAAATAAGATCTAAACAAATACATATTACAATTAACAATATTAATATTCAATCATACAAAATAACAAGTTTGATTGAAACATGAAACATAAGTCATAACATTGTCTTAGTAATAGTAAGCAAATGAGATCTAAACAAATAATACTCAAACTAATCATCATCATTATCGCGGCCATATCAACATCATCATTATCGGCCATATCAACATCAACATCATTGATATTAGTAGTTTCAATCTCGACCCCATCAACTCCATCTCGCACCCACAATGCTTCTTCGTTAGTAACATTTTCATCCAGATCTTGTGAGCAAAATGGTACCAATTGTGGAATCGAATCTGAAACTTGTTTATCATCATTTGAATATATGTCAAAACTATCTCTTGGTGTAATCCTCATCACAACTTTCCAATCACTTACTATAGGATCTTTAACATACCAAACTTGCTCAGCTTGAGATGCTAATATGAATGGTTCATCACCAACTCGATTATCCTTATACAACTTGTGATTGAAGTTTACAAGAGTAAATTTTTGCTCATCTATCATCTTGCCTGTCCGGTTATCAACCCAATCACATTTAAATAATACAAATCTTATTGAGTTGCTATAATGAATTTCAAGGATCTCAATCAACGCCCCATAGAATTTAACATCCCCTACAACGGGATTATTATCCTTTCGGCTTGCAAAACTTGTCACACTTGCATTTAGCATGACTCCACTATTTTGGGTTTTCCTCCGTCTATCGACATCCTTCACTCGAAATCGAAAACCATTTATTATGTAAGACTTAAACCGCCTCGCATCCATATGAGGACCCAATGCAAGACTTTTAATTCTTTCGGGCACTGCATCTTTCGTCATGCATACCTTTTATAAAAAAGAAAATTTTAATAATAAAATATTTAAAACAATAAAGAAAGTATCATATGAAAGTGGTTTCATCCTTACATAATCCTTAAACCAGCTAACAAACTTATCATTATGTTCTTTCTCTATAAGATGTCATTGATTACGAGGTAGTGTCTCTCTCAAATGTGCACGATGCATTCTGAACATATTGGAAATATGAATTAAGTATTAATTTAAAATATAAAAGATATAAAGAATGTAAGCCTCAAGTAAGGAATCACTTACTCTAGGTATTGTTCAACATCTTCAGTATTGAAAAGCACATATCTATGCGCTTGTACTCGTGTGATGTAATCAAGGGTAATTTCCTCTTCTTTTCCTACAAAGCAGCCTAACTCGTCACCTTCATCATCATTTCTTCTAGGACCATTGGACTTTGTCTCAATGCCATCCAAATATTGTGTACAAAAAGTCATGCATTCTTCAGCCACAATTGCCTTAGCTATGGAGGCCTCGGGGTGGGCTCGATTTCAACCATATAATTTTAATGTAAGTAGAAACCTACAAAAATATTTACTTATGCTAAACATAAATTTAATATGGATGTACCTCTCTACCGGATACATCAAACAATATTGTATTGGGCCTGCTAGCAAGGCTTCCTCAGCTAAATGCACCGACAAGTGCTCCATAACATCAAAGAAAGCTGGTGGGAATATTTTCACGAGAGCGCATAGTGTGACAGCCATCCGATCTTGTATCTTTTCGAGATCAGCAAGTGTATTCACCTTTGAGGATAATTGACTAAAGAAATTTGCTAACTCAATGATGGCTTTTACAACAGAAGTAGGCAATGCTTTTCGAACAGCTAAAAGGAGTAGGTTTTGGAGCAAAATATGACTATCATGGCTCTTAAGACCCCAAATAGTTCTTTCCTCTAGATGTACACAACGAGATATGTTTGACAAGTAGCCATCAGGGACTTTGACTCCCTTTAGAACTTTCAAGAATGTGTCTTTATGCTTCTTACTCATTGGGAACTGAGCCGGAGGCATAATTTCTTTGCGAGATGGAAGCATTTGTAGATGCAATGGTTTTCGAATGTTCATCTCTTTTAGGTCTCTTCTTGATTTCTCATTATCTTTTGATTTCCCCGCAGTACCTAACAGAGTATGTAACACATTATCACACACATTTTTTCAATGTGCATAACATCAAGATTATGACGAACATGATTATTTGCCCAATATGGCAACTCAAAGAAGATACTCCTCTTTTTCCAATTGTGACACAACTTAGGAACCTTTCTCTTCTCCAACTTGGCTTGTTGCTTCTCACCCTCTTCTCTTTTCCTCTTTTTAAAAACATCTTCTATTTTATACTCTGTTTCCATATTTTCAACTTGTTTAAGCAATTTTGTTCCAAACAATAACTTGGGCTTATCTCTCACTTCATGAGTACCATCAAAAGAGCTTTTATCCTTACGAAAAGCATGACTCCTAGGCAAGAAGCATCGATGACCAATATAACAATACTTGCCACCATGTTCCAACCATCGTGCTTGAGGTCTCACATTGCAACAAGGGCAAGCATATTCACCTTTAGTGCTCCATCCAGACAACATTGCATATGAAGGAAAGTCATTATTGTCCATAATAGTGAAGCTCGTAAAGTGAACAACTCGTTCCTTGATGCATCATAAGTTGATATACCATCTTCCCACAATTCCTTCAACTCATCAATTAACGGTTGGAGATACACATCTATCTTGTTGCCCGGCCTTTTTGGGCCTTGAGTATGCACCGACAAGAAGAAATATGGTTGTTTCATCCATAACCAAGGTGGAAGATTGTATGGCATAAGCACAATCGGCAAAGTACTGTGAGATATAGTCATTGTTCTGAAAGGATTAAATCCGTCAGATGCTAATCCCAATCTAACATTCCGAATTTCACTTGAAAATAATGGATAACGTTCATCAAATCCCTTCCACATACGAGAGTCTGCAGGATGCCTTAGCAGACCATCGTCTATTCTTTTCTCGGCATGCCATCTCATGAGTGTCGTGGTCTTAGATGACCAATACAACCTTTGCAACCTTGGCTTTAAGGGAAAATACCATACTTTCTTCATCGCTACCTGCTTGGGAATTTTATTCTTGCCACTTGTTTCCGCACCTTCATCGCTACCCCTTTTTTCTTGTTGCTTATATCTAGAGGCTCCACAAATTTCACATTTAATAAGTTTTTTAGTTTCATTTCGAAACAACATACAATGATTAATGCACGCGTCCTATATTTTATAACTGAAACCCAAATCTGCAGTCATCTTGTACGCCTCACGATAGGAATTTGGCACTTTTGCTGACTGAGGCAATGCCCTAATGAAAATCTTTAATAAAGAAGTAAATCCCTTATCGGCCACTCGATAATTAGCCTTCCAGTGCATAAGTTCAACAATAAATGAGAGCATTGTAAAATTATCACACCTTTCCCACATGGCTTGATCAGCATCTCTCAAAAGTCTAAGAAACTTTGCGGTGGCTGCATCTGATTCTACGATTTCTTCAATTCCTGGTTGGTTACTACCCGACATACCCATCCCTTCATGTACCATTTGCCTCATACAATCTTGCACACCCAATTCAATTTCAATGCCATCTTCAGTTGTCCTATCATTATTATCATTTTATACACCAAAATGTACTCTTCCCCATGCCTAGTCCAATTCTTGTAATCTATTTCAAATCCCACTTCATTACAATTTGATTTCACGGTTGCACGGTCTTTTTGGTAACGATTTGAACATTTTTTACAAGGACAATAAATTTCTTTAGCGCCAAGAGACTTTTTTGAGAATGGAAAGTCGAGGAAGTTGTCAATCCCAGACATATACTCATTTGAAATCCGGTTACCCAAATCAATCCAACTTTTGTCCATATTTGACTTGATATTTTTAACGTTAAAATACAACCTATATATAAGACCGAGAGACACAAATTTCAGAATAAAAATAAACTCATAAACAAACATAGTCTAAATATATCCAACTTTTGGCTCGATAGATAATATACATTGTTGGAGCCTAGTCTATTAGTCGAGCTTGGGCCCATGATATAGTATAACCCCACGAAAACATTCATTCGTTCTCTCTCACAAGCCCCCCCCCCCCCTAATTGAGAAGCTAATAATATGTAACGTGATATAAATGAGTCAAGTAGTAGCATTAAGGGATGATTTCAAATCTAATGACTATCTAAATGAGCGTCGATCTTTTTTATTTTGAGAGACATTTTGGAATAGTTTCTTTAAGGGTATTCTAGTGGCTAATAAACACGAGTTTCTAACCATCCACTTAACTGAATAAATCAACCACTACTTTAATGCTATTCAACCAATCAATCTATTTGTTCAACATAACACGCCTTAATCTTCATAGTGTAAATCTACACATAAGTTTTCTTCTAAAAGAGAGTAACTAAATATAAATAGTAATTGAATAAAATAGTATGATACAATAGGCAATTTAAAGCATAACCAACTTTCTTGTAGTGGTTACTGCAACTCAATCTTCTTTTCGCTTCCTCCTCAAACTTTTTAACTGATCATATCAATGACATGAATGAACTGAGCAACTTTCATGACTTAGGGGCAATAAGACTATTGCAAGGAAAACCAATTTATCAGTATCCTGGCCTAAAACATTCCTTCTAAACTAGAGCAGTCCCACAAGTACTCCCAAATAGTCTAAGCAGTGCAAACCATTGAAGATAATACGACACATAAATACTATATGAAACAGTAAAAGAAAGCAGTGCAAATGTTTCTATTCAGCAACCCAATAAAAGTGTAACAATTCCATCAATGGAACATTCAGTTGAAATATCACAAGGGGAAGGATTAATAATCAAGAGGTACATAAGCCCTTAGCCTGTATTCACATGCATTCCCAGTTTAAAGGAAACATGGAGTTGAAAACGCTATACTCAGGATGATTTAATAATTGCACTTGTTGGAGCAACGGAATCAAAGTAAGAGTAAGAAAAACAGGGGTGGCATCGGATACAAAATGCAGAAGCACGGAAATAGGCGGCTTGCAAAGTAATGTAATACCGACAAATATTGTGAATAAAAATATCCGTTAACAGTGAAACCATAAGCTAATTGTAATAAAGATTCTTTCCGGTATATATATGCAATAATTTTATCAGGAACAGAAGAACCTACAATTAAGACATGGTGGTCAAATACATCCCCATAACAACTCAATACTTCTAATGCTAAAGCTATAAGGAGAATAAAGCCTCTCATTCCCAGTTTCAGAGTTCAGCTCAATTTACATGAATCAATTATCAAAAAGAAAAAGCTATTCCAAACCCTAATCGCACACTAACATGCAGATAAATAAATATGCATCAACTGCAAATAATTAATCAAAAATTCAAAAAAAAAATATAAAAACAAAACCCATCACAAAAAAGCATCAACTGCAAATAATTAATCAAAAATTCAAAAAAATAAAAATAAAAACAAAATTAAATTTATTTTAAAAAATAAAAACTGATAGATATGTTTAAGGAAAAATTGAATACCTGGTGGTGACAACATGAGGATTTTAGAGAGAGAAAGAAGGCAGATCTTCACCGGCGGCAGGGTTCTTCAAATCATCACCGGAGTTGGTTCCTCACAGGTCGCCGCTGCAATAATCTTCACCGGAGCTGATCTGCAACCGTCTTCACCAACTCCGTCTTCACTAATCACGGTCGCTCCGCCTTCAATGGTCACCGGCGGTAGGTCGTCGATTGATTGAATCAAATTGCCCTAGAGAGGAGAGAGAGAGGGGGAATTTTGTTTTTGCGCGAAATGAGAGTGGGAAATTTGGGGAAATTTATTTCGCGGTATTTATTAATATTTACGGCGGATGTTGTAGACCACCGTATATAATGTTGCTATTTACGGCGGCTCCGTGTCTACCGCCGTATATAATATTTCTATTTACGGCGGCTCCGTGTTTACCGCCGTATATAACTAATATATACGGCGGCTATTTGTTAATCGTCGTATATAACTAAAATCTCAGATACGTATATGTCAAATGTACGTATATAAAGTATATACGGCACCTCGTGACCGTCGTATATATTAGTTATATACGACGGATATAACATACTGCCGTATATACTCTTTATATTTACGACAGATATAGTATACTGCCGTATATATTAGTTATATATGTCGACTCTGTGTTATTCGCCGTATATAAGTACTATATACAGCGAACGCGACTTGCCCGCCGTAAATAACTACCATAAATAACCAACTTTCTTGTAGTGTGGAGAGAGATCTCCACAGTTAATGATATCTGTCTCCTTTATGCCATGCGGTAAACTTTGATAGAGTCATACGAATAAAGTACTACGCTCGTTGAAAGGACAATGGTTAGAGGAGCAGGTGACATGAAAGTTGGTCCGGCGCCCACAACGCGCATGATAGGCATCTGGGATTCATTTAATGCGAAGGAGACAGACGTGTCAGATTTGTCAGTGTAGTACGACTTGTCAGTGGTAATAGCGGAAAGGAGAACGTCCGGGGAAAATAGCCCGTTGCTCGCTAGTCTGATGCAGTGAGACATCATTGACCTGAATTAAGGCTGAGCTGGCATGATGGCTCAGTCTGCTCCCCGAATGAACTAAAGATCAGACCGAATTATTTAGCTCAAGGGGGTCAGCTTGGATATAGCGATTTGAGGGCCCGATCTGGAGGGTTCGGACTCATCAGTAAGCTAGTTCCAAATTTCTCTTGCCACAACGCCACCCCAATTCCACTCCTTGAATATGCCAATTCCGCCATTTGATTATCACATAATTTATATTTGGATTAAAGAAACACTAAAACATATACTCCCAACGTCCCACCTGAAAAGACACAATCTCACAAAGACAACAATAAATTTCATTATAATGTACAAACACACACACAAAGACAAAGAGTCGAACAATTAAACACAGTAGTTCTTAAAGTCTGAAGTTCCACCTTAAAATCAATTGTTATCAAGGGGAGTGGCCCAGAATCTTTATATGTCATAGGCAAGGTTTGTCAATTTCCAATGTGGGATAATATCTCTAACACGCGCCCTCACGTGTAGCTGGGCTTTGCCAAAGGCTTACAACGTGGACTTATTAATCGGGTGGCGCGGAGTAACATCGTGGGCCTGCACGTGTAAGGACCTGCTCTGATACCATCTTAAATTATGAGGTTCCACCTTAAAACCAATTGGTTTTAAGGTGGAACCTCAGACTTTAAGATAGGTTCCATCTTAAAATCAATTGGTGTCAAGGGGAGTGGCCCAGGATCTATATATGTCATAGGCAAGTGTTGTCAATTTCCAATGTGGGATAATATCTCTAACAACAACAGTAATGCGCGCATACAATCCAAACACTTTCAAGAAACTTTGGGCCTAAGTTCAAAAAGTGTGCGTGTTATTTTGAAAGTTTCGGGTAGCTAGGAAGCACAATCAACTTCAACAGTCCACGGATGTGAGTACAGATGTGACACACAACTGTCCACACATCCACAAATAATGTAGTGGAATAAAAAAATAACACAAGAGTTATATACGTTCACTGGTTTTGATCCCAGCAAACTAGGCTTACGCCCAAAAACTTTTCACTATTAAAATTCTGTTTCTTACAAAAACACTAATAAGTGAAAACTAAAATACTAAACAAGTTCTAATCACCTTCTATGACAAGAACAGACTCTCTTTCCCAAGTAGACTCTATTCCAATCAGAAGTAAAACAAAGAACTTGACAAAAACCTATATGTGAGTTCGGATGTACCTAAATTGACAATGTTGAAACCGTGAAGAGCAAAAGTATTTTTCTCTCTAAAAACCGTGTCTTCTCTTATGCTGATCTCTTTGTATTTATATGCACCTTGAGAAGATCTTCACGAATCCAAAACCTTTCCTTTTGTGAGTTTCCAAATCCTACAAGAAAACATAAAACACACTCACAAGGAAAGAGATTTTATTAGTAGGTTAGTCCTAATATAAATCTATATACATAAATAAAAGATATTAACAATATTAACAAAGTCCTTTTCAAAATAGGACAATATAAATCTTTTCATGAAAATCCCAAAATCAACTTACCAAATGTGATTGTTTCGAAACTAAGGAAACACTTTGTTTTCTAAAAACTCACTCTTTCAATCTCCCCCTATTTTGGACTTTCTGGTTAAAACCAAAGATTTATGATGATCACACTTTGACCAATGTTTTCAGAAATGAAAACTCCCCCTGAATGGATGTGTGTGCATATGTGTCAACACATTCACACACAACTGCATAACACAGATTAGTACTAAAACATGCAGTTCAATAAACATAACCAGAACAACCATTCAGCAACCTGTTTAAGTATTACAGACCCAAGTATAAACTAACACAAAACAGGAATTAAAATTGTTTTAGGAACCATCACATAATAGAGCAAAAATTAAAACATTGTTTTTGAAATTAAATTCATCTCCCTCTTAGTTCAAAGATCCTATTTTCTCCACGATGAGTAGTCAGGAGCAGCAGCACCAGGATCAACATCAGCACCAGCACCAGTTCCTTCTCTCCCCCTTTTTGAATATAAAGAGTAGCATGCCACCTTAGGAGTCTGTCTTTGAGAGCTTTGAGGTTATTGGAATGGGACTGGGAGGCTTTCATTTGAGTAGACATGACTTTGGTGAGGGCTTCAGCAACAGCTATTTCATCATCCAGTTCCTGCATTTGTGCTTCAAAGGGATCCACAGATGTGTGGCTGGATGTGACCACATCTGGCATGGCAATTTCAGGAACAACTCCCAATGGGAGATCAACAAACCTTTCTTTTTCATCCAACAAGGTCTTGGATTCTTTAAACAGCTCAAACTTATCAATCCTAGTTTCACCTTTTTCAGCCTTCACACCTTGGGCAATTAGAATTTGAGAAATGAGGGCAGGATAAGGACGAGACCATTTCTTTGAAGGGGATTCACAATACACACATATCTTCCTAAAGATAAACTCACCAAAATCGATATTTTTCTTAGCCCCTAATCTGTAGAGTAAATCAGCCTGAACTCTAGTCACAGAAGTTTTATTGTTGGAGGGGCAAAGATTGGCAATTAAGATGGAATGGAGAAAGCAATAGAGGGAGGTGAGTGAACCACTACCTAAATCCTTTGGCTTAATGGGTCAGGTAGATACTTTCCCATGGGTAATGGTGGAGACAAGTTCATCTTCAGAGATATCATAGAGTTCATCATATACTTCCTCTAGCCCTAAAAAATCATTGATGACAGAGGGTGAAAACAGGATGAAATTTCCTCTAACATAAACTGAATGAAACATGGGGGATGAGGGTTTGTCTAAACCTTAGGACAGGTTAGCATAAAATTCATGAACCAGCTTGGGAAGGAAGGGGATTGGGTGGTCAACAATCAGAAATAAGCCTCTCTCCTCAAAAAATTTATCTAAACCCAATTTTGAGAAGGTTTCCCTATCTCTTTTCATCTCCAAAATGAAAGATTTATTAACTATTTGACCAAGCCTATCAGAGGCATCAGCAGATAAAATTTTTGAGGATATGGGAGTTAAAGCAGGAGAGGTAGAGAGGGTTTTAGAAATACCCTTTTGAGCTTTCTGCCTGGTGGATGTGCGCTTGAATGTGTGCACATTTGCAGGCACATCCTTTGAAGGTGGGGGCACCTTTTAGTTTTAGCAACATTTTCTTCATCAGAAGGGGCATCAAGGGTTTGGTGTTCCCTTTCCTGATCAATCTCAGCATGACCCAGCTTGTAGTTCTCATCTTCAGCAGTGTCATCACTGTCATAACTGTCCTCAGATTGTTCTTCTTCAGCAATAGGTTCCAGGTCAGTTTCAGCAACCTTTTTCTTTCCCTTAAGCTCCATGAGAATGTTAGCAAGAGGTTCCTCATCTTTTTTCAGCTTGAGGAGTAGCAACTGGTGGAGCACTTGTCTTTCTTGTCCTGGTCAGTTGAGGTTCTTCCTTTTCTTCCTCATCATCATCACAGGCAATGGCTGTGGTTGGCTTGCCTCCAGGCTTCTTTAGATTTTTGGCTTTATCAGCCTCAGAGAGCCTTCTTACCCTGTGAGATCTCCTTAGATTTCTAGGGGGTGCAGTTGAAAGAAGGTTCCCCTTTGGCTTGGAAGTGGGTAACTTCCTTTTCTTTGTTAAGGGAGTTTCCAAAGGAGGAACAGGGGCCACAGTTGGTGGTACAACAGTTGGTTGGGCAATAGGAGATGGAGGAGGAGTAGGGATTTTTGGAATGGAGGAGGGAAAAGTTGGTTCTATCGAAAAAATAATAACAGAGGGAGGTACCTCCATTGATGAATCAGAAGATGGAGATGAAGCAGGTGGTACCTCGACGAAAAAAAATAGGTTTTGTAGATTGAGCTGGAACTGGGGTATCAGCAATGGCAACTGAAATTGGCTCTATATCGAGCACATCTTCCTCACGAATTTCTTTATAATACGCCATTGATTCTGCAAAAATAGGTTAGGTAGAACAGGAGAGAGAGATTAATGCTTGTGTGTGCGTATGAGCAATTAGGGGGGAAGGGGCAAGAATTTAACAAGGGTTTAAGGAGGATGGGACGGATGTGAGGGCAAATAAATACACACAACTCCCCCTTTCCAATTGAATTAAGGGCTCCTTCTCCAAAAAGGTCTCATACAACCAAAATACCAAAAAGATCCTCCAACAGATATAACCCTTTGATATTTCCACACTCAACAAATCTCGAAAAACTAGGGATTAGAATAAATCAAAAATTTGCCAACTTTTTATGGAAACAAAAATCACTTCAGCCATATCTTTTTCAATTGAATTCCTTTTAAAAATGTCCTTCCTTTTACAATAAGGATTGATACACACCTTTCTTTTTCATGGGAGATTTTGGAAAACAAAAACATGTTAAATCAAAGAATAAATTAAGAATGAAAATAAATTACCTAACATATTTACAAAGCACCCTATATGACCTAATATGCAGAATGACTAGCATGATGCAACACACAGGTGAAGGAAAAAATCTCAGCTCACAGATGTGGCATAGGATGTGAGTCACATTTTGGGACACATTTAGATCACAAAAAGTCAATGAGCAATAATCTAATATGCACAGCCTCTAGGATGCATCCACCCATTTTTTATTGTGGATATTTGCATTTTGAGTAGGTTTCACTTTTCTTATTTCCCAAAGATAGCCATTTTTTCCAATGATCTTTTCAAGTTTGATTTCAAATTTTCTTATGAAAATCACTTGATCACAATGGTTTGGCTTCATACTAAGGGTGAAGCAGCTGTTTCTCATTGATTTTTAAGGCACCTACTATGAGATATCCAATAGGATTATATCAAGTTATCAAAAGATAACATGAACAAGAAATGCCCACAATTAAGTGATCAGAAAAATGTCAAAGATGAAAACTCACAAGTGACCACACTGAGATATTTCGTGCTAATGCATGATATATACTCCCTCCGTCCCAGCCCAATGGAGACTGCCCAAAATGGAAGAGAATCTTTACTATTTTTCCCACTAATTCTCTCTCCTATTTTACTTTTACACTCATAACACCAATCAGATCACTATTCCTCCCACTCATTCTCTCTTCTATTTAATTTTTTATACTCACAACATTTCCTTCTACTTTTTATCTCTCTTACTTTTTCTTAATCTGTGTGCCCAAAAATTTGGTCTCCATTGGGCTGGGATGGAGGGAGTATATATATATATATATATATATATATATATATATATATATATATATATATATATATTTGTTAGATAAATATACAGATGTGTTAGAAGATGTGTGCACATTTGGGCACACAACCTTAAATATCACACAAGTCAAGAGACTTCCTCAAGGAGGAAAATCTCTCCAAATCTAATGCCTTTGTAAATATATCAGCCAATTGATTTTCAGTCCCAACAAATTCCAGACACACAGTTTTTTGTTCTACAAGATCCCTAATGAAATGATGTCTAATATCAATGTGTTTTGTTCTAGAATGTTGGACAGGATTTTTAGATATGTCTAAGGCACTTTTGTTATCACAAAAAGCAGTCAAAATTTTTCTATTCAATCCATAGTCTTTCAGCATTTGGTTCATCCATAGAAGTTGTGTGCAACAACTTTCAATGGCAACATATTCAGCTTCTGCAGTGGATAAGGACACACAATTCTGCTTCCTACTGTACCAAGAAACAAGATTGTTCCCTAGGTAGAAGCAACCACCTGTAGTACTCTTCCTATCATCACTATTTCCAGCCCAGTCTGAGTCAGTATAGCCAACCAAATTGGTGTTTGTCTTCTTAGAGTAGTGCAGCCTAAGGTTCACAGTCCCACTCACATATCTGATTATTCTTTTCAAGGCTTTCAGATGGGACACTTTTGGGTTTGCTTGATATCTTGCACAGAGACACACACTATACATTATGTCTGGTCAACTTGTAGTGAGATACAACAGACTGCCTATCATGCTTCTGTATAGGGTCTGGTCAACACTCTCAACATCATGCTTCTGGAAAGATACCATTGGTGTTTTGAGATGAGAGGAGTGTTCAAGTTCAAACTTTTTCACAAGGTTCTTGGCATATTTGGACTGAGAGATGAACATGCCTTCTTTAAATTGCTTAATCTGTAGGCCTAGAAAATAGTTCAACTCTCCTACCATACTCATCTCAAATATGGAGGTCATGCTTTCCACAAACTCAGTTAGCATAGAGTCAGAATTTGACCCAAACACAATATCATCCACATAGATTTGAGCCACAAGAATCTCCTTTTTATTTTTTCTCACAAACAGGGTTTTGTCCACCTCACCTCTCTTGAATGATAGGTGAAGCAAATGGTCAGTCAACCTACCATACCAAGCTCTAGGAGCCTGTTTCATCCCATACAGAACTTTCTTCAGTTTGTAAACATGGTTAGGAAACTTGGCATCCACAATGCCTTTTGGTTGTTCTACATAGGTTTTCTCATTCAATACCCCATTTAGAAAAGCACTCTTAACATCCATTTGATGAAGAGTAAGCTTGAGGTAGCAAGCAATGGCCAACAAGAGTCTAATGGACTCAATTCTTGCAACAGGAGCAAAAGTCTCCTCAAAATCAATTCCTTCAATTTGGGTATAACCGTGAGCAACTAGCCTAGCCTTATTCCTAGTAATCACTCCTTTTCATCAATTTTTTTTTTGAAAATACATTTGGTTCATATGACATTTTCATGAGAGGGCCTAGGGACAAGAGTCCAAACCTCATTCTTTTCAAATTGAATTAGCCCTTCTTGCATAGCAAGATTCCAATCAGCATCTTTCATAGCTTCAGCGATGTTCTTTGGTTCAATCTTAGAAAAAAATAACAAAAACTTACCTGGGAGTATGCTGATGAGCAACTCCACAATCCAGCCAGCTTTCTATAGTCTACCTTGTCTTTCTGTCTTGTTCTCACTTGAGTATGCACATCTCCCACAACTTGTGAAGTGGGGTGGTTCTTCTGAATTTTAAAGGGAATGTCCCTTGATCTATCCACACATCCATCCACATTACCTTCTGGAGCATCATCCTGATCAGATTCAGAGGAACTTCCTCAGTTTCAGGATTTTGAGTGGATGTAGGAGCAGATGTGGGTTTAGATGTGTCCACATCCTTGGTTACATCCTTTGCTATTTCAACATGTGTGTCAGTTCTAGCAGCTTCTGTTGGTTCTCCAACACCTGTTTCTGTATTTTTCCAGTCCACTAAGCAACCTGAAACATCATCCTCAGCAGTCTTGAGGTTAAGATCAAGTGAGTCATCAAAAACAACATTAGTAGATTCAATAATGGTTTTTGTTTTTAGATTAAAAACTCTGTAAGCTCTACTATTGGTGGAATATCCCATGAAAATTGCTTTATCACTCTTTGAATCAAATTTGGACAAGTATTCCCTATCATTAAGAATGTAGCATATACACCCAAACACATGAAAGTACTTCAAGGTGGGTTTCTTGCCAAGAAGGATTTGATATGGAGTGACAGTGCTACCAATCCTAAGGAACACTATATTGCCAATGTGACAGGCAGTGTTCAAGGCTTCTTTCCAAAATTTCTTGGACAAATTTTTAGAACTTAGCATAACCCTAGCCATTTCCTGTAAAGTTCTATTCTTCCTTTCTGCAATTCCATTTTGTTGTGGAGTGATTAGTGCAGAAAATTCATGTGTGATTCCCTTGGAGTTACAGAAGGCAGTAAACATTGAGTTCTCATATTCAGTGCCATGGTCAGATCTAATCCTCACAGCCTTAAGACCATAAAGATTTCTAACCCTTTTGTACCAATTTTTGAACTCTCTAATAGTCTCAGATTTCTCTCTTAAGAACATCACCCAAGTGTACCTAGAATAATCATCAACACACACAAAGGCATACTTTTTTCTACCAAAGCTTTCTAATTCAATAGGTCCCATCAAGCCAGTATGAATCAGCTCTAAACAAATAGATGTGGAGCATTGTTGGACCTTTTTGTGTGATGCTTTTGTTTGTTTTCCCTTTTGACATGAACCACATACATCAGGGTTCTTGAAGTTAAGCTTAGGGAGGTCTTTAACAGCTTCAAACCTTTGAAGTTCTTCCATTGTTCTGCAGCTAGCATGCCCTAATTTTTTGTGCCACAAATTGACATCATTAGCTTTCGAGCTTAGTCAAGAAAGATTGTCACCAAATTGGTAACAATTATCAGCAGACCTAGGACCAGTGAACACACACTTATTATCTTTATCAAATACCTCACATAAGTGTTTGTCAAATTTCACATAGAGGTCATCATCACATAAATGACTGATGCTAATTAAGTTGGCTTTCAAGCCTTCCACATGGTATACATTGTCAATTAGAACAGCTTGGTTCCCATTCATGTGCCTAGAGCACCCACTATCAAAGTACCAAGAACCAGAGACACTACTCTTGAGGGAAGATTAAACAACATTCCAGGTGGCACTTGGTTTGGCCACCCACTTATTTTCAACTTTCTTTTTGTGGTGCAGAGGTCTCAGCTTGCTTGGATGTGTGTCCGAATGTGTATACATCTTTTCACACATCTGAGACTGATTATTGTAATCAGATTTCTTATCAGCCTTTAATTTGTAACAGAAGGGTCTAATGTGCCCTGGAGCAAAGCAGTAATGGCAAATGTAGTGCCTTCTCCTTGGCTTTTTCTCAAAAAAAGATTTTTCTCTAAAAATGGGGTTTTCCACAGGTTTTGAAGTAGAAGCTTCACATCCCTCCTTTACAAATTTTTCTTTTTCAAAGTCCAGACCAGTTTTATTGAGTTGACCCATAAAAATAGATTCATCAAGTTTCATTTTACTTATGTTTAACTTGGTAAATGTACTTTCAGCTTTTTCACATTCAGTTTTGAATTTTTCAAGTTCAACTTCTCTTTTGGTTACCAAAACATCAAGTTTGGCAATGGTATCTTTTTGAACATCATTCTCTTTTGAAAGTATGGACTTTTCATCTTCACAAATAGCTAATTTATCAGAAAGAGAGTTATTTACCTTAGCAAGTACCTCAATTTTGTCCGTTCTCTTTATTCAATCAGCATGCAATTCTTTGTAAGTTGAAAAGAGCTCCTCATAGGGTATGTCCCTATCCTCATCATCAGAATCTCCTTTTACAGAGAAGCAATTAAACATCAGGTCAGATGTGTCACCAGATGTGTTCACATCTTGGACCACATCCATAGTTTCTTCAGGAACTCCTTCTTCTATTTCTGCAGAAAAGGCATTAAACATAGAATGCCAGTTGATTATAGACATGTTAGCCACTTCTTCTTCATCCTCACTATCACTAAGGGTAGCAGATAAGCTCATTCCCTTATTTTTAAGTGTGTTAGCACACTCATTGGCATAGTGACCAAAGCCACGACATGCCCTACATTGCACAGAATCAAAGGATTTTTTATTGTCAAAGTTTGGCTTCTTAAACCCACTCTCAGTGCTAGGTTTTGGTTTTTCAGCAGTACTGGGAGCAGGTCTATTGGGGAACTTACTCATTATCTTGTTCTTCAACATAGAACTGAACTTTTTAGAGATAAGTGCCACATCCTCTTCCTCAAGATTAGACTTGTCAATTTCAGAGGACAGTTCCACAAGCTCTGTTGGAATAGCAGCAACACTTTTAAGGGCAAGGCTTATGGACTTGTTCTTTTTCTGAGCTTCAAGATTCAGCTCAAACACAGTCAAAATTCCCACAATTTTATCCACGCCTACAGTGTTGGTGTCATTAGTTTCTTCTATCACAGCCACTTTTATATTGAACCTCTCAGGTAAGGACCTCAAAATCTTACTCACAAGTCTTGCATTAGAGATTGATTCTCCCAGACTTGTATATTCATTTGAAATTTCATGGATTTTTGCAGCATATGAAACTATGTCCTCTGTCTCTTCCATTATAAGAATTTCAAACCTATCCATTAAGATTCTAAGCCTAGTAGCTTTTACACTTGGAATCCCCTCATATTGAATTTGTAAGATATCCCAAGCATTCTTTGCAATGATTTCATTAGTGATGAGTTTGTACATATTTCCAGAAACATGGCTTAAAATAGCACCCATTGCTTTCTAATTATAATTAGCAGCATGTATTTCTTCAAGAGTCGACCTCTTTTCAGGTTTCTTCTCAAAGACAAAATCACCACTACCTGATTGAGGCCTTTTCTCCACAGTAGGAGGTTGCCAGGCCACAAGGATACACATCCAAGCCATTTCTTCAATACCTTTGATGTAATTACGCATCTTAGACTTCCAAAGAGAATAATTTGTGCCATTCAAGACAGGAGGCCTGTTTTGATGATTTTGGCATTCCATTGTGACTACACTTTCTGGATCAACACTCAATAATATTCCGAGAGTTGGCTCTGATACCAATTGAATGTTTCGTGTAGCTAGGAAGCACAATCAACTTCAACAGTCCACGGATGTGAGTACAGATGTGACACACAACTGTCCACACATCCACAAATAATGCAGCGGAATAAAATAATAACACAAGAGTTATATACGTTCACTGATTTTGATCCCAGCAAACTAGGCTTACGCCCCAAAAACTTTTTACTATTAAAAATTATGTTGCTTACAAAAACACTAATAAGTGAAAACTAAAATACGAAAATACTAAACAAGTTCTAATCACCTTCTATGACAAGAACAGACCCTCTTTCCCAAGTAGACTCTATTCCAATCAGAAGTAAAACAAAGAACTAGACAAAAACCTAGATGTGAGTTTGGATGTATGTCACAACCTTCACTCACAACCTAAATTGACAATGTTGAAATCGTGAAGAACAAAAGTATTTTTCTCTCTAAAAACCGTGTCTTCTCTTGTGCTGATCTCTTTGTATTTATATGCACCTTGAGAAGATCTTCACGAATCCAACACCTTTCCTTTTGTGAGTTTCCAAATCCTACAAGAAAACATAAAACACACTCATAAGGAAAGAGATTTTATTAGTAGGTTAGTCCTAATATAAATCTATATACATAAATAAAAGATATTTACAATATTAACATAATCCTTTTCAAAATAGGACAATATAAATCTTTCCATAAAAGTCCCAAAATCAACTAACCAAATGTGATTGATTCGAAACTAAGGAAACACTTTGTTTCCTAAAAACACACTCTTTCAGATTTGTTTGGGGTGGAGATGAAGGGGTGGTAGGAAAGGGGAGGGGACCAAATGGGTTTTGTTATGTTTTGGATTTTTTTTGGTATGCATTGTGTCTAAACACATGAATCTTTTTGATGAGCTCGGACCAGCTAGACCGGGTCCAAGCTCGGTCTGGTCCAAAGGCTCAGTATGACGTGGCGTATCCTAGACCGCCAGAGTCAAGACCGCAGACAGATAGACCCTCAAGGTCAAGATCGCGTTCTTCTCATCCCATCCTCGTCAAGACCGAAGGGATCCTGACCGTCAGCCTGGTGATCACATGAGTTATGACCGCAACATCCGTGCCCGCGTCAATTACCATTGACTGCGCCTAAGGTGTTGACCGCGATCTCATACCAGACTCCCGGTTATCCCACCAGACTCCCGGTCGATATTAAAGCTTATTGAGCAAGTTTACTTACTGGCTCTGACAGTACAGTAACCGGCTCACTCCCATCGCATTGAATGCATGGCTCAGGCGCCTACTATTTCATTTAATGCGCCGCGTCGAATACACGGCTCCTGTCCACATCAGCGGCATCCCCTCTGACAGTGAATCTTCCTTCCCTGACAGACCCAATCAAATGCGGACACGTGTATGCGGTCAAAGACTAAAGTACCCTTTAGGGTTGACCTCATGGCTTACGTCAGCGAGCAGCTCCCCATTGCCTATAAATAGAAGACCTTTGTCCCCTTGGACAAGGTAAGTGCCAAATCTATATTGTAAGCTATATTGCTCAAACCCTAAACACTCACACACATTATAGACATTCCAAGTCTTATTATCTCAGTATTCTTACTCTCACACCCGAGGGCCTGAGTTGGATTAACATCCAACTTTAAGTATCCAAATCTGGCTCATGCCTTCCGGTTAAGTTTTCCGGCAATTCCCCAAACTTTCATAAAGTTCAGGGGCAATTCTGGAACTTTTCCAAACCTTCCAAGGGGGAACGACTTGCTAGGAATTAAAATTCCAAGTAGTCCCTCGCTGGAAAGGGGTTTCTAGGCGCTACCTTGCATGGATCTAGAAGCAGGCTGAGTCATCGACAGATAACGCCGGACGGCTTCTTTTGCCAGAGGTTAATGCCGCACGGCTTCATTAGGACACACAAATCAGCCTATAAATAGAGGCCTCCTCTACTCATTTTAAAGGAGAATTTCATGCACTGTTACTCTGTCCAACTGAATATTCGAATTTCCAGAGAACAAAACTCCCCAAAAATCACCTCCCTCCTCCATAAAACCCATCCAAAACCACTCCTACATTAGGAAAACCCCAAGGGAGATAGAGAAAACCACTATTGGTAATATCTCCTTCCTTTCTCCTTGAAATATCTTTATTATATTGTTATATTGTTTACTTGCCATTTGCTTTGCCATTTCTTGTCATTAAATGTGATATATTGTTATAAAAATCCTATCTTTATCATGTAGATATCATTTCCCCCCCTTCCCCCTAACACAAATGATTCATGGATAATTCATCCCAAGTATGAACAAGGGTCCACAAGTGGCTTGTTCTAGGGAGGATTCATCACATGATGATGTGAAATAGCTCCCTTTTATTACATAAAAATGTCATCTTTACTATTATAATGTCATCCCCTTCCCTTGACCTTGCTTCCAAGGATTGTCCACCTAATAAGGTTCTTAAAGGACATAGGAAAGCCTCAAAGGTCTTCTCTTTACATTCATAGCCTTAGTTCTCATAGTGTTCATTACACTTATTTTCATAGAAAATGCAATCTTTACTTTCCAATGCAACTCCCCCATGTCCCTCATGGTTGGATCACTCTCCAAGGATTGTCTAGTGACCTTCTTAAGGCACGAAATACATAGGATGAGTATAAAGATCCAATCTTTATACCCCTCCCCCTAGTCCCTTTGGTACTTGAAACATCCCGTGGTGTGGATCGGTGTAAAGGTCTCATCTTTACATCATTTTCGCCACTCAAATGCTATAGTCGAAAGTCCCTTTAGAAGCGGACGAACCTTAGCTCCTACATCTCCGATCATCACTTGAGAGGAGCATAAATGTCCCTATTAAGCTCAAATCGTCTCAAGATGTAGGATTGATGGGCAAAGGCTCTTCCTTTCTAAAGAGTCTCATTCTTGGACTATAAAAGGAGTCCCGCTCTCTCGATCACATAAAGACCTTGTCCCAAAGAACGTTGGTTTAAAACACACCAAGGCTCTTAGGCCTAACATGGTTGATTATTCCAATGGGAGGGTAAAAAGGTCACTTAATGATGATCATAAGTCCAAGATGAGCACGGGATCAAAATCTCGAAAACATCAAATCCAAGGAATCCCGAGCGATAACCAACTCAAATGGTTTATACGTCTGTAAGATAACTTGGCACATTCCCTCCCCTTTTTCAAATCACATCTCACACACGAACACACAAAACAAGCACAAAAATTGGATCTAGGAAGACTTGCCTTTGGCAAGGCTCCTTGGGTGAACGCCAAACGTTCTTCCCAAGGAGTAACTTAACCTCCGGACCCTATTCCTTTTTTTCAATGTTTTGAGGAAATCAAAATGGCGTGGCGACTCCGTTTTGCAATAAACCAGATGTCTTCAAACTGAGGTGAAGCGGTGACCCTATAATAAAAACACGGTTCACATCAGCGATTTGGGCCCGCATTCACAGTTTGGCGACTCCGCTGGGGAAAAAGTAAATGTTTCCAAACTACTTTTTTCATAAGAAGCATTGGAAATGTTTACGAGGGTTAGCCTTCCACCGCAGATCCAATTTTCGTGCTTGTTTTTCTTTTCTTATTTTGCATTCATCTTGGTTTTTGGGATTGTGCATACTCTGCATACTGAACAGGGATCATTCTGAAGCTGAAAAGGTGCCAAAATGTTCAGGGAAACAGCCTGGAAATGAAAAAAATTGGAACCTGGAAAACTGCTAGATCCAGCCACACGGCTTGATCTGCCTGGATCATAGCCGGGCGGCTTGTTTTGGCAGTTCCACCAGGACACTTTCTGAGGTTAATCTAGCAGCTTTGGCAGCTTGGGGCTATTCAGTCCCAAGACTGACCGGGCTCCAGAAAATTTACGTGCTTACTTGCCGCATTTTCCCCCGTCCTGAAAAACATTCCTTTAAAACACATTTCTGAAAATCTCTGTTTTAACTCAAAAAGGAATATTTTTAGGAGGCCACACACTACGCGCACCATATATATATCCTGTACACTTTGCACGCACGTCCTTTTAACCCGGGATGGTTGTTCAGATGCAGTCATGGACAGTGTTACGACGCTCCCGGACGCGCACGGAATCATCCCAAACTCTCCATGGCAGCCAGTGTCGACCAATGCACTAGTCCGTGTCACACATTTAAAACCGTGACTTTTTGGTTGGTTTTTGGTCTAGACCGTGTCATACAGCCTCATTGCATACACCCGTAAAGGTCAAACCCTAGCCCATATCGAAAGTCAAGATCCTTCGCGCAAGCAGAACTCTGCCGAAATTCTGCCAAGGAAAAATTGGCAGAATCTTGACTCCGGCATTGACTTCAACTTTGACCCGCATGGGACACGTAAGAGTCAAGCCCGAGTCCGTGCCAAAAATCAAGATCTTTCGCGCAAGCGAAGCTCTGCCGAAATTCCGCCAAGGAAAAATTGGCAAGATCTTGACCCAGTATTGACTTTGACTTTGACTTGCACAACGTATGCAACAACGCTCAATGTGACGCCGTGTCATTCGACTTTTACCATCCGACCCATGCCTATTATTTTCTTGGACGATGCCAAAGTCAAAACGTCTATCGCGTAAGCAAAACTCTGCCGAAATTCCATTAAGGCTAAAAGACGAGACTTTCCCGGCATTGCCTTGACTATAATCCGCATCGCTCGTGTGTTAAAAGTTCCTATGATCCGCTAGACCCTTGGACCGTTCTTCTCTCTCGGTTGGTGGGATCCGCGTGCCCTATAGGACCCTCACCCAGGGCTGTCCACCCTGGGAGGTCGAAATACAGGTGGAAAACGAGGGGCTTATAGACGTAGTGACGGAACCCACTGATCTAGGATCTAGAGTAGTTGCAAAAAAGAAGGGCAACCCCTTTCCCAACGAAATAGAAATAAATAAAAGACACTGTTTTAAGTAAACTGGAAGATTCTTAATTTGCATATTACTTGAGCCTTCAGCCTAAACACCTACCCCAGAGTCTAAACCTTACCTATCCCTTTCCCGCAGCGAGAAAGAAGTGGGTGAGAATACCGGGTCAGCAGCTTGTCAGTGCAGAAGTCTCAGATAGTTCGCCAGAATCATAAGTTTTGTCAGCCCCGAGAGTCAGAATGGCAGATTTGACAGAAAACAACAGTGGTTTGGGTAACCCGATGACTAGGGAGGAAGAGCTAGCCTTAGCCATGGAAAACAGTCGTAAGGTCCATGAGGAACAGCAAGCCATGCTTATCGATGCACTCCGTCGTCATGGGGTCCAAATAGTGGTCGAAGCCAATGGTTCCTTGGTCATGGTAGAAGATGAGACTCCAGAAGCAGCAATTTCAGCTCCTCCATCCTATAATCAATGCCCTCCGCCATCCATATATGATCCATTACCAAGGACTACCCCTTTTCAGTCCTTTCCAACATCCCAGGCTATCAGGGCTCCAACACCCTCGCCTCCTCAGATAAGACCTAGCTTTGTTCACTACCAACAGAAAACAAATGCCACCGTCACCCCAGTCACTCAGTCTGTGCATTATCCCATAGGATTCACTCCATCTCCTCAGTGTGGACCAAATCCTTTGATCCCAAAACTCCAGTATCAACCTAACCTTTCCAACTTTGTCAATGCTTGTGAATTTGCCTCTCTCCCAGATAGTGACAGTGAAGAGTCAGTCGGAAATGAGAATAGGAATGGATGGATTTATAGTGATGATCACAGCTCGGCAGAAGGAATAAACATGGAGCCAATGGAAGTGAAACCCGGAGGACCAGATAGAGTAGAAGATCACAGGCCTGGAAATGAGGACTGTATTACCTCAAAGTGTGGATGTCACCTTTGCAAGGGCTCAGAAGAGAAAATGGACGCAAGCTCAGACGAGGCAGGGTATGAATTCCACATCTTAGAATTCAATACTCCTTACAAAGACTTGGTTGGTGAATGGAGAAACTTGATCGAAGCTTTAGCTGAAAAAGGTAAGTGGTCTCCACCCGCTAATCTAGAACACGTAAGCGTCATTGAGATTGAACCTCCATCAGGAAGTGTGGACTCTATTGCGGTGTTAAGGGTCACCCCTGAGACTTTGTCCGAGAGAGAATGTATGGAAGCCCTAGAAACAGTCTTAAAGTTCGAAGCGACCCCGGTCCCCTTCCTATCTTATGACGATAATGACATTTTCTTGGCACTCCCTACATCAGGAGAAGAGTCCAGAGCACCCCTTATATGGCACCAAATATCCCGAACTTCCTTTGCCATCATTGGTCATCAGAGCCAGGACGAAAGTTCCAACGGAAGCTATTGCAGTGGGACTGAGGAAGACACAGTTGAAATGCCAAAAGGAACGGTAGAAGAATGGTTAGCCCAGAAGCCAAATAGCCCAGAAAACCCTCCCATAAGTAAGGACCAGAAACTAGCCACTAGGTTCGACCCCACAGAAATCCTTATCGATGATGGAATCTCCCACTTCAGGAAGTGTTTGGCCAATGTTAAAGATGTCGTCGGAAGGTTGACCCCGAGGGAAAGAAGGGATATGCTTGACAGTGATGAGGAATGTGACTCGGCTTTGTTGAAAAAGTTGCTATGGAAAGATGAGGAAGCCACTAGCAAACCCCCGAACCCTGGGAACGATAATTCCTGTTGCATGTTGACTCTGAAAAGCTTGAATGAAACTGTCAAGGCTTTGAGTGAGGAAGACGAAACTGAAATCAGCCAGCTACTAAGCCAATGGGGAATTCAGAATTCGGGAAAAGCCAGGAAGCCTGTAACTTGGGATCAGATTCGGGAAGCTACCTATACCTCCGGTAGTGCTGTGAATCAAATTAATCAGCAGAATTGACCATATGCCAGCAAAAGCCCGCCTTTAACCCTGAAAGAGCTGAATGAATCTTCCGATAGGACTAATGACTCGGAGGAGACTAACGTCTATGTGATGACTTGGTCTGGGCAGATGAGTGTGGAACAGCCTAAAGGTGACAAAAGAAATGCCAACTCTGAACCAAAGACAGACAAAAGACCTTATAAGCCAGAAGCAGAAAAGCCAGACTCTGAGAAGGAAGACCCGGTGTTGACTCAGTTGAAGTGCACTCAAGCCAATATTTCCCTATGGTCCTTGTTAACCTCCTCATACCCTCACAAGTTGAAGCTAGAAGAAAGTTTGGCCAAGACTATGGTGCCCATAGATGTCACCCCAGATGAGGTCGTCCAAATGATCGGAAGTATCCACTATGGAAACATTATCACTTTCACTGACCTGGACCTGCCGAAGTATGGAGCCAGTCATAATGAGCCCCTTTACATCACAGTCCAGTTGGAAGAACACCGGTTACCAAGGGTATTAGTCGATGGAGGGTCTGCAATGAATGTTCTGCCAGCAAAAATGATGGATTTGTTGGATTTGAAGCCTACAGACTTGAAGCCTTCCAGTCAAACTATTAAGGCCTACGATTCCACTGCTCGGTCAGTTCTGGGGATTGCAACTCTAAAATTGTAGTTCGGAAAAAAGGTCATGGATGTAGACTTCCAAGTGATTGACATCCCCATTTCATACACCGCTTTGCTGGGACGACCCTGAATCCACCAGATAGATGGGGTAGCCTCTATTTTGCACCAATGCATCAAGTTTCAGTCAAGTGATGGGACTATCACTACTATCTATGGAGACAGTGTCACCGTGGAAGGAACCAGCACAGGAGGTATCCCGATACTGGAGATCAAACATGATGACGAAGGGCTTACCTTGACCGGATTTTTTGTGGCCTCCTCTAAAGTGAAAGTGTGTTGCACAGACCTCACTGCTACTTCTGATAAAATACCTCCTGCCATGCGAATGATGAGAAAGATAGGTTATCTTCCAGGGCTTGGACTGGGTAAAAGACTTCAGGGTCGCAATGCCATCATCGATGCAAAGGAACAGACCACCCGACAAGGCCTGGGTTACGAACTGCATCCTCAGGATGACACAAAATCTGGGGGAACAGTTCAGGAAAAGCAAAACGTAGGGGTCCGTCTCAGTCCTTACAGTTTGTCTCTGGCCCAGTACTTCATAAAAGGTGAAACCCAATATGATGAAAGTGATAGTCAGCATTCCTTGAGGAAAATTCTTCTGGAAAACCTTGAAAAAGTTTGTGGAAAACCAGCGAATCCTATTCGGAGGATGTTTCTGGACTTGCTGGACATTCCTGGGGCTACCACTACTGTTCAGAACAAGTATGTCATCAAAGGAAACCCAGACCGCTTCAAAGAGCCAGTACTTTTCCCATCAAGGGTAATGGATTTCTCCACCTTCGAGCTAGCCCTCCCAAAGATCAGCCAGATAGAAGCTACCAGCAGTGGGGATGGTGAGCCAGGTTTGCAGAAGTTGTTTGATGAAGAAGCACAAATACCTGACTTAATCGACTTCAGCTCAGATGATGAGACAGTTGCAGTAATTGGAGACGGTGGTGAAGAACCTTTTGACCCCCGCACTTTGGTGACCATGACAGAGATGCCTTTGAAAAATTGGGAGACATTCTCAGGGCCGATAGCCAGCCGACATCAAATGATCACGGAGCTTGGATTGGTTCCCCGTCCCTCTCAGTCCAGTCATGTCAAACACCCTGTCATCCGTACCCTAGAGTCAGGAGTCTTCAATTTCCAATCCTCTGAGTCATCTGAAGGACTCACACTTGAAGATTACGAATATGTAGCCAATGTTATCTTCCCTTTCGCTTTGAATGAAATGATAGATCTTTCTGAGTATCCCCTTATTGCCAACATAACAAATGATAAATTAACAAATAACTTAACGACAGTTAATAATGATTCATTTGAACAAGATGCAAACACACTAAATGAACAATACATTAAAGAAATCTTTTAGCAGGTTACCGATAAAGAGGAAAACCGGGCCCAAGCTGCCGAGGAGGTTTTGACGAGTGCTAACTTGGGTACTGTCGAGGAACCTAAAGAGACACAGATCGGGAACTTCTTTCAAGGGGCTGAACGGGACAGACTGGTCAATCTCCTCAGAGAATACATGGATGTGTTCGCATGGTCGTATAAGGACATGCCGGGGATGGATAGCTCGATTGTGGAACACAGGATCCCTCTGGCCCGATGCCAAGCCGGTGAAACAGAAGTTAAGAAAGATTAAGCCAGAGTGGTCTCTACAGGTCAAGGAAGATATTGAGAAGCTACTGCGGGTAGGATTCATCAAGGTCATTGAATACCCGACATGGTTATCAAATATCATGACTGTGACTAAAGCCAATGGGAAGGTACACTGTTGCGTAGATTTCCGGGATCTGAACAAGGCCACTCCCAAGGACAACTATTCGTTGCCGAACATAGACATTCTGGTTGACTCCATGGACAACTTTGAAGTCAAATTCTTCGTTGATGGTTTTGCTGGCTACAATCAGATTAAGATGGCTGAAGAGGACCAAAAGAAGACAGCCTTCACCACACCATGGGGGACGTACTGCTACACGGTGATGCCTTTTGGGCTTAAGAATGCCGGGGCTACATATCAAAGGGCAGCGACTGCACTCTTTCACGACATGATCGACAAAGAAATTGAGGTCTATGTCGATGTCATGATAATCCATTCCAAAGTTGTGGATGGACAGCACTTTGTCGACCTGCGAAAGTTCTTTAAGAGGTTAAGAGAGCATTCCATGAGACTAAACCCTGTAAAATGCACCATTGGAGTAACAAGGGGAAAAGTACTTGGGTACATGGTCACAGAACGAGGCATTGAAGCTGATTCCTGAAAGATCAAGGCTATTATGGACATGAGGCCACCTCGAACTCAGACAGAAGTCAAAAGCTTTATGGGCAAGTTACAGTACATCAGCCGTTTTGTCAACCAGCTGACTTCAATGTGCGAGCCCATCTTCAAACTCATGAAGAAAAATGTGGAGACAGAATGGAATGAGGAATGCCAGGATGCCTTTGACCAAATCAAGGCATACCTAGTACATCCCCTGGTGCTATGCCCCCACATGGACAATAACCTCTTCTGCTCTATCTTACTGTCACTGATACGGCAGTTGGGGCTATGCTGGCTCAGGAAAAGAAGGACTCTCGGGTAGAAAATGCCATTTACTTTGTCAGTCGGAAGCTGCAAGGAAGCGAGCTCAATTACTCGGCATGCGAAAAGACTTGTGTAGGACTAGTCTGGGTAGTCGGTAAGCTGAAGCGTTACATGCAGGCCCACTCTGTGAACTTGGTCTCGAAAATGGACCCCATCAAGTACATCTTCGACAAGCCTTCCCTTTCGATGCTTCTAGCAAAATGGTCGTTCTTCCTAGCTGAGTATGACATCAACTATGCGACGAGAAAGGAAATCAAGGGTCAAGCGATGTCAGACCATCTGGCAAGCTTCCCAAGCAATAAAGACCGAGGGCCTGAACCCCAATTTTCGGATGAAGGGATCTTCATAGTTGAGCCTGAGAACCGATGGCAGCTTTTCTTTGACGGGGCTGCTAACAAAAGGGGAAATGGCATAGGAATGCTATTGGTCGACCCGAAGGATGAGCATACGCCAATAGCCATCAAGTTGAACTTCCCTGTCACAAATAATGCTGGAGAGTATGAAGCTTGTATCGCTGGTTTGGAGGTTGCCTTAGAAAGAAATGTCAAGGAACTCGAGGTCTACGGAGACTCAACCCTTATCATCAACTAGGTCTCCAACAAGTGGAAGACTGTAGATCCTAATCTTCAGAGGTATCATGCCTACATGGAAGAATTGACTGAGCAGTTCAGAGAAGTGACCTTCCATTACCTGCCAAGGGACAAGAACAGATTTGCAGAAGATGCTTTGTACTCTAGCCTCATCCGTAGAGATCCCCGAGGGAAAGGCAATAAAACCATTCAGAGTGGGTAGAAGAGAAGCCCCGACTTTCTGTTGCGAAATAGACTTGGAACCTGAGCCTGTCAAGGAACCCTGGTACTGTCAGATTTACCAGTTCCTCAAAGATGGGGAGTCAGCTTTTAGAGATGAAGAAGGTAGGCCAAGGGAAGGCATCAAAGCCAAAAGCTTGCAAGCCTTGAAGCGGCTGGCCTCTCACTATGTCATTATAGGGGACGATCTGTACAAGAAACGGTACCAAGGACCACTCCTCTTATGTGTCACAAAAGAAAGGACAAGAGAGCTAATGACCGAAGTCCATAATGGTCCCTGCGGTCCTCATATGAATGCGAGGCATTGATGCAAGTGATCCTCAGAATGGGCTACTACTAGATTTCTATGGAAATAGACTGTGTTCAACATATCCGAGAGTGTGACAAATGCCAACGGTTTGCCAACCTCAATCATCTTCCGCCTCATGACCTATACTGCATGACGACTCCTTGGCCATTTGCAACTTGGGGTATTGACGTGATAGGGAAGATAGCCCCGGCTGGAAGCAATAGGCATGAATTTGTGTTAGTGGCAGTGAACTACTTCATGAAATGGGTAGAGGCAAAGTCCTATAAGGTCCTCACTTCCAAAGAAGTGGCCCATTTTGTCAAAGAAAACATCATGTGCAGATATGGGGTGCACAATGAGAACATTTCGGATAACTGGTCACACTTTGAAGGGGACTGCGATAGATTACTGTCAAAATTCAGAGTCACTCACCACAAATCTTCCCCGTACAGGTCTCAGACCAATGGAGCAGTAGAAGCTGCCAATAAGACACTCGAGAGAATTACCCAAAAAATGGCCACCCGCGGTCGTGACTGGCCCGAAAAACTGCATCTGGCACTCTGGGGCTATAGAACATCTGTTAGAACAGCCACAGGAGAAACCCCTTTTGCCCTAACATACGGGATGGAAGCAGTACTGCCAGTAGAGTTGGAAATCCCGTCATTAAGGGTCCTTCTGGAAAACATTGTCAATGAAGTGGAATGGTTACGCAGCCAGCATGATGAGCTGGCCCTACTTGATGAAAGGAGGCTAAAAAAACACACCCGTGCCTACCAGAGGCGAATGGCCAGGTCATTCGACAAAAAGGTCAAGGCCAGAGACATCAAAGAGGGTGACTTAGTGCTGAAAGTAAAGCCCCCTACCAGAGACAACCCTCTGGGGAAATGGGAAGCCGTTTGGATTTGCCCGTACGTAGTACAGAAAATACTATCGGGAGGAGCAATGAAGCTTGCGGACCAGGACAGCAATCATTTTGTTCACCCAGTCAATGGTGACAAGCTCCGCCGGTACTATGTCTAAAATAAATAAATAAAAATAATAATAATAAAAAAAATAGTGCAAAAGAGTAATACCCAGCTAGGCTGAAAACCCTAAAAAGGGCGGTCTAGGCAGAAGACAGGGTCGCACATAAAAAAAATAGTGCAAAAAGAGTAATGCCCAGCTAGGCTGAAAACCCTAAAAAGGGCGGTCTAGGCAGAAAACAGGGTTGCACAAAAAAAATATAATAATAAAAAAAAATAAAAAAACAAAAATCCCAATAGTTCACCAGAATGAACTACGAAGACCTGAGCCCCTTAGTCTTTCTAGTAAAAGGGGAACGTAGGCAGCCAGAAATGGTTCAGTCTAAACAATAAATAAGACATTCAAAATTTCCATGAAATGTGTCTTGAATAAATTCTAAGATAATATCTTTTGTTATTTACAAGTCAAAAAACTTCTTGATGAGTTCAAGCACGGTCTACTCTTGACCTGCTAACCTGCTACAAAGACTAAAATATAGAAAAGGCCTAATAAACTATTGTGTTTGCAAAAGGCAATAAAGGGATACTCGGAATAGGTCTCTTAGTTGTCATCAACATAGTCTTCCTTGCCTTTCTTTCCTTTACCTCGATCCCATCGAGTGTTCTTCCTCTTCTTCTCAATAATGTCGGTCTCCCTCATCCCTATCTCAGGAATCCTCACTGGAGCCTCCACCAAGCCTGTGTCGATAAGTGCCTTCTCTACCTTGGCACGAGTTTGTATCTCCTCCCGCTGAGCCTCAGTAAGGGGAGAAACCTTCGATAGTCTCTCATATCGGGCTTCCATATCTCTAATAAGATCACCCAACTGGTTATGGCAGCTAGCCTTGGCCTCATTTTCCCTCAGAGTCCTGCTCGAGTCACAGTCACCACCCAATAAGGCCTGACGCCTCTCTCCCAAAATGATTTGAGTCGCCCCCATTTCCCTCTCGTACCAATCCAAGTAAGCTATGGTCAAGATAGTACTCTTCCTGCTCTTGAGAATGGCCCTGGGTGGGAAAGCGGCATATGTCCACGCTCTCGAGAAAAATGAGAAGTTGTTTGGATCCCTCATGTCAAGAGGAGCTACCTCCATGGAACGGATATCCTCCCAATCATCAAACGGCTCCTGCAAGGTCCCAAACTACCTGGATACTAGGCAGGGAATGTAGAAAGATGACCAAGAAAGCCCCGGAACCCTCAATACATAGGACTCCTTAAACGTCCTCCTAGTCTGCAACCTACAATGAGGCACCCACCAGTGAATGTCCGAGGTAGATAACCGAGCCATCATCAACTCCCAACTACCCTGATCTTGCTGTCTAGGTGCACCCCTCCAGGAAATCACCCAAGGGCACTAAGTAGGCAAAGCCCCATGCAAAGCCCCAAGCCTCTCCTGTAACCATAAAGTTAACACAGTTGGGCTCCCAGACCGCATGAAATGGTCCCCCCTAGCCATCCTATCAATGCCATACAGAGTCTCCCCCAGAATCAGTGGGACAATATCTTTCCCAGCCCTACAATCTCTAACGTTATCCAAAAGGCTGCTGTGGCACACTCCGAAGGACTCGACAGTAAACAGAAAAGAAAACACACAGAGGGCAAAGGCGTCCATGGATACCATGGTCGCAGCAGTACCCAGAGACCCGAACCTACTCGGGATATCAGAAATGTCGATCCTGTCAGGGGCTATCATCATCCCCTCGGCTTCGTCCGGAGAAATTTGCAGAAAAGATGCCAACTTTTACGGTCACCGGCAATTCCCCAGTCAAAGGAATCGAAATGGCTTCAATTTCTGGACCCCCAATTAATGCCCGGAAGTCTTCAAAGGTTGGGACGAGTTCATTGTAGGAAAAGCAGTAAACATGTCTCCGAACGTCCCAAAACCTCGCTGCTGCTCTCAAAAGGTCACAATCGGGCGGGAGATCCTTCAAATGCCATAAAGATTTGATCTTGAAGGTGTTATCAAACAACCCCTTATGAGATTGAAAGTTATGTCTCATCCAAGATTGAAGATCGGAGAGAAAACGATCCCTTTTCCCCTTTTGCAATCGGACTGGTTTCTCCATTGGCTGTGATCGAACTTGATGATTTTTGGTCAAAATTATGCTTTGGGATCAGTTGGGACAAGTCTAGGGTGAAAATGAAATGAAAAGGCCTTTCTTTGATTTTATTTGAAAAAAACCAGTTCAGACAAGGTTCCAAGCCGCACGGCTTCTTTTGCCCAAGACCTGGCCGGACGGCTTCTTTCGCCTCTGTAGAAAAAAAATCTGCAGCAGCCAAAGCTGCTGCCCATGTGGAGTTCTCATCTCACTTTCTCAACAAAACCTGCATAGAAACATGTCCAAGCACCATCCATGCAGTCACATACCATTATAAACCATTCCGGCTCAATTTCCGCCTCATTTCCAAGCAAAAAAGCTGCCCCGAGGCTCAAGTAATATGCAAAATCATAATGGATCAATAGGAAAAGAAAATAAAAGATCATTACATTATTTTTTGCCTCCTTGGCACCCAAATAAAATAATAAAATAACAAATTGTGCATAGTTTTGTTCATTGTTTCTCTATTCCTCTCCTAGTTCAACCCTAAGGAATCCTAAGTCTCCGATTCATCATCGTCGATACTTAGCTCATAGAGCTCAGGATCCCTCAGCAAATCTTCAGCATCACTCACATCAGACAGGTTGACGGGCACGTGCTCATACTCCGCCAGCTGCTCCAAAATGTCCGTGTTAGGCCCTAGCGCTCGAGGCACGGCACTGGTGGACGATGAGTGGTACCCTGAAGCCGAGGATGTAGAGGCCGTGCTCCCAACATGCCTCCTCTTGCGCTCGAGCTCCTGCGCATTCCCCACAGCCCTTGACGCACAGGCCAGCTTCCTCAGAAGGGACCGAGCTACTTCCTTCCAGCCCCTGTTCTGCCGTACCAAACCGTCATAGGTACGAGAAGGAACCTGTGAGAAAAGAAGAGAAAAACTCAGAAAATTTCAGAAAATTTCAAAATCGCAGAAAATAAAGAAAGTCGAAAAGAGAAGGGACCCAGAGATACTTACAGTGCTATTAGCAGGAAGAGTATACTCGGCCTCCCTCGTGTCAGGAACAGGCACCATAAACCTCCTCGGTACCCCGTTCACCACATAGGAAAGGTGAGACGGAGGCATAGGCGGATCAGTCGGCTTGCCTCCCCATACCCCTGAGCAGCGGCTATCTTCACTAACTGCTATGGCATCCTCAAATGCGCCTCCACAAAGGTGGCATACGGGGTAGCGAAATCAAAATACTCAGCCACCAGACCAGCCTGATACCTCTCTATCTCATCCACCGACCAATGCCTGGGCTGCAGCATGAACGGAGGAGGATCATGAGGGGAGATAGCGCCCATAGGAAGGACGAGACCGTGATACCTGGAGAAATGGTCCCCGAGATAGATGATGTCACAGGTCAACCCTGTCAGCCATCTCCTCTACCTGGTCACCACCACGTCATCCCCTATCAATGCCTCTGGATACCTCCCCCAGGGATAAAAGTCCACCCCCTCATGACCGTCCCTATTAATGACGGGCCTTACCATCTTATAATCGTAGGTGATCCGGGTCTTCTCGGTGAACTTATCCCTAGCCTCTCCCCTCCAGCGCACCATAGCCAGGAAGGTAGCCAGATCACTCTGTTGGTTCCAAGGAAAGAACCCAATCACCTCACAGAACCAGACCTGCATGTTCAAAACATAAAGGTCATTTCTCACATAAAAATCTCAAGACAAAAAAGTAAAAGAGAAAAAAGAAAGTGAGAGTACCTCAAGAGCGAAAGAAAAGCAGTCCATAGAAGCAGCCTTATTCCGGCTGTACAAGTCTAAAGAAAAGTAGAGCTCAGCCAATCTAGCCTCGCCCCAAGAGACCTCCCCAACCATGTCCAGGTCCTCCAAAGAATCAAGAAGGCAAAGCACCAATGTCCCAGAGTTAGCAAAAATGGTGACAGACAACATCAACCACAAGAAAGCTCTCGCGAGCTGGTCGGCACTCACCTCGTTGGCTGCAAACTCTGCCATGCATCTCAGAACCTCCACCTCAACGAACCTTGTCTCCATCCCAAGCCACTTAGGATGGAGGTCAAAACCTACCAAAGCTCTGAACTCGGCCCCAAAAATGTGATCCCTCCAGGTCACAGGCCTACCAGTGAATCTCAACCCAGTAATGGCAGTAAAATCAGTAGGAGTCACCGTGATCTCTCCCCAGCTCAGATGAAAGCTGTGAGTGGTGTCCCACCAAAACTCTGAAAGGGCCTGGACCAGCCCCTTACTCTTAGAGGTCACATGAATGCCTCTACCAATAGCCTCGATGAAAGAGTGAAGACCAGTCGCTATCACCAGCTGCTTAGGATTCACACCATCCTTTTCGAAGTTGGGCATCCTGTCCCACAACTTCACCGCAACCTCCGCGGGTCCCCTCGACTTGTTCTCCTATAGGAAAACATGGCAAAAGTCTGTTAGTCCTTATTTCATCTAAAAAGCATGCATATATTCTCAAAAAAGTGCACATATTTTCAAATAAAGCATTCATAAGAGATTTCTAGCATCATTTGTCTAGAACACGTGTCTTTCATCATTTGAAACACGTCATCCCGAGCACATGCTCTCCCAAACACAAAAATTCCAATTTTCACAAAATTCTTTGCACATAAGTTTTAATTTCTCAAGATGGCATGCATGAATCCCTTTCATCGTCCAAAATCTTGTTTTCCCATCCATGATCAGAAATCGTCCTAGTTCTAGCACATGCAAGAACTCCGTCACATTTTAGACATTATTTTTCTTACTTTATTTTCAAAAATGAGTCATTCTCATGTTTTTCTCAAATAAATTGCACATGCATGTTTATTTATGTCCATAACCTCATAGGTTAATTATCAAATTCCTAAAAGCGTCAATAAAATCGCAAGAAAAATGTAAAAATTCCCAAAAAATCAGGTCAAGCCCTAAACCAATCAAAAATCGACCAAAATTGTTGAAATCAAGCAAATCAAGAGTGCTTACCCCAATCGATTGAGGTTTCATCGATTTGTGCTCTCTCTTGCCGGGATAGAACTCGGAAGTAGGCGTCGTGAAGTCGTACTTCCGCTCGGTCCGAATGAATTCCCTCCGCCTCATCCTCGCGGCTTGCGACAAGGTTCTACGTGCTTGCCGAGGCAAGATGTTCCCATCTTGATCCATCTTGAGCAGTAGGAGCTAGGGATTTGAAGAATTTTGAGGTTTCTCTCTCTTTTATCTCCTCTCTCCTCGGCAAAAACGAAGCAGCAATGGCGCCACTTCCCGTTCTTCTTCTGTTTAAATCAATCTGGTAAAATTAGATTTGAAGCCGGACGTCTACTTTTTCCCCATCTCTCGCCAGGCGGCTTCATTCGCTCTGAGCTGAATTTACACTTTTGCCCCTGGACTTTCCAATTGGGCAAATAATTCCCGTTATCTCCCAACAGAGTAATGTTGTTTCCCATAAAATCTCCGTTATCTCTAAAATAGAATAATGTTTTCTTTCAAAACCCCTCTGTTACTTTCGTTATAACGGAATAATGTCAGGCGACAACCTCCGAATTGTCAAAAATCTAACTTTAGCTACCTCTATCTCCTCGATAGCGAAGTACGCTTTAGTTCTTCCAACTTTAGATACCTCTATCTCCTCGATAGCAAAGTACGCTTTAGTTTTTCCAACTTTAGATACCTCTATCTCCTCGATAGCGAAGTATGCTTTAGTTTTTCCAACTATTAGCTACCTCTATCTCCTCGATAGCGAAGTACGCTTTAGTTTTTCCAACTTTTGCTACCTCTAATTCCTCGATAGCAAAGTACACTTTAGTTTTTCCAACTTTAGCTACCTCTATATCCTCGATAGCGATGTACGCTTTAGTTTTTCCAACTTTAGCTACCTCTATCTCCTCGATAGCGAAGTACGCTTTAGTTTTTCCAACTTTAGCTACCTCTATCTCCTCGATAGTGACGTAAGCTTAAGTTTCTTAAGGTGACAACCTCCATTAATTGTCAAATCAAATAAGGTGACAGCCTCCATTAATTGTCAAATCAAATAAGGTGACTCCTCCATTAATCGTCAAATTCTCAAGGATCCTAGACATGTTCCTAACTATCTAGTGAGACTTGAACTACGACCAAGGCTTGATTCCTCCGGGATACGTAGGTAGCCTTTCATAAAGGTCCAGCCATCCGACTACATTGGTCACCCTTTTCATTCATCACTCCTTAGTGATACATGAGCCTTTCATAAGGGTCCAGCCATCCGACAACATTGGTCACCCTTTTCATTCATCACTCCTCAGTGATGCATGAGCCTTTCATAAAGGTCCAGATATCCGACCACATTGGTCACTCCCTTCATTTGGCATATCCCCAGTAGGATCAGCCATTTGACCTCCTAGGTCATTTTCTTTCCATCTTCCTAGTAAGGGACCAGTTTCTCTTCATCATTCCCCAGTGGATTTATTGAACTATGATCATGGCTTGATTCCTCCGGGATACGTAGGTAGCCTACTTTAGGTTCAGCTAATTTGTCACATACGACACCCTTTCCCTTGTGGATTCCGAACTATGATTCCTCCAGGATACGTAGGTAGCCTTCTAAAGGTTCAGCCACTCGACCTCCTTGGTCACCCAATCCCAATCCATCTCGGCAGTTTGCCAGAATGGATCCTTTTTTTTTGAAAACCCCACTTGCCCTGCGAGTGACGTTTCCGAGAGGCTTCTGTAAGTAGCCAAATCTGGCTCATGCCTTCCGGTTATATTTCCCGGTAATTTCCCAAACATTCCTAAAGTTCAGGGGCAATTCTGGAACTTTTCCAAACCTTCCAAGGGGGGAAGGACTTGGTAGGAATTAAAATTCCAAGCAGACCCTCGCTAGAAAGGGGTTTCTAGGCGCCACCTTGCATGGATCTAGAAGCAGGCTGAGTCATCGACAGATAACACCGGACGGCTTCTTTTGCCAGAGGTTAATGCCGCACGGCTTTATTAGGAAACACAAATCAGCCTATAAATAGGGACCTCCTCTACCCAATTTAAAGGAGAATTTCAAGCACTATTACTCTGCCCAACTGAATACTCAAATTTCCAGAGAACAAAACTCCCCAAAAATCACCTCCCTCCTCCATAAAACCCATCCAAAACCCTTCCTACATTAGGAAAACCCCAAGGGAGATAGAGAAAACCACCATTGGTAATCTCTCCTTACTTTCTCCTTGAAATATCTTTATTATATTGTTATATTATTTACTTGCCATTTGCTTTGCCATTTCTTGTCATTAAATGTGATATATTGTTATAAAAATCCTATCTTTATCATATAGATATCATTTCCCCCCCTTCCCCCTAACACAAATGATTCATGGAGAATCCATCCCAAGGATGAACAAGGGTCCACAAGTGGCTTGTTCTAGGGAGGATTCATCACATGATGATGTGAAATAGCTCCCTTTTATTACATAAAAATGTCATCTTTACTATTATAATGTCATCCCCTTCCCTTGACCTTGCTTCCAAGGATTGTCCACCTAATAAGGTTCTTAAAGGACATAGGAAATCCTCAAAGGTCTTCCCTTTACATTCATAGCCTTAGTTCTCATAGTGTTCATTACACTTATTTTCATAAAAATGCAATCTTTACTTTCCAATGCAACTCCCCCATGTCCCTCATGGTTGGATCACTCTCCAAGGATTGTCTAGTGACCTTCTTAAGGCACGAAAGACATAGGATGAGTATAAAGATCCAATCTTTATACCCCTCCCCCTAGTCCCTTTGGTACTTGAAACATCCCGTGGTGTGGATCGGTGTAAAGGTCTCATCTTTACATCATTTCCGCCACTCAAATGCTATAGTCGAAAGTCCCTTTAGAAGCGGACGAACCTTAGCCCCTACATCTCCGATCAACACTTGAGACGAGCATAAATGTCCCTATTAAGCTCAAATCGTCTCAAGATGTAGGATTATTGGGAAAAGGCTCTTCCTTTCTAAAGAGTCTCATTCTTGGACTATAAAAGGAGTCCCGCTCTCTCGATCAAATAAAGACCTTGTCTCAAAGAACGTTGGCTTAAAACACACCAAGGCTCTTAAGCCTAACATGGTTGATTATTCCAACAGGAGGGTAAAAAGGTCACTTAATGATGATCATAAGTCCAAGATGAGCACGGGATCAAAATCCCGAAAACATCAAATCCAAGGAATCCCGAGCGATAACCAACTCAAATGGTTTATACGTCCGAAAGATAACTTGGCACATTCCTTCCCCTTTTTCAAATCACATCTCACACACGAACACACAAAACAAGCACAAAAATTGGATCTAGGAAGACTTGCCTTTGGCAAGGCTCCTTGGGTGAACGCCAAATGTTCTTCCCAAGGAGTAACTTAACCTCCGAACCCTATTCTTTTTTTTCAAAGTTTTGAGGAAATCAAAATGGCGTGGCGACTCCGTTTTTCAAAAACCGGATGTCTTCAAACTGAGGTGAAGCGGTGACCCTATAATAAAAACACGGTTCACATCCGCGATTTGGCCCCACGTTCACACCAACTTTGAGCTTAATGGTGCTTCATTTCTGTGTTGTGATCTTAGGTACCGCGCCATAAAAATATCCTGCCAGATATCCTAGAACCGCTCTGACCCTGAAATCCTTGGCATCATCAGTGGTTCCATTGCCGGGAACAATCATTAGTTTCTCGTAAATTTTTTGTTTTTAGGCACCCATCGTGTTCTAAACAATCGCTGTCAAAAAGCCTTTCTTTTTCAGCCATTTTTTCAAGCATGTCTAAAACTTTAGAAAATGCCAGTCATTTAACCATACCTGAGGGTGACCAAGCTTCCCCTTCTAAAATTGACCCTGCTAGGCCAAGCACCTCAGCCTTTCTTAGGTTGGGGGCCCGTTATCAAAGACTAAATAGCCTCTCCCCTGCTCAAAAGGGTTTGAAGAGGCTGGTGGAGGAAGCTAGAGCCGAGAAAGCCCTCTTACTCACTGGCCCAAAAACTCCTCTAAAAATCCCATCACCTCCCCAAATACTCCCCTCACTCCCGAGCTGATTTTCAAGAGACAAGAAACCCTGGTCGCTAGGTTCAAACTGGTTGCTGAGTCCATGGCCATCAATGACGCTCAGTTGGATTTGGTTGAGCTAGAGGCAAACGGAGGAGTGCCCCTCCCAGTAGAGTCCCATAGGTTCTCCCAACTAGCCCCCGCTAACTAGCTTGCTAGTCAAGCTAGGGGGCAAAACGGCCAGAACCCACCCTCAACCGTGGTCACGTAGCAAGAGAGAATGTGGTGGAAGTTTATGATAGTAAGGAGAGAGGGGAGGAGGCTCAGTCCAATCACCGCGAAAAGTCCAAAGCCAGACCCGTGGCTTACGCCAGGGAAAAGGCCGTGACTCCGCGTACTAAAAAGCCAAGGGTGGATGATCAGAACCCAAAATTTGTTAAGTTCATGCACCAAATGTGGGAGACCCACCAGAAAATAGCCCAGAGGTGTGGCCGCACCATGGATGCCTTCAGTGACAAGATTGCCCGGTCACCTATTCAGAAGGGGAAACCCCCAGATGGAAACATATGATGGCTCAAAAAATGCCAAGAGCCATATAGGGCAGTTTGAAGGGCAGATGGCCCTATTTTCATCGGATGAGGTGGTGATGTACATGGCCTTGGCCACAACATTCACGGGCAAGGCACTATCTTGGATGCTGGCCCTCAAGCCAAAGTCCCTCAAGACCTACAATCAGTTCAGGCACCTCTTCCTGAATGCATTTGCTGGGGCCGGCGAGCCCGCACTATTGGGTTTTATGGGTCCATGCCCAGCTGAATTAAGCATCAATTAAGACAAAACCCAAGAGCCCTAAGATCCGTTCTATACAATTAAATTGAATTCCTATGAGATAGAATTTACCAACCTTTATTGCTTTCCGTTCTTGAGCTATCGAACAATTATCAATGTGATTTCAAATCACAAATTTCGATCTTCAAGAATTGAATCTTCAGATTGTTTGAACACTTAGAACGCTAGGCCTTGATCATTGTACGAGCGAAGACCCTCTAGTAGTATACACACGTTAGAATGAACCAAGAACAGTTCTTGAGAATTGCTAGATTCTTAAACCTATGGAAGAAATATTAAGAGAACTTTTGTTGTGATTTTTCTTGAAAAAAATCGGCTAGCTTTAGGGTTTTACAGACATCATATTTAAACTACTTTAGTATGGTATTTGTTTCCTAATCAAATTAGGAAACTGTCTGTCAAACCACATAAGACTCGTAATGTCGCGCGACCACTAGAAGCCTATGGGCAAGTTGTGTCACGCGGCTACATGTGCCATATTGAAATTACCCGGGATTTCGCGCGGTGCGAAATGCGGTTGTCTTTTGCGGAGGGTTGGTGTCTGAGACCTCGCTTTCGGGAAGGAGAGGAGTCGCCACACGGTTTTGTATTTTGAGCCCAAACGTTGAGAAACGGCTTTAGTGAAAATGGTGTCGTTTTTATTGGTAGCAAAAACATAGGAAAAGGCTTTGAAAACAGGGGATCATTTTTATTGGTAGCAAAAACGAGTAAAAAGCTATTTGGTACCAGAGATTGTTAGGTTCGGAGGTCATGTTACGTTTCGGGAAGAGTATTACGAGATCACCTGAAACGCCTCATATGACGAGTCTTTCTACCTTTCTCGAAATCGTGTGTGTGTGTGTGTGTGTGTTTTGAAATGAGGGCTTGAATGACAAGCTTAATCTTGGTTTGAATGTCAAACGTTGATTAGGTGACTTGTTTGAAAAGACGAGTGTTTGAATGACAAACATCGGTTTTGAGACGGAAATGAGCGTTTGCGTGGCAAACGTCGATTTTGAGCTTGAAATGAGCGTTTGCGTGGCAAACGTCGATTTTGAGTTTGAAATGAGCGTTTGCGTGGCAAACGTCGATTTTGAGCTTTTTGAAAAGGAGTTCGAAGGTCGAACTTCGGTTTTTGAACCGGGCGAGTCATTGTTAATGATTTTTACGGGAAAAAGCGTATTAAATGATTTTGAATGTCAAAAGTTTGCTTTTAAGTTTGAAGATGAGCGTTTGGATGCCAAACGTCATTTCGCGCATTTTTGAAAGAGAGTTTGAAGGTCGAACTCCGGTTTTGAACCAGGCATTACATTGTTAACGATTTTTACGAGAAAAACGTATTAAATGATTTTGAATGTCAAAAGTTTGCTTTTAAGTTTGAAGATGAGCGTTTGGATGCCAAACGTCATTTCACGCGTTTTTGAAAGAGAGTTCGAAGGTCGAACTCCGGTTTTGAACCGGGCATTACATTGTTAACGATTTTTACGGGAAAAACGTATTAAATGACATGCAATCAACGAATCGGGTTGCGACTCGGACTTTGAAAAGTAAATACTATCACGATCCAAATGGGTCAGACTTGTAAATGACAGTATTTAAATGCGGTATCGACGAAATCGAATGATCCGGAATCGAAAATGACGATCGACGAGCCAAACTGTAAGTGCTCCAATTTGAGTTGTTAGAATTTTCGTTAGAAAATTAACGGAAGTTTTAACATTCCTAACATTTCTAACATTTCTAACATTTCTAACCAACCAAGGGTAGATTAGGGTTTGCCATTTAAAGATAAACCAAGAAAAGTATCTCAAAAAGCAAAAGAAATTGGAAAAATCCGAATTAGGCAAGTTGAAAAACAAAAACTGCTGGAATTTTGAATTTTATTCTTCCTGTCCAAAGCCTGAAGCTGTAATTAATGAACAGTGCACGCTAACAATCCCATCCGCGCGGACATGTTTGTAAATTTCAGAGGGCTATAAATTGAACCCTCCTCTCTCAGTTTACATAACACATTTTACACACAGAAGCTGCATTTTGGCGAAAAATAGAGAGAAAACAGTGGGAATCCTTAGATTGCCACCATTTTCTCTTGAACCTTTCCCAATTTCACTTCAACCATTCTCATATCACTCTTAAACAAACCAAGCTCAAGCTTAAAACACTACTCAAGAGGAAGATTAGGGAGAAAACATAGAGGACTTAAGTGTTATCTACTTGTTTTCTCTTTGATCAACTCTATCATCAAACCCTAAACACATTCAAGCCTTGAATCCACCCAAACACAACTCCAAAATACCAAATCTTGATACTCCTCAAGTCAAATACCAAATCTTGATACTCCTCAAGTCAAATTCCAAGCCTAGGAAGATAGGGTGTCACCATTGGTAAAGCCCTCCTTCTCTAAATCCTAAAATTCCCTTTTAATCTCTTGTTCATCTTGTTCTTCTTATTTTGATTTGCTTTATGTCTAATTTAACTTAAGTCTTGACCTAAGATGGTCATCTTGAAGTTCATCTTCATGAATGACCATCTCAAAGGGTCCAAATTTTAAATCTCTAGTTGATTTGTCTCTTTAATTTCATCTCTACAAAATATCCCCTTTCCCTTTGCAAAGGACATGTTTAAACCCCATAAAATTCCCCAAGGATGACTTGAATATGATAACCACTTAACACAAAGTAGTGGAATCAAGTCTAGGGATGAAAATGGGGTGAACATAGATGCAAATCCCCCAAAAATCACATTTTCCCTCAAGAACATCTTGCTGTCCAGTAGCATTGTTCTGAGATCTCAGTCCATTTTCCTATTTTTTGGACATACAGAAACTTGGAATTTGGTGTTTACTACAAAACACTTTTTGTATCCAACATCCAGATCTTTCCAGAAATATTTTTACTTTATTTTTTTTGTGAGTAAAACTCCTTTTTTCAAATTTTCTTTTAAAGGTCAGTTCATCAGTTTCTGGAAATCCAGATTTCATATCTGAGATTTTCAGAAGGTTTTGACCCCTCAAATCATCTCCAAAATAAAAAGTTATTTTATAGAAACCTTTTTTAAGGTGTTTTGAACATTTTTCATTCTCGAACTTTTCCCATATTCTGGATTTTTCAAGCCCTAAAGTCCATTTTAAAATTAAGTGTCCACTGCCTTTTTCATTCTGGCAGAAATGGTTTCCAACTTCCAAAAATCTTTTGAGTACCAAAATTCAACCCAAAAATCACACCAAAAATCATGGGATCTGTCCAAAGTCTAATAAAGAATTCCCAATTTTTACTTTCTTCAGTTTCAACTTTTTTTGGCTAAAGTAACACACACACACACACACACACACACAAACAAATGATTTTGAATATTTGGAAGACTCGTTTTACGAGGCATTCCGGGTGCACACTAACGTCCTTCCCGGCGTGTAACGTGACCTCCGAATCCAAATCTTTAATCTCGGGCATTTTTCAAAGTTTTGGCCCTTAAAACAAAAATGGCGTGGCGACTCCGTTCTTTTTCCGGGTTTTATTTGGTTTTTCAAAGAAACGCAAAAATCGAATTTTTTCCCGAGAAATTTTGGTGGCACATCATCACACAAACGACTCGGAATTGTAAATGACGATCGACGAGCCAAAACGGCTCGGAGTTGTAAATGACGTTCAACGGATCAAATGGTCCGTAATTGTAAATGACAGAAAAGTAAATAACGATCGACGGATCGATCGATCCGGAATGGTAAATGACATAAAAAAGTAATCGGAACGGGGTCGGAACGCCGTTTTAACCCGTGATTACTTCTCTTACGGGAAGAGAAGAGGATCGAGGGGCTAAAACGTATTTGTAAGTACCCAAATCTGGCTCATGCCTTCCGGTAAAGTTTCCCGGACTTTCCTAGAGTTCTGGAACAATTCCGGAACTGTTCCAAAACACTTAAGGGCTGAAGGGAATGCTTGGTATGTAAGAAACACGTTTTTCTTAATACCAAAACCTTCTAGAATTGCCACCTTGCATGATTCTAGAAACCTGCTGAGTCACACAGGATAATGCCGCACGGCTGCATTAGCCAAGGACCTCTAGTCGCACGACCTCATTAGCCTTATCCAGACTGCCTATAAATAGAGCCCTCCTCTACCCATTTAACAACAACACAAATCAGAGAATTACCAGCATAAAAACTCTCTCAAAATACTCCACGAAGATTAGGAAGTTGAAGGTGCCAAGAAGCCATCCCCCTCCTCCTTGAAGCCTCCAAAAGTTGGTCCCTCCGCCAGGCAAAACCCCAAGAAGAAGAGGCCACCCCCATTGGTAACCTCTCACTCCCTTACCTTGCATGATGCTTGTCTATGTGATATAATTGCTCCTTGCACTCACACATTGCTATTATCTTGCTTGGGATTTGGTATTTGTTGTTAAAGATCCTATCTTTATTCATATAAATCATACCCCCTCCCCCTTTGCATCCTTTGCATGAAATAGGCATCATTTGCTCATAAAAATGTGATCTTTAGCATCCTTTGCTCATAAAGATATAATCTTTATGTTAAAGGTGCATCCTTTGCACCTAAAAGCCCCCATTTTTACATCAAAAATGCTTCTTTTGCATATAAAAATCATGTCTTTACCATGAAGATGCATCCTTTGCACCCTAAAACTCATTTTCACACATGAGAATGCATCACTTGCATTAAAGATCATTTCTTTGCATCCAAAATGCATCCTTTGCATATAAAAATCCTATTTTGCATCCTTTGCATCTAAAACCCATCTTCATGCATCCTTTGCATCAAAGATCATCTTTTTATCATCAAATTAGCATCCTTTGCATATTAAATACTATTTTCCACCATAAAAATGCATCATTTGCATAAAAATCATGTCTTTAATTAAAATGCATCATTTGCAAATCAAATGCATCCTTTGCAACCCAAAAATGTCATCTTTTCACTAAAAATGTCATTTTTTTCATGCATTCCCCCATGTCCCCATTAGCAACCTTGGAACGGACTGGTATAAAGATCCTATCTTTGCATCGTTTCTTCCATTAAAGGTGCCACAATCTCTTTAGAAATGGATAAACCTTGAACCTATATTTCCGATTATCACTTAAGACGAGCATGAAGCATCTATATAAGCTCAATCGTCTTAAGGTGTAGGATTGATGGTCTAAGGTCACTCCTTTCCTAAAGAACCTCATTTCGGACTATAAAAGAGAGTCTTTCTCTCGATCACGCAAGTCCCAAGGTTAAAAAGCGATGATCACAAGTCCAAGATGAGGACGGGATCAAAATCTCGAATACATAAAATCCAAGAAATCCCGAGCGACAACCAATAAATGGTTTGTACGTCCGGAAGACAACTTGGGACATTCCCCCCTTCTTTTCAAACACATGGACACAAGAAAGTACGCAAGCAAGCACGATAAACGGAATCTAGGGAGACTTGCTACGGCAAGGCACCTTGGGTGAAGGACGATCCGTTCTTCCCAAGGGGTAACTTAACCTCCGAAACCATAAAAACCTTTTTTTCAAAGTTTTGAGGAAATCAAAATGGCGTGGCGACTCCGTTTTTCAAATTAAACCGGATGTTTTCAAACTCGCGTGAATCCAACAAAAACTAAATTTGGGCACACATTCACAGTTTGGCGACTCCGCTGGGGATATCCCAAAGGAGAAAAGCTTTCGTTTTCAAAATAAACGATACCCGGTATACAGGTGGAAACCACTAACCTTCCTGTATCGCTCCCTAACCCGGGGCTTGGGATAAACGGTGGTTTAACAATCCCACGTACCGGTATCACTCTTCGAAAAAAATAAATAAAAGAAAGCTTTTCCCTTTGAGCGGGTTAGACTCCCATCGTGGATTCCGTTTATCTTGCTTGCTTTCTTTGCCTTGCATTGCATCATTTGCATCTTGGGATTTGTGCATACTTTGAACAGGAAGCCTTCTCAAGGCTAAAAGGTGCCTAAAAATTCGGGAAACAACCTGAAATAGCAAAGGAGTGGAACCTGGAAAATTGATCCATGCAGTCGTACGGCTCAATCCTCCTTGGATTCTGACCGGACGGCCTCAGTGGCAATTCCACCAGGAAAAATTGAGGTTAATCTAGCAGTCCTGGCAGCTTAGGGCTACTCAGTTCCAAGACTGACTAGGGCTCCCAGAAAATTTACGTGCTTATTTGTTGCATTTTCCCCGTCCCGAAAAATCATTCCTTTAAAACACATTTATGAAAATCTCTGTTTTAACTAAAAAAGGAACATTTTTAGGAGGCCGCACACTACGCGCACCTTATATATCCTGTACACTTTGCACGCACGTCCCTTTAAACCCAGGGTGGTTTTTCAGCTGCAGTCACGGACAGCCTTACGATGCTCCCGGGCGCGCACGGAATCACCCCAAACTCCCCATGGCAGCCAGTGTCGACCAATGCACAGTCCGTGTCACACGTTTCAAAAAATCGTGACTTTTGGTTGGTTTTTGGTCTAGTCCGTGTCATATAGCCCAGTTGCATATCCCCGTAAAGGTCAAGCCTTAGTCCATAACGAAAGTCAAGATCTTTTGCTCAGGCAAAACTCTGCCGAAATTCCGACAAGGAAAAATCGGTAGAATCTTGACTCCGACATTGACTTTGACCTTGACCTGCACGGAATGCGTAAGAGTCGAGACCGAGTCCTTGCCGAAAATTCAAAAGATCTTTCGCTCAAGCGAAGCTCTGCCAAAATTCCAACAAGGAAAAATTGGCAAGATCTTGACCCGGCATTGACTTCGATTTAGACTCACGCACTGCGTATGCAACGAAGTTCAATGTGACACTGTGTCATCCGACTTTTACCGCCCGACCCATGCCTATTATCTTCTCGGACATTACCGAAAAGTCAAAACGTCAATCGCGCAAGCGAAATTCTGCCGAAATTCTGTTAAGGCTGAAAGACGAGACTTTCCCGGTATTGCCTTGACTATAATTCGCATCGCTCGTGCGTTAAAAGTTTCTATGACCCGCTAGACCCATTAGGAGCGTTCTTCTCTCGGTCGGTGGGATCCGCGTGCCCTATAGGACCCTTGCCCGGGGCTGTCCACCCTGGGAGGTCGAAATACAGGTGGAATACGAGGGGCTTATAGACGCATGCGACGGAACCCACCGATCCAGATCTAGAGTAGTTGCGAAAAAGAAGGGCAGAACCCCTTTTCCAACCAAATAGAAATTAATAAAAGACATTGTTTTAAGTAAACTGGAAGATTCTTAATTTGCATATTGCTTGAGCCTTCAGCCTAAACACCTACCCCGAGTCTAAACCTCTCCTATCCCTTTCCCGCAGCGAGAAAGAAGTGAGTGAGAGCACCGGTACAATAGTTTGTCGGCATAAAAATCTCAAGTAACCCATTAAAGTCTTCAAGCCTTAGCTTTCCAGTGTCAAGATGGCCAACATGGTGATCAACAATGGTAATGACCAAGCAGTCGGAGAGGCCATTCCAGTCCAGGCCCCACATCTTGTATGATGTATGTGATTGTGAAGACTGTCTGGAATATGAGTATCAAGAGTGGATTAATGAAGACACTCCTTCAAGGAAAAAGAAGAAGAGGAAGTCCACGCAGCAGAAATTAAAGGAAAGGTATGAAGCCGGGGACAAGAGTGTGGGAACTTTAGGGGAGCCTTCAGGCAAGTTTGACTACTACGTCAGTTATGCCAAGGAGCCCGCCAAGGAACCCGTCATTCAAAGCACAGTCCAACCTGACATCCCTGTGATCAGTGACCTTCTTGAAGCAGAGAATTCCGAATTTGTTGCCATCATAAAGTTCAATGAGAAGCTAGCAGATCTAGAAGCAGAATACAGAAAACCCATAGAATACGTGGCCAATCAAGGAAGAATCAAGATCCCTTCTGAAGAAGACTTCATCAGCATTATCCAGGCCAACCCTCCTGTTGGCTATACTGACAAGGTCGTAGTGTCCAAGATCAGTAAAGAGAAAATGAGTTATCAGCAGTGCATTGATAAGATGAGTCAGACTCTTCAGTCAATGAGTCCAGTTGTCACGGACGAGCTCGCCGAGAGATTGCATCAAGCTACTCTAGCTCCTCTCACCATCTTTCCGAGGTACAGGCCTACCAATGATTTCCGACATGTTTTTGATCAGTTTGAAGTCTCCAACTTTCTGAAGAATGCTGACAAGATTGTTGCTCCCCAGGGCAACAACAGGAAAGAGTGAACCCCAGTCCAACCCGCGTCAAACACTTCGAGTCAATAAGTAGTGTAGGGTCCAGAGTCAGTAGGGTCAAGAGTCAGTTGAGTCAGGAATCTTTGAATTCCAGTCCTCTGAGTCATCCGAAGGCCTCACGCCTGAGGATTATGAACATGTAATCGAGGTCATCTTTCCTCTTGCTTTGAATGAAATGACAGATCTTTCTGATTATCCCCTTATTGCCAACTTAACAAATGATAAATTAACTCAAAACTTAACAACAGTTAATAATGAATCATTTGAACAAGATGCAAACACACTAAACGAACAATACATTAAAGAAATCTTTAAGCAGGTTACAGAAAAAGAGGAAAACTGGGCCCAAGCTTCCGAGGAGGTTTTGACAAGTGTTAACTTGGGTACTGTCGAGGAACCTAAAGAGACACAGATTGGAAGCTTCTTCCAAGGGGTTGAAAGGGACAGACTGGTTAATCTGCTTAGAGAATACATGGACGTCTTTGTGTGGTCGTACAAGGATATGCCGGGGCTAGACAGTTCAATAGTAGAGCACAGAATCCCTCTAGCACCAGATGCTAAGCCGCAGCGTAAACCGAGGAAAATCAAGCCAGAGTGGTCTCTACAGGTCAAAGAAGAAATTGAGAAGCTACTGTGGGTAGGATTTATCAGAGTCATCGAATATCCGACATGGTTGTCCAATATTGTGACCGTAACCAAGGCCAATAGGAAGGTGCGCTGCTGTGTAGATTTCCAGGATTTGAACAAGGCCAGCCCCAAAGACGATTACCCCTTGCCAAACATAGATATCCTGGTGGACTCCACTGCCAACTACGAAGTCAAATCCTTCGTTGATGGCTTTGCAGGCTACAACCAGATCAAGATGGCCGAAGAAGACCAAGAAAAGACAGCCTTCACCACACCGTGGGGAACTTACTGCTATACAGTAATGCCATTTGGGCTCAAGAATGCCGGGGCTACTTATCAAAGGGCAGCGACCGCGCTTTTTCATGACATGATCCACAAGGAGATTGAGGTCTACGTCGATGACATGATAATTCACTCCAAAGGCGAGGATGGGCAGCACTTTGTTGACCTGCGAAAGTTCTTTGAGAGGCTGAGACAACATTCCATGAGACTAAACCCTGCTAAATGCACCTTCGGAGTGACAAGGGGAAAAGTGCTTGGGTATATGGTCACGGAGCGAGGTATCGAAGTCGACCCCCGAAAGATCAAAGCCATTATGGACATGAGGCCACCTCAAACCCAGACAGAAGTCAAAAGCTTTATGGGCAAACTGCAGTACATCAGCCGTTTTGTCAACCAGTTGACCACTATGTGCGAGCCCATCTTCAAGCTCATGAAGAAGAATGTAGATACAGAGTGGACCGAAGAATGCCAGGATGCCTTTAACTAGATCAAGGCATACTTAGTACATCCTCCGGTACTATGCCCCCCACATAGGCAGAAACCTCTTCTGCTCTATCTCACTGTCACTGATACGGCAGTTGGGGCTATGCTTGCTCAGGAGAAGAAAGACTCTCGGGTAGAGAATGCTGTTTACTTTGTTAGCCGGAAGCTACAGGGAAGTGAGCTCAATTACTCAGCATGTGAAAAGACTTGTGCAGGACTGGTCTGGGTAGTCGGTAAGCTGAAGCATTATATGCAAGCCCACCCTGTGAACTTGGTCTCGAAAATGGACCCCATCAAGTACATCTTCGATAAACCTTCCCTTTCAATGCATCTAGCAAAGTGGTCCTTCTTCTTAGCAGAGTACAACATCAACTACGTGACCAGAAAGGCCATCAAGGGTCAAGCATTGCCAGACCATCTGGCAAATTTTCCCAGTAATGAGGACCGTGGGCCTGAGCCCCAATTCCCAGATGAAGGGATCTTTGTAGTTGAGCCTGAGAACCGATGGAAGCTATTCTTTGATGGAGCTGCTAACAAAAGAGGAAATGGCGTAGGAATGCTACTGGTCGATCCGAAAGATGAGCATACACCCATAGCCCTTAAGTTGAACTTCCCTGCCACGAATAATGTTGCCGAGTACAAAGCCTGCATTACTGGTTTAGAAGCTGCCCTAGAAAGGAATGTCAAGGAGCTCGAAGTTTACAGAGACTCAGCCCTGATCATCAACCAGGTCTCCAACAAATGGAAGACTGTGGACCCTAATCTTCAGCGATATCATGCCTCTATGGAGGAGTTGACTGGACAGTTCAGAGAAGTGACTTTCCACTACTTGCCAAGGGAAAAGAACAGATTCGCAAATGCCCTAGCTACTCTAGCCTCACTGGTAGAGATCCCCGAGGGAAAAGCCATAAAACCCTTTAGAGTGGGTAGAAGAGAAGCCCCGGCTTTCTGTTGTGAAGTAGACTTGGGACCTGAGCCTATCAAGGAACCCTGGTATAATCAAATTTACCAGTTCCTCAAAGATGGAGAGTCAGCTTTCAGAGATGAAGAAGGTAGACAAAAAGAAGGTGTCAAAGCCAAGAGCTTGCAAGCCCTGAAAAGGCTGTCCTCCCATTATGTCATTTAGGAGGCAACCTATACAAGAAGCGGTACCAAGGACCACTCCTCTTGTGTGTCACTCAAGAAAGGGCCAAAGAGTTGATGAATGAAGTCCACAATGGTCCCTGCGGTCCTCATATGAATGCTAGAGCCCTGATGCAAGTGATCCTTAGAATGGGTTATTACTGGATTTCCATGGAGACAGACTGTGTCCAGCATGTCCGAGCGTGCGACAAATGCCAACGGTTTGCCAACCTCAACCATCTCCCGCCTCATGACATGTACTGAATGAAGACTCCTTGGCCATTTGCAACTTGGGGTATTGACGTGATAGGGAAGATAGCCCCGGCAGGAAGCAATGGGCATGAATTTGTGTTAGTAGCTGTCGACTACTTCACCAAGTGGGTAGAGGCCAAGTCCTACAAGGTCCTCACTTCCAAGAAGGTGGCCCAGTTTATCACGGAAAACATAATGTGTAGATACAGGGTGCCCAATGAGATCATTTCTGATAATGGGTCGCACTTTGAAGGAGACTGCGATAGGTTACTGTCAGAATTCAGAATCACTCGCCACAAGTCATCCCCATACAGACCTCATACTAATGGAGCCGTGGAAGCTGCTAATAAGACGCTCGAACGGATCATCCGGAAAATGGCCACCTGTGGTCGTGACTGGCCCGAAAAGCTGCACCTAGCACTTTGGGGCTACAGAACGTCTGTCAGAACAACCACAAGAGAAACTCCTTTTGCCCTAACCTACGGGATGGAAGCAGTGTTACCAGTGGAGTTGGAAATCCTGTCATTAAGGGTTCTCCTGGAAAACAGTGTCAATGAAGTAGAATGGCTACGTAGCCGGCATGATGAGTTGGCCCTGCTCGATGAAAGAAGGCTAAAAGCCATGGAGCACACCCGAGCCTACCAGAGGCGAATGGCTAGAGCATTTGACAAAAGGTCAAGGCCGGGGACATCAAAGAGGGTGACTTAGTGTTGAAAGTGAAGCCCCTACTGCAGACAACCCCCTGGGAAAATGGGAACCCGTTTGGATCGGCCCATATGTGGTGCAGAAGATACTATCGGGAGGAGCCATGAGACTTGCAGACCTGGACGGCAATCCCTTTGTCCACCCAGTTAACGGTGATAAGCTTCGAAGGTACTATGTCTAAAAAAAAATAATAAAAAAAATATATAAATAAATAAAAAAGAAAAAATTTTAGTGCAAAAAGAGTAATACCCAGCTAGGCTGAAAACCCAAAAAGGGTGGTCTAGGCAAAAAACAGGGTTGCACATAAAAAAAAAGAGAAAAAAATCTTAGTGCAAAAAGAGTAATGCCCAGCTAGGCTGAAAACCCAAAAAGGGCGGTCTAGGCAAAAAACAGGGCTGCACATATAAAAAAAAAAGAAAGTTCACCAGAATGAACTACGAAGACCTGAGCCCCTTAGTCTTTCTTGTAAAAGGGGAACGTAGGCAACCATTTATGGTTCGGTCTAAACAATAAAAAGGGCGATTAAGTTTCCATGAAATGCGTCCTAAACAATAATAAAGGATATTCATGTTTTCATAAAACGGGTCCTACTCAATAAGACATCTAAAATTTCCATGAAATTGTGTCTTGATTAATTTCTAAGATAATATCTCTTGTTCATTACAAGTTAAAAACTTATTGATGAGTTCAAGCACGGTCTACTCTTGACTCTGCTAACCTGCTACAAAGATCTAAAATACAATAAAATGCCTAATAAACCACTATGTTTGCAAAATGGCAATAAGGGAATCCTAAGAAAAGTTGTCAGTCGTCATTCCCTGAGTCTTCTTTGGTCTTCTTCCCTTTACCTCGAACCCGTCGAGTGTTCTTTCTTTTCTTCTCTATGATGTTAGTCTCCCTCATTCCGATCTCCGGTATCCTTACTGGAGCCTCCATCAAACCTATGTCAATAAGTGCCCTCTCAACTCGGGCACGAGTCCGAACTTCTTCCCTCTGAGCCTCAGTCAAGGAAGCGACTTCAGAGAGCCTCTTATATCGAGCCTCCATATCTTTGATAAGGTCACCTGACTGGTTATGGTGACTCGCCTTAGCTTCAGTCTCCCTCAGAGTCCTACTCGAGTCGCAGTCAGCTCCCAGTAAAGCCTGACGTCTCTCCCCCAAGATGACCTGAGTCGCTCCCATCTCCCTCTCGTACCAGTCCAAGTAGACAGTGGTCAAGATGGTACTCTTCCTGCTCCTGAAAATAGCCTTGGGTGGGAAAGCAGTATATGTCCAAGCCCTCGAGAAGAATGAGAAGCTGGCGGGATCCCTCATAGCTAATGGCACCACCTCCATGGTACGGATGTCCTCCAAATTGCCCAACGGCTCCTGTAAGGCCCCGAACTGCCTGGATACCAAGCAGGGTATGTAGAAGGATGACCAGTAGAACCCTGGAACCCTCACTATATAGGACTCCTGAAATATCCTCCTGGTCTGCAGCCTCCAGTGAGGTACCCACCAGTGAATGTCTGAAGTGGATAGCCTAGCCATCATCAGCTCCCAATCATCTTGGCCCTGCTGCCTAGGCAAACCTCTCCGAGAAATCACCCAAGGGCACTGAGTCGGCAAAGCCCCTGGCAAAGCCCCAAGCCTCTCTTGCCGCCATAAAGTCAACACGGCCGAACTCCCAGACCTCATGAAACGGTCTCCTCTAGCCATCCTATCGATGCCATGAAGGGTCTCACCCAAAACCAATGGGACAATGTCCTTCCCAGCCCTGCAATCTCTGACTATGTCCAAGAGACCACCATGACAGATCCCCATGGACTCAGCAGTGAACAGAGCCGAGAATACGCAGAGGATAAAGGCATCCATAGCCACCACGGTCGTAGCCATATCTGGAGACCCAAACCTGCCCGGGATGTCAGAAAGGTCAATCCTGTCCGGAGTAATCATCATCCTCTCAGCCTCTCCCAGAGAAATCTGCAGAAAAGATGCAAGCTTTGTCGCCACTGGCACGTCTTCGATTGACGGAATAGATATAGCCTCAATTTCAGGACCCCCAATCAAGGCTCGGAAGTCTTCATGCGTTGGGACAATTTCATTGTATGAAAAGCAGTAAACGTGTCTTCGGACGTCCCAAAACCTTGCTGATGCTCTCAAAAGGTCCCAATCGGGCGGGAGATCCCTCAAATGCCATAAAGACTTGATCTTGAGTAAAGAATCAAACAACCCCTTGTGAGATTGAAAGTTGTATCTCACCCAAGACTGAAGATCGGACAGAAAGCGATCCCTTTTCCCCCTTTGCAATCTAGCGGGCTTCTCCATTGTAAAATGATCAAAGATGGTGTCTTTAGGTCCAATATGTGCTCTGGGAACAGTTGGGACAAGTCTAGGTTGAATATGAAATGAAATGGCCAAGCCTTGGTTTTATTCTAAAAATAACCAGTCCAGACAGAACTGTGAGCCGCACGGCTTCATTTGCTCCAGAGACCAGACCGCACGGCTTCATTTGCCTGATGTAAAAGACAATCTGCAGCAACCAAGTTGCTGCCCAAAGGGAGTTTTTCACCCCACTTTTCCAACCAAAACCTGTACAAAAACATGTCCAAAGACCATCCATGCAGTTATATATCATTATATGTCATTTTGGCCCAGTTTCAGCCCCAATTCCAAGCAAAAACTGCCCCGAGGCTCAAGTAATATGCAAATTAATAAAAGCATAAAATAGAAAAGTAAATAAAACAGTAGTACATTGTTTTCGCCCCATCGGCGCCCAAATAAAGCAAAAAAATAAACAAAATGTGCATAAAACTTGTTCATTGTTTGTTTTTCTTCCTAAATCAACTCTAGAGACCTCCTAGGCCTCCGATCCTTCCTCATCGCTACTCAGCTCATAGACGCTAGCCTCCCTCATCAAGTCCTCCGTGTCACTCACGTCAGAAAGATGGACATTCTCGTGCTCGTACTCAGCCAGCTGCTCCAGGATGCCAGCATTGGGTCCTTGCCCCCGAGGAATGGCACTAGAAGAGTACTCTGAGGCTGAAGAGGTGGATGCCGTGCTCCCGACGTGCCTTCTTTTGCGCACGGGCTCCTGCACGTTCGCTGCCGCCTTTGAAGCGCAGGCCAGCTTCCTCAGAAGGGACCGACACACGTCCTTCCAGCCCCTATTCTGCCTGACCAAGCTGTCATAAGTCCGAGCTGGAACCTGAGAAAAAGAAAAGAAAATCTCAGAAAAATCTCAGAATTGCAAAGAAGCAAAGAAATCTAAAAGAGAAGGGAAAAGACCCTAAAAGTGTACTTACAGTGCTGTCCGGCGGCAGAGTATACTGGGGCTCCCTAGTGTCGGGGACAGGTATCCTAAACCTCCTCGGTACCCCGTTCACCACTTAAGAAAGGTGAGCATGAGGGATCGGCGGATCAGAAGGCTCGGCCTCCCCATATCCCTGAGTGACAGCTAGCTTTACTAGCTTCTGTGGTGTCCTCAGTCGCTGCTCCACAAACACAGCATAGGGGGTATCCATATCAAAGTACTCCTCAGCGGCCACGCCTGCCTGATATCTCTATATCGTCCGTCGACCAATCCCGGGGCTGCAGCATCCGTGCTGGAGGATCATGAGGGGTAATGGCATCCAATGGAGGGATATGGCCATGCTGCCTAGAAAATCGATCCCCCAGATAGATGACATCACATGTCAGCCCGGTCAACCACCGCCTCTGCCTCGTCACCTCCACGGCCTCCCCTAGCAGAATCTCTGGATACCTCCCCCAAGGATAAAAATCCACTCCATCGTGCCCATCTTTGTTGATAACCGGCCTAACCATCTTGTAATCAAAGGTGATCCGGGTCTTCCCGGTGAACTTATCCCTCGCATCTCCCCTCCAGCGGACCATAGCGGGAAAGATGGTAGCATCGCTCTGTTGGTTCCACGGAAAGAACCTGATCACCTCACAAAACCAGACCTGCATGTTCAAAACATCAAAAAGGTCATTTTCTCTCATAAAAAGTCTCAAAGACAGAAAGTAAAAGAGAGAAAAGTGAGACTACCTCAAGAGCAAAGGAGAAACAATCGATGGAGGCAGCCTTGTTCCGGCTGTACATGTCCAGGGAGAAATATAACTCCGTCAATCCGGCCTTGCCCCAAGAGACCGTCCCAACCCCATCAACATCCTCCAGAGAGTCGAGGAGGCAAGTCATAGCCAGAGTCCCAGAATTGGCAAAAATGGTGACTGACAGCATCAACCACACAAAGGCTCTAACAAGCTGGTGGGCAGTCACCTCACTAGCAGCAAAGTCCCGCATGCAGTTCTGGACTGCCACCTCGACGTTCCTCGTCTCCATTCCGAGCCCCTTGGGAATAAGCTCAAACCCGACCAAAGCCCTGAACTCCTCTGCCGTAATATGGTCCCTCCAAGTCACAGGCCTCCCGGTGAACTGTAAGCCAGTGATGGCAGTGAAATCGGCCGGAGTCACCGTCAGCTCCCCCAGCTGAGATGAAAGCTGTGGGTGGTGTCCCACCAGAACTTCAAAAGGGCCTGGACCAAGCCCTTGCTCTTCGAGGTAATGTTAATACCTCTGCCAATAGCCTCAATAAATGTATCCAGACGGCAGCCCTCACTCACCGCTTGGGGTTCACCCCATTCTTCTCAAAATCAGGCATCCTCTACCATAGCCTGACTGCAATCTCAGAAGGCCCCCTAGACTTGTTCTCCTGTAGACAAGCACAACAAAAGAAATGTGTCAGTCTTTTTCAAAAAAGCATGCATATATTCAAAAGTGCACATACTTTCAAAAAGAAAAGCATCCAATAAAATCTTTCTAGCATCCTTTGCATGAAAAACGTGTCTTTCATCACTTGAAACACATCGTGTCAAGCACATTGCTCTCCTAAGCACAAAATCACAATTTTCAAAATTATTTGCACATAAGCATTAATTTTTTCTCAAAAATGGCATGCATGAATCCTTTTCATCGTCCAAAATCCCGTTTTCTCATCTATGACCTAGTTCTAGCACATGCAAGAACTCCGTCACCTCTTAGACAATTATCCTTCTTACCTTTTATTTTTGAAAAAAAAGTTGGTCATTCTCATTATTTTTGTCAAATAAAATGCACATGCATGTTCTTTCATCTTCTTAGCCTCATAGGTTAATCATTAAGATTTCAAAATTATCGTCAAAAATCCTAGGAAAATTCGAGAAATTCCTAAAACTCGAGTCAAGCCCTAGAACTAATCAAAATCAATCAAAATCGACGGAATCGAGCAAATTAAGAATGCTTACCCCAACCGATTGAGGATTTGTCAATTTGTGCTCCCTCCTACCCGGGTAGAGCTGCGATGGAGGCGTAAGGAAGTCATACTTCCTCTCCATACGAACGAGTTCTTTCCTCCTCCTCCGAGCGGCCTCAGAGATGTTCCTCCTCACTTGCCTTGGTATCGGATTCCCCTCCGGATCCATTCTAAATCAGTAGAAGCAAGGGATTGAAGAATTTTTGAAGAAAACTTCCCCTCTTCTCTCTCTCTCTCTTTCTCGTCTTATGGGCGGCAACAATGCCCAGTCCCCGTTCAAATTCTATTTTAAATAATCTGGAAAAATTAGGCTTCTAGCCGTACGGCTTCTTTTGCCTCCCTCTCATGCCGGGCGGCTTCTTTCGCTCTGAGCAGAAATTACCTCTTTGTCCCTGGACTTTCCACTTGGGCATATAATTCCTGTTATCCTTTAACTAGGATAACATCCTTTTCAGAAGATATCCCTTATCTCCTTATGCAAATAGACTTTCTTCCCCAGTCGCCTCTCTTACTTCCGTTATAACGGAATGACGCTAGGTGATAACCTCCGAATTGTCAGAACTCTAAACTTAAGCCACCTCTATCATGAATAGAGAAGTACGCTCAAGTTCTCCTAACTTTAGCTACCTCTATCACAGATAGTGAAGTACGCTCAAGTTCTCCTAACTTTAGCTACCTCTATCACGAATAGAGAAGTACGCTCAAGTTCTCCTAACTTTAGCTACCTCTATCACAGATAGTGAAGTACGCTCAAGTTCTCCAAACTTTAGCTACCTCTATCACAGATAGTGAAGTACGCTCAAGTATCCAATCAGGTGACAACCTCCATTAATTGTCAAAACTTCAAGGATCCTAGACATCGTTCCTAACCTATCTAGTGATGCTTGAACTACGATCAAGGCTTGATTCCTCCGGGATACGTAGGTAGCCTTTCATAAAAGGTCCAGCCATCCGACCGCAGTGGTCACCCGTTTTCCATCATCGCTCCTCAGTGGTGAGGCTGCCTTTCATAAAAGGTCCAGCCATCCGACCACAGTGGTCACATTTTTGTCATTCATCACTCCTTAGTGGTGAAGTAGCCCCTCATAAAGGTCCAGATATCCGACCACATCGGTTACCTCTAGCATATCCCCAGTAGGATCAATTGCTTGACCTCCTAGGTCACTTTCTCTTCTATTTCCCCGGCAAGAGACCAGTTTTCTCTCCGCCATTCCCCTACGGATCTTATTCTGAACTACGGCCTGGCTTGATTCCTCCGGGATACGTAGGTAGCCTTCCAGAGGTTCAGCCACTCGACCACCTTGGTCACCCAATCCGTCTCGACATTCGCCAGATTGGATCCTTTTCTATCGACAACCCCACTCGCCCTGCAAGTGACGTTGCCGAGGGGCTTCTGTAAGTACCCAAATCTGGCTCATGCCTTCCGGTAAAGTTTCCCGGTAATTCCGTGGACTTTCCTAGAGTTCCGGAACAATTCCGGAACTGTTCCAAAACACTTAAGGGCTGAAGGGAATGCTTGGTAATTAAGAAACACGTTTTTCTTAATACCAAAAACCTTCTAGAATTGCCACCTTGCATGATTCTAGAAACATGCTGAGTCACACAGGATAATGCCGCACGGCTGCATTAGCCAAGGACCTCTAGCCGCACGGCCTCATTAGCCTTATCCAGACTGCCTATAAATAGAGCCCTCCTCTACCCATTTAACAACAACACAAATCAGAGAATTACCAGCATAAAAACTCTCTCAAAATACTCCACGAAGATCAGGAAGTTGAAGGTGCCAAGAAGCCACCCCCTCCTCCTTGAAGCCTCCAAAAGTTGGTCCCTCCGCTAGGCAAAACCCCAAGAAGAAGAGGCCACCACCATTGGTAACCTCTCACTCCCTTACCTTGCATGATGCTTGTCTATGTGATATAATTGCTCCTTGCACTCACACATTGCTATTATCTTGCTTGGGATTTGGTATTTGTTGTTAAAGATCCTATCTTTATTCATATAAATCATACCCCCTCCCCCTTTGCATCCTTTGCATGAAATAGGCATCATTTGCTCATAAAAATGTGATCTTTAGCATCCTTTGCTCATAAAAATGTAATCTTTATGTTAAAGGTGCATCCTTTGCACCTAAAAGCCCCCATTTTTACATCAAAAATGCATCTTTTGCATATAAAAATCATGTCTTTACCATGAAGATGCATCCTTTGCACCCTAAAACTCATTTTCACACATGAGAATGCATCACTTGCATTAAAGATCATTTCTTTGCATCCAAAATGCATACTTTGCATATAAAAATCCTATTTTGCATCCTTTGCATCTAAAACCCATCTTCATGCATCCTTTGCATCAAAGATCATCTTTTTATCATCAAATTAGCATCCTTTGCATATTAAATACTATTTTCCACCATAAAAATGCATCCTTTGCATAAAAATCATGTCTTTAATTAAAATGCATCCTTTGCAAATCAAATGCATCCTTTGCAACCCAAAAATGTCATCTTTTCACTAAAAATGTCATTTTTTACATGCATTCCCTCATGTCCCCATTAGCAACCTTGGAACGGACCGGTGTAAAGATCCTATCTTTGCATCGTTTCTTCCATTAAAGGTACCACAATCTCTTTAGAAAGGGATAAATCTTGAACCTATATCTCCGATTATCACTTAAGACGAGCATGAAGCATCTATATAAGCTCAATCGTCTTATGGTGTAGGATTGATGGGCTAAGGTCACTCCATTCCTAAAGAACCTCATTTCGGACTATAAAAGAGAGTCTTTCTCTCGATCACGCAAGTCCCAAGGTTAAAAAGCGATGATCACAAGTCCAAGATGAGGACGGGATCAAAATCCCGAATACATAAAATCCAAGAAATCCCGAGCGACAACCAATAAATGGTTTGTACGTCCGGAAGACAACTTGGGACATTCCCCCCCCCCTTCTTTTCAAACACATGCACAAAAGAAAGCACGCAAGCAAGCATGATAAACGGAATCTAGGGAGACTTGCAACGGCAAGGCACCTTGGGTGAACGATGATCCGTTCTTCCCAAGGGGTAACTTAACCTCCGAACCCATAAAAACCTTTTTTTCAAAGTTTTGAGGAAATCAAAATGGCGTGGCGACTCCGTTTTTCAAATTAAACCGGATGTTTTCAAACTCGCGTTAATCCAACAAAAACTAAATTTGAGCACACATTCACAGTATCGGACCCCGTTAGACGGAGGCGTCTACATTTCAATAACGTTGTTCGAAATGGTTGTAGCGACTGGTGCGTAAACCGAGACGAAACAAGAGATTAGAGAGAGGGAGTTATACCTGTGGCTAGGGCTGACTCCTTTGGCTCGGGGGTGTATACGGGATACGAAAAGTGGTTTGGAATGGTGCTTCAGAGTGGAGGAGGGCGTATTTGATCGAAATATGAAGGTTTCATGCGAATCGAGACAAAACGGGAGCTCGGGAAGGGGTAAAACTGGTTTGGGCCGTGGCTATGGTGAAAATGGAGAGTAATTTTGTTCTTCCAAATGGCTTTGACAGCCTCTCTATTTATAGGTGAATTTTCAGTAGGAGACCGGCTGGACTTAGACAGAAATCCAGGGGGTTTTGTGATATTTTAAAATTTTGAGGGACTTGTTGGCAATTTCTGAAAGTCTGCAAAGGGAGTCCGGCCGGACTGAGACTGTATACCAGGGGTATTTTAGTCTTTTGGCCTTGATTTCTGATTGAATGGTGACTAGAGGGAGGTGGCATGCTTGCCACGTGTCCCATGAGTCACCAGCCATGTGGGAGTTCATTCTCGGGTCCCGGTTTTGTCCGTTTTTTAAAATAACAGTACGTAAAATGTCCGAAATGCCCCCGGAAAGTGCCGGAAAGTGCATTTTTCAGGGAAAGCCGTACTTTCACGTGCGATGACGTGTGTCAAGTACGCTTCGACGTTGGGATGCTCGGGGCAGTCCCGGGACGTCTCGTTGGCTTGGCAACGGGGAGTTAACGAGTTCCGATTAACCTGGAGTGGGCCAGTTAACGGATTTCGATTAACTTTCTGACGGATTTTGACGATCCGGATTTGGGTACTTACAGTTAGCCCCTCAGCGACGTCTCCTCCGAAGGAGGTGGGGTCGTTGAAAAAAGATAAGGATCCAAATCGGGATGCCTTACTTTGGAAGAGACCTGGGCGGTCAGCTGGCTGGACCCTTAGCGAAAGGATTCCTACGTATCCCAAGCGGGAATCAAGCCGATCGTAGTTCGTAGGTGCAAGGAGCCGCGCGTGGGGACCTTGACCTGAGCGAGACTGTTGGGAGGCGTCTAAACCTGAATGAGACCATTGCGAGGTACCCGGACCTGAATGGAGACTATTGTGAGGCGTCTGAACCTGGGATTCCTGAAACCTTCGAGGGCATGTGGCGCCTCAGACCGGAGTTGCTGGATCATACAAGGGCGTGTGGCACTCAGACCGGAGTTACTGAATCATACAAGGGCATGTGGCACCTCAAACCGGAGTTACTGGATCATATGAGGGCATGTGGTACCTCAAAGCGGAGTTACTGGATCATACGAGGGCGTGTGGTGCCTCAAACCGGAGTTACTGATACTTATGAGGGCGTGTGGCGCCTCAAACCGGAGCTACGAGGATACGTTTATCCTGAGATGAAGGCGTTCGTGCCTTAGATGCGGGGCTTACGTTGACTGCCAGGTTTATCATGCTGGGGATAGGGCGGCAATGATGGGAACAGTTGTGTTAAATTGGTGTTATTAACAACACGGAAGGATTGACGTTCTAACCACGGGGTTAGGAACGGGATGTGGTCTCGGGAGAGACTGACACATCGCTGGGAAGAGTGTCCAGGGTTTTGACGGGGTCAGTTAGGAACTGAAGGGGTTGATTGACCTTTCTTCCGTAGACGGATGGTCTTAGGATCTTGCTGGGGAGGAATGTTCGGGCTTACGGCTGGCCGAAGAGGGATTGTTGTGCGGACTTACCTTGATGGCCGCTGAGGTGGGACGATCGGGCTTACGACTGGCGGCCGGGGAGAGTGAACATTGGTGAAAACCAATAAAATTTTTGACGTCGAGAGACGGAATTGTAACTGGAATGTCAGGGGACATGATTGAGCGTTTGAATGTCAAACGTCAACTGGGGATTTAACGTCTGGAGACAGACGCGAGTGTTTGAATGTCAAACGTCGACTGGGAATTTAACGTCTGGAGACGGGCGTTAGTGAAAACTAACTGAGAATTTAACGTCTGGAGATGAGCGTTAGTGAAAACTAACTGGGAATTTAACGTCTGGAGACGAGCGTTAGTGAAAACTAACTAAGAATTTAACGTCTGGAGACGAGATGTTAGTGAGAGCTAACGGGAAATTTAACGTCTGGAGACGAGAAGTTAGTGAAAACTAACTGGGGATTTATCCTCGGGGGATGAGGTGTTAGAAATGTCTAACTGGGGGGAGATTTTACACTTTTAGGGGGCCAAAAGGGGTAAAATTGAAACTGTGAAAAGCTGAGGGGCCAAAGTGGCAAGGAATCTTTCTGGTGCAACAAGAGTCCGGCCGGACTTGGACTGAGTTTGACCAGGTTGTTATCAGCGCCGAGGCAGAAGAAAAAGTGGCCATTTTCTTTCATTGTTTCCGACGAGAGAGGAGAGAAAGGAGAGAAAATTTTCACCCCAAATTGTGAGGTTTGCTCAAATTTGTGAAGGAAAATTGTTATGGAAGGTGATTTGGAACCGATGGCTCGTCATAGAAGGACCGATGACGAAAGAACGCGGTTGGTTCGGACCATTCGAACCAACATTCATCCATTGAATCCGGCGGAGTTCTACCCGGCTAGGGATAAACACAACTCCAAAGGAGGGATCGAGAGACAAGTAAGCTTCCTTCAAATTCCATTAATTTTAAGAATGTGCATTCTTTAAATGTTAGAAATTTGACTAGGAATGAGTTAGGGATTTTGGTGCCCGGATTGGGGCTTTTGACTTTGCTATGAACCTTTGTCGAAATTGACTAGGATGTAGTTCAATTGACACTATGGGTAGATGACATAAAAATTTTGGTTGCAAAATTCCATGCCTAGATGTGTTTTCCAAAATTAAAGTAGCTTTAATTCGGGACGGAGTAAATTTTCGAAATGTTCGAAAGAATTTGAAAGTTCCGGTTTCGACGAAGTTTTCGAAGGGTTTTGAAAGTTCCAGATTCGACGGAGTTTTCGAAATGCTTTGAAAGTTCCGGATTTGACGGAGTTTTCGAAGGGTTTTGAAAGTTCCGGCTTCGACGGAGTTTTCGAAATGCTTTGAAAGTTCCGAATTTGACGGAGTTTTCGAAATGTTTTGAAAGTTCCGAATTCGACGGAGTTTTCGAAATGCTTTGAAAGTTTCGGATTCGACGGAGTTTTCGAAATGCTTTGAAAGTTCCGAATTTGACGGAGTTTTCGAAATGTTTTGAAAGTTCCGAATTCGACGGAGTTTTCGAAATGCTTTGAAAGTTCCGGATTCGACGGAGTTTTCAAAATGTTTTGAAAGTTTCGAATTCGACGGAGTTTTCGAAGGGTTTTGAAAGTTCCAGATTCGACGGAGTTTTCGAAATGCTTTGAAAGTTCCGGATTCGACGGAGTTTTCGAAGGGTTTTGAAAGTTCCTGATTAGACGGAGTTTTCGAAGGGCTTTGAAAGTTCTGGATTCGACGGAGTTTTCGAAGGGATGGAAATATTTTAGGAAATGAATGAGAACCGTATCTGCATTACATCCTTTTGACATGCGTTCATGCACTTTGTTGATGTTTCTTCTGTATTGATGTATTCTTGCTGTGTTCACCTGCAGGGGCGAGGGATAGTTGACGTCCACAATCAGAAGAGTCGGGGAGCCTTTGAGGCAGTGCGAGCGCTGTGGGAGGTATTCTCGGACGATGCTCGAGAGGGAGAGAGGAGTCCACGGCAGCTGGTGCTTGACTCCGGATTGGCTGGATTCATCAGTGTGGTAGCTGCGATAGCTGCGACGCAGAGGGCCAGGTCCATATACATAGCTTTAAGCCAGTACTGGTGGGATACGACCCACACTTTTCATTTCAGATGGGGGGAGGTGACGGTGACTCCCACTGACTTTGTTGCTATCACCGGGTTGCCGACCTATGGCAACACGCTAGTGTGGGTGGATAGTTATACCCCAGGGCAGTTGTCAGAGCTGCTGGGTTTTGATATTACTGATGCCAGGGGCTTAGGCATTCGGTACAGGCCGATGGAGAGGCATCTGGAGACGGGTATCGCAGATTATTTGGCTGGGTCTTTGAGGATGACCGCGGAGCGCCTGGCTCGAGGGTTCATTTGGTTCGCGTTGTCAGCGACTTTGTTCCCGACTTCTGACACATCCTGTCACTTCCCTCTGCTCGGGTCGCTGACAGACTTGGATGCCGTGAGGGGGTATGCATGGGGGGAGGCTGGACTGGCCGAGCTCTACCATTCCCTGGACATGTTCTCGCGGGGAGAGGAGAACTCCCTGAGCTGTTTATCGCTTGCTCTGGATGTAAGTTCACGTCTTTTTCTCTTCCTTGTCTCTTTTATGTACTCGTATGTATCTGCTCTGTAGCTGACATAACTTTCCATTTGCTTGACAGGTCTGGTGCTATGAGGTGTTCAGTCCGCAGTAGTGGGACATTAGGGAGGCGTATCGACCCCTGTTCCCTGCCATGCTGGTTTGGCAGAAGTGGGCGAAGAAGGCGGTCTCGTCGAGAGTGGGCACTCGATTGACGTACAAGGAGGTGTCCCAGGCCCTGAACCGGGAGTTCTCTGAGAAGATCCAGCTGACTTGGTGGAGTCGATTCCACGCTGTCGCGATTCAGGTTTCTAGTGAGGTTACGCGGCGGCGGAAGCTCCTGGTGGGACTTCATTGCGATGCTATGTATCTGGGGGAGAGGGTGACCCGTCAGCGGCCCGGGGTCACTTCCGATGGTGCCAATGGATCCTCCTATGCACATGTAGCATCCTATGTCGATGCCGATGGATGAGTTGGAGAGGTATAGACAGGGCGTGTTCTATACCGAGTACATCATAGCGGGGGCCGACTATGAGACTTTCTTGAGGATGAGGCTGAGGAGCCGACAGGTGCAGCACAGGGAGGGCGAGGGCCCTGGATATCCCCGAGATCTCCCGCTCCCACGCGCTAGGCTGGCGTACGAGGGGCTGGACGGTTCGCGCAGGCGACTTGTGATCCCGATCCCGGATGAGCCGAGACCACGGTACAGGGTTGACCCCAATGCTTCGGTGAGCACATTTTTGATTTTCTGCATTTGATAGTAGCATTCTGCAAATGTTGCATCTGTACTTTCTGCTTGTCCTTTTGATGACTTTCCTGGTTCGCAGGTGTCTGGCCGTACGTACAAATGAGGCTATGAGACTGGTGGACGGGTGGGCCGCCAACACTAGGAGGATCGTGGCATTCCTGATATGCAGTTCCCGAAGGAGCATGGACGTTCGTGAGCTGAGGCCGTCTAGGTTGAGAGGTTCCCCTGCTCCCACGGCTGGTGGGGAGGACTTTGTACAGGGATTTGGCTAGTTTGCGGGCGGAACGGCTGGGTTTGGAGGTCATCCCTCTTCGCACTTGGGGCACGAGAGGGGAGAGTCCTCAAGTTCGCGGACGCCGAGGAGGCCTTTTGCGTATTCCCGCCTAGAGGAATTCGGTGACTTCTTGTTTGCGACGGATCCGGCAGCTGCGGAGCAGTGCGTCGAGTGCTCGGATGATGAGCAGGACTCGGAGTAGTCCTCCTTTACTGCTTTTTTAGACAAAATGTATGTATTGTCTGGAACAATTTGACTTGAACTGTATTTGAAAAGGCGCCCGTGGGGCGGAACCTGTTCTTCGCACATTTATTCTGTGATCACCTTCTTTTATTTTCGGCAAATAAGGAAGTAGGTTAATCAAAAATAAATAATATGAAACATGCATAAAAAATTGAACGGGTCAAAAATTATGCCTATATGCACTGATATTTAATTAATTGCACTGTTGCACGAGCCTGGGGCGGAAGGGATATTGACATTGGTTAAATGAAACCAGGGGCAGCACGCAGATTCATAAGGTATGAACAGGGCGTTATTTGGAATTGCTTCCAATTTAGGAGCAGCTGGCTGCTGAGTTGACCAGGTCAACTGCAAGGGGAGTCTGGCCGGACTGAGAGTGAATTTTCAGAGTCATTTAAATTGCAGTTTCAGCTTTGCAATTTGTTAAGAACTGCGCATTCACCTCTGATCAGTTAGCTGAATTCTCTCAAACTCCTAAGGTTTCCTTCATTTTCCATGGCTCCCTCTCCTAAGCTATCGTCTCGGATGCAAGAGCGATACTTGGAACACTTCCAGTCGTGGAACCACACGAGGCAAAACAAGGGGTTTTTCGAAGGCTGTTACGGGATGAAATCTGTTTGGGCGAAGGAGCTTATGCCAGATTGGGATCTTTTGAGAGCCGCGTCTCGTTTTTGGGATGTACGAAGGAATGTGTACAACTTTTCGTACAACGAAATCACTCCTACGTTTGAAGATTTCCGGGCCATTCTGGGAGGACCTGAGACGGAACAGCTAGTTCTTCCGTATGCTGGTGGCTTGGCCACTGTTGAGAAGCTAGTGTCTTTGCTTGGTATCTCGGCTGGAGAAGCATACGGGATGCTGATACTGAATACTGATTATGTCGACATTTCGGGACTGCTCGATAGATTTTCCGGAGCTGAGGGGAGCATCTTTGCGTGGGACGCGTTTGCTCTGTGCGCGATCGCTACTCTGTTCACATTCACGTCCCTGGGTGTGTGCCATCACAAAGTGTCTTGGACTCGGTGAGGCGGCCGGAGCGGGGGAGACATCGTGCCGTTGGTCTTGGGCGAGACGTTCCTGGGCATAGGTCGGATGGCGATCGGTAGCCGATACATGTGGGGAGGGAGTCCCGCTATGCTTACCATGTGGTTGAGAGAGAGGTTGCAGATGATGCCTGAGGTGCCAATGTCTTGTGACGCTTGGTCCTTCTCTCGACGTCCTCTGGTGATTAGGGGCAATCAGGCTAAGTTGGAGCTCTGGATGGCCAGACTCCGCACGCATCACTTGCGATGGTGGGTTCCTCACTGGAAGTTACAGACTTGTCGGACCGCTCAGGAGGGTCACTTGGTTGTCAGAGTGCCGGGGCTGTCCCAGACGGCTTTCTATATTCCATCATTGGTGCTGCGACAGTACGGGCTGGAGCAGGTGCCATTGACGGGTTTAGCTCATGCTGCTACCTTTGAGGTGGGATCTCTGCTGATGGAAGATCCTTTGACGCTATTGCTGCTCACACGGTGGTGGCAATACACGTCCTTTCCTGCCAGGGTTCTCTTTCACCGGAGAGGGGGCACTGTTCTGTCGACGCAGTATCTGAACTGGTACGAAGAGTGTATAGGGGAGACACAGATGGCTATCTTGTGGAGACGGGATGAGCTGTTGGGTGCTGGCCACCTTGACAGCTCGACCTTGAGGAGGACCGAAGCGGGAGCTAACCCTGGGAATCGTACTGGGAATGACATGGCTGACTATGAGGCAAATGCTGATCGGGAGGCCAATCAAAGCATGGTCATGATGGCTCAAAGCGAGGCAGCTCGAGACAGAGCTAGGGAGAGGGCTACGTTGACAGCTACAGGTTTGACGGAGGCGTCGGGAAGGGTCCCTGAGCCAGGTAGAAGGACTACCGGAGTATTCACTGTGAAGGTGAAGAACACTCGCCGGGGGAAAGGGAAGGGGAAGAAGGATGAAGGACCAAGTATGGGAAACTAGGTTGACCTTGCTGTCCAGAGTATCCACCCACTGTCATTGCAGACACATTAACTGATTAATGTTTTATTGTAGTTTTGCTAGCGTGTAGCGAGTCAAGAGTTGACCGTGCTTGAACTCATCAAAGATTGTTTTAACCGTAATGAATTTGTAGGTTAAATGAAAAGAGTTTTTCAAAACACAAGCAATTGATGCTTATTGTATTTTTTTTTGTTTTTTAGACCGAACCAATGATGGCTGCCTACGTTCCCCTTTTACAATTGGACTAAGGGGCTCAGTTCACCGTAGTTCGACACTTTAGGTGAATAGAAAAATAAAGACAAAAAAAGTGTGACCCTGTTTTTTACCTGGATCATTAGCGGGAATGTATCCAGTTGGGTATTACTCTTTTGGCACTTTAATTTTCTTGAGGGGTGGTGTATGGGGAAGGAGAGTTGACTCGTGCTCTTACTCAAACGAAGTATCTGCGGAGCTTGCTTCCGTTCACGGGGTTAATGTTGGTGTAATGCCCTAGGCTTTAGTTATATTTAACTGAAAACCGTTATGTATCATCTTTATCGTTTATGTTTATTATTTGATTATTATATAGTTTGCATATTTATTGTAATAATCTCCGTCCCTAATTATTAAGAGAATAATTAGTATAATTGTCAATGGATGATCATGTGATGATTATATGCATAAGAGATGCACATTGAAATTATGGGTACTTGTTAGAGAACAAGTGACTGGACATGACCCGCATGAGATTTATGTCATGGTCAAATGTCATACTTAAATCTCATACGGTTACTTCATTTATTTCCTAGACCTAAGACTATCATAACCTTACATATGATGAAAGTCATGTTTGATTTTAGTCAAACGATATCTTAACACGATATCTATAAAGGCTATCATTGGCATGATCGGATTCATGATGGGAAGGATGATAAGTCAAGAAGGAATTTGTCCCTCGGAAGAGAGATGTTATGCTTGGGCCCCTCGATGAGTGATAATGATGAAAGTGTATGGCCGTACCCCAATATGATTGGAATTATCATTATACTCAAGAATCGAGAAAGCATTGAACAATAACAAGTTGACAAGGACCATGACTTGTGTTCAATATAACATCGTGAGACAAAAGGGATAAATGGAAGTACACCGTTGGAAACGTGAACTCTTACGTTACATTATTTGGGTAGACATAATGGCTTGCTAGGGTCCGCTTATGTCTTATGAGGTTCGATATGATCGAACTCATTGCCAACATAATGTAATCCTATTGGGTCACACACAACTAGAATGAATTGGTTAAACCGGAGGAAGAATGATTGAGAGGCTCAGAAACTGGCTACTTATGTCACGCGACATATCAAGCCAATGGCTTGATATACCGCGCGACATAATAGGCCAATACGCGTTTTGACAGCCTGTCTCTCCTAATTGATTAGAAGAGGTATTTACACTATTTGTAGTATAAATACAGGGGTTCTGTCAGACCTAAAAGTCTAGCCGAAATTTTAAAGCAAAATTCACAATCAAATTCTCTCAATATTCTTCAAGGTTTAGATCTAGCAATCAACAAGAAATTGTTCTTGGATTCATTCAAAGGTGTGGATACCAAAAGAGGGTCTTCGCTCGTTCATCGATCAAGGCCTAGAGTTCAAGCAAGTTGAAGAACGAAGTTTGTGATTCGATATCACATAATCAAATCGTTCGATAGCTCAAGACCGGAAAGCGTTTCAAGGTTGGTTTAATTCTATCTCATAGGTATTCAAATTAATTGTATAGAACGGATCCTAGGGCTTCTTGGGTTTTATGTTTTTTTTTAATGCTTAATTCCGCTGCGCATGGACCCGTAAAACCCAACAGTGGTATCAGAGCCCCGTTCGTATGATTAAGTTTGAATTAACATGCTAGGTTTAAGATATAAATTGTTTATATGCTTATTGCATGTTTTGTATGTGATAGAATTTTTAATTGTTTATGTGAAACAATGTGAAAATCGTTTTCAATTTATGCTGAATTAAATCTGTAAAAGGGCTGTTTTATGTGATTTAATTGGCTGTAATCTGTATTGGTTCGAATCTGGAAATCCTGTAACCTGGCTGCCTATGTCGTGCGACATATCGAGCCATGTGGAATTCAGGTTAACTGGCCTGTTACGTCGCGCGACATATCAAGCCTCTGGCTGATTTTGTCACGCGACATAACAAGCCAAAACTGGGCAGAATCTGTTTGTTCAAATTTTCTGCTATTCTGTGATTGTGTTTACAATCTGATATGTTGATATGAAAATCTGGATGTTATAAAATTGAGTTTATAAGTCCGCGATAGATTGATTCATTGATATACATGACTAATTGATTAAAATGTGATTTTAATAATTATTGCAATGTATATGAAAATCTGGATGTTATAAAATTGAGTTTATAAGTCCATGCTAGATTGATTCATTGATATGCATGATTAATTGATTAAAATATGATTTTAATAATTATTGCGATGCATGAATTATTTGTTCTTAAGTGTTAAGAATTTTATTAGATGTTTAGTTGAAACATTGAATTGTGATTTCCTAAAATGTTTAGTTGAAACATTGCATTATAGTTTCCTAATATGTTTAGATTTAGACATTGTAAATTTTGGATCTTATGATTGTTTATGGAAACAAGTCATAATTACGCAAAATTTTAAAAGGAAACTAATTGTTTATAAAAGGTAGTGATTATGTTGCCAAATCAGAGTTGATTTCTAATTGTGCATAACTAGGAGAGTTCTGTCTAAGGAAGAGTTGGTACTTAAGTGGTCCTTGTGGCTCACCTATCTTCCTGGGAACTTACCTGGTGCATGATTATGACTATCTTTGCTGATATGCTTATAATCTACCTTAAAGAACCTTCATTTAACTTTTAAGTTCTTTATGCCAATCCATGATTTAAACACTTGAGACCACTCGGATAGTTTTGGGTGGGCTTGCCATAGCAAGGTGCTTTGATTCTATTCCGTTTGCGAGCAAGATGAGGAAATGGTGGTTCCTATACGTTTAAAATGGATGAACTTAATTGGGTTATCAAAATGGTTTTGGACCCAAGGCATAAGATGAGATTAAAATATGCTTAGACATGTGATGTCTTAAATAAATCTCATAAAAGATCCTAAGAGTCATATATGATATGATTGATGTTTTCTACCTAATTAGTTTGATCTTGAGCGGTGCGCCATAGCGTACTTGAGATCAAATTAAAGATGGATCTTAGTCCTAAGAGTCATATACGATATGATTGATGTTTTTCTACCTAATTAATTTAATCTTGAGCGGTGCGCCATAGCGTACTTGAGATTAAATTAAAGTTGGATCTTAGCCCATTAAATGCATATTATGCTTATTAGCATTGGAAGGTGTATGATTTAGTGGGAGTATTTGTAAAATACATTATTTGCTCTTAAATGATAAATGTGTTGATATTGATATGTGTTCATATAATTTGTATATTTTGTTGTAGAAGTAGCATTACATAATGATAATTGCGATTCGTCCTTATGAAGGACAAAATTCGAAAAGAACGGTACAAGTTATTCTGATTTGATCAGACGCTCAAGAATTGTTCTTAGGCAAATGTGTACGTTCTTGACGAATCCGTTCCTACTAAACCCATTGCAAATGTTGCGAAGGGCAAATAAGGAAGCAACATTAGAAACATATTGATGATTCTGACAATATTGCTTGCCTTGAATTTGCCACCATGGTTAAAGGCTCTTATGAAGAACCTTGAGCACATGATAACTATTCTTTTGTTATAGCATAACGCACAAAGGAAATGTTCCAAGTGCAAGCTAGGCAAAAGATATATGTTGTGGTGAAAGCTCTTAATTCATATGATGAAAGAAGGAGCAATCCGCGAATTGTGTTAATGGTTAACACAAGAGAGGGTTCACAAAGGAAGGAAAAGTAGGTAAAGCAAAAGTTGCTAAACCTAGGACAAAAGTTGTCAAAGCCGAAGAGGCTAAACCCAAATTGTCTCAAAAGGATGCAGTTTGCTACCAATGCAATAAGATTGGTCATTAGAAGCAAAGTTGCAAGGCTTATTAGGAAGGCCTAAAAGGTGAAGAAGGGCAATATGATTGCTACTACTTCAAGTATCTATATGATAGATATTTTCCTTTCGACTTCTTGTTCTTGGGTATTTGATACCGGATTTGATCCCACATTTGTTTAAATGTGCAAGGAACAAAGAATAGAAAGCTACTCAAATAAGGTAAATTAAACCTAAGCATGGAAATGGAGCAAGAGTTGCAACATTAGCCATAAGGGACTTATGAAGTCACTTTGCCTTGTGAAGTAGTACTTGTTTTGAACAAGTATGACTACGTTCCGGATTTGAGTAGGAGTATTATTTATGTTTCCTAAATGGATGACGAAGGATATAATTTTCTTATTTTCAATAAGAAGTTTTATATTTATTTAATAATATGCCTTATTGTAATGCATATGTCATTAAATAGTCTTCATATCCTTGAAAATGAGAAACAAAATAACATTGAAGATATCTATAATATAAATGGGAAATCTAAACCGAACAATATGAACAACGCGTTCATATGGCATTGCCGGCTTGGTCAAATAAATAAGAAACATATATCTAAACTCCATTAACATGGACTTTTAGACTCATATGACCATGAATCATTTGAGGATTTTGGATCTTATTTATTGGGATTATCGACCAAACCACCCTACACTAAAGTAGTGGGAGGGCTAGTGACTTATTAGTCATTATACATAAGATGTATGTGAACTATTAAGCAGCATTGCTAGGGGAGGATTTTGGCATTTCATCATATTTCACTAAAGACTTATCTAGATATGATTATGTCTATCTGATGAAGTCTAAAGGTGAGTCGTTTGAGATGTTTCGAACATTTCAAGATGAAGTGCAAAAGAACTTGGCAAAACTATTAAGTACTTCGATTGGATCGAGGTAATGAATATTTGAGCCAAGAGTTTGACAATCATCTCAAAACTATGAAATCGTTTCAAAGTTGACTCCAACCGGAACACCACATTGTATGGTGTGTCTGAAAGGAGGAATTGAACCTTGTAGGACATGGTTCGTTCGATGATGTGTCAATCAAACTTTCCTATTTCCTATTTCCTTTTGAGGATATGCATTAGAAATAATGCGGTTACACTGAATCAAGTCCCTACTAAATTGGTTCCTAAGGCCCCACATGAGATGTGGCATGGAAGAAAACTTAGTTTGTCTTTCATGAAGATTTGGGATTGCGAATCTTATGTAAAGAGACTTGTCTCTTATAAGTTAGCACCAAATCTGACAAGGTTATTTTCGGATATTGATTTTACAATCACAAAGAGAACAAAATGTTTGTTGCTCTACACGATTTGTTTCTTGAGAAATAGTTTCTCGATAAAGAATCTAGTGGGAGTAAAATTAATCTTGAAAGAAGTTCAAGAACCCGAAAATAATATGGAACCAAGAGTAGAGACAGAACCAAGTTCACAAAGGAGTTGTGAAACCGGTTCAAGATGCACAAGTCCATCGTAGATTGGATAGGTTACGATCCGAACTCAAGAAATAGTGATTTCTCGTTGCGGAAAGTGATGAAGTGGAAGTCATTGAGAATGACGATCCTACTTGCTTTCAAGAAGCGATGTCCTCTCCTAATTTGGATAAATGGTTAGGAACCATGGAATCCAAATTACAATCCATGTTTAACAATCAAGTTTGGAACTTGATTGGGCTACCTAAAAGTGTAAAAACTAAAGGGTGCAAGTAGGTCTTCAAAGACCAACATGGATGTGAAGGTGTATACTTTTATGACAAAGGATTGTAGCAAAAGGACTTAGGTTAATTCATAGTATTGACTATGTTGAAACTTTTTCCGCCAGTTACAATGTCGAAGTCTGTTAGAATTTCAATTGCCATTATCGCATATTGTGACTATGTGATATGACAAATGGATGTCAAACGACTTTCTTTAAATGGAAAGATTATTAAGGATGTGTATAGTACACAACCCGAATAGTTTGACGATCCAAGAAACTCTAAATAGAGTATGCATGTTGCAAAGATCCATGAGATGGGTTGAAGCAAGCTTAAAGGAATTGGAATCTTCGTTTTGATAAATTGGTCAAAGAGTTTGACTTTATCAAGTACGAAGATGAACCTTGTGTATGCATGAAGTTCAGTGGGAGCATGGTATTATTTCTATTGTTTATTACAATAATATCTTACTCATTTGAAAAACAAGTTCCGACACTTAAGACTATTAAGTCTTGGTCAAGGAAAGGTTTCTCAATGAAAGATATGGGTAAAGCCGCTTACATCCTTGGCATCAAGATCTATAGAGATAGATCTAGAAGGATAAATTGGTTTGAGTCAAAGTGTTCACATTGACAAGGTTCTTAGAAGAGTCTAAGAAAAGTGGCTTGTCAATGGGTCATGGTATTTTCTCTTAAGCAATACTCATTGTCTTATGACAATTGATGAGCAAAAGGGAATGAATGAAGTTCCATATGCTTCGGCATTTGGATCTGTCATGTATGCCATAATTTGTACTAGACCCAACGTCTCATATGCTTTGAGCATGATGAGTCGATACCAATCTGATCCTGTGATGAGAACCATTGGATGGCAGTCAAGATGATCCTTAAGTACTTAAGAAGAACTAAGGATACGTTCTTGGGATTTGAAAGATTGGAAGTTAATCTTGTTGTAAGGGTTACATAGGTGCTAGCTTCCAAACTAACAAAGTTATTTTAAAATCGCAATTAGGATTTGTGTTTGTGCTTATTAGAGGTGCAATTTGATTGGAAGAGTTCCAAGCAGAAATTGTAGCCGATTCTACTACTAAGGCCATACTTTAGCAACATATGATGTAGCTGAAAGAGGCAGTTTGGATCAAAAGTTCATTTAGTATTTTGGAAATACTTCAAGTGTTTTTCCAAGTATCACTAATCGGTAAAACTTTTGTTATGACAATAGTAGGTACCACTTGTGCAAACAATGGAACCAAGGTCACAACAGTAATCCAAACACTCACTTAGACGTTCTTCGAGGAATTCATAAAGAATGAGAAGACGTTAAAATATACAAAGTATCAGCCGATGATGACATAAGGGATTCACTTACAAAGACACTCGCATAGGCAGAAGCATGATGGGCATGTTAGATCCATGAGTATTTGATACATAAATGGAGCCTAGTGCAAGTGGGAGACTGTTGGTGTAATGCCCTAGGCTTTAGTTATATTTAACTGAAAACCGTTATGTATCATCTTTATCGTTTATGTTTATTATTTGATTATTATATAGTTTGCATATTTATTGTAATAATCTCCGTCCCTAATTATTAAGAGAATAATTAGTATAATTGTCAATGGATGATCATGTGATGATTATATGCATAAGAGATGCACATTGAAATTATGGGTACTTGTTAGAGAACAAGTGACTGGACATGACCCGCATGAGATTTATGTCATGGTCAAATGTCATACTTAAATCTCATACGGTTACTTCATTTATTTCCTAGACCTAAGACTATCATAACCTTACATATGATGAAAGTCATGTTTGATTTTAGTCAAACGATATCTTAACACGATATCTATAAAGGCTATCATTGGCATGATCGGATTCATGATGGGAAGGATGATAAGTCAAGAAGGAATTTGTCCCTCGGAAGAGAGATGTTATGCTTGGGCCCCTCGATGAGTGATAATGATGAAAGTGTATGGCCGTACCCCAATATGATTGGAATTATCATTATACTCAAGAATCGAGAAAGCATTGAACAATAACAAGTTGACAAGGACCATGACTTGTGTTCAATATAACATCGTGAGACAAAAGGGATAAATGGAAGTACACCGTTGGAAACGTGAACTCTTACGTTACATTATTTGGGTAGACATAATGGCTTGCTAGAGTCCGCTTATGTCTTATGAGGTTCGATATGATCGAACTCATTGCCAACATAATGTAATCCTATTGGGTCACACACAACTAGAATGAATTGGTTAAACCGGAGGAAGAATGATTGAGAGGCTCGTAAACTGGTTACTTATGTCACGCGACATATCAAGCCAATGGCTTGATATATCGCGCGACATAATAGGCCAATACGCGTTTTGACAGCCTGTCTCTCCTAATTGATTAGAAGAGGTATTTACACTATTTGTAGTATAAATACAGGGGTTCTGTCAGACCTAAAAGTCTAGCCGAAATTTTAAAGCAAAATTCACAATCAAATTCTCTCAATATTCTTCAAGGTTTAGATCTAGCAATCAACAAGAAATTGTTCTTGGATTCATTCAAAGGTGTGGATACCAAAAGAGGGTCTTCGCTCGTTCATCGATCAAGGCCTAGAGTTCAAGCAAGTTGAAGAACGAAGTTTGTGATTCGATATCACATAATCAAATCGTTCGATAGCTCAAGACCGGAAAGCGTTTCAAGGTTGGTTTAATTCTATCTCATAGGTATTCAAATTAATTGTATAGAACGGATCCTAGGGCTTCTTGGGTTTTATGTTTTTTTTAATGCTTAATTCCGCTGCGCATGGACCCGTAAAACCCAACAGTTAACGAAAGGGTTCCCGTCCAAGTCTGCTAACTTTAAGGCTCCTCCGGATAAGATTCTTTGTACCACGAACGGTCCTATCCAGGTAGGCTCCCACTTTCCGAGGGGATTGGTCTGCGTAGGAGGCTTTTCCTTTAGCACCAAGTCGCCTTCTCTGATGTCTCGGATCTTGAGTTTCTTGTCGAATGCTCGGGCCATCCTGCTTTGGTAGGCTCGAGTATGCTCCATGACTTTCAATCTGCACTCGTCGAGTAGAGCAAGTTCGTCGTGACGACTCTATAGCCATTCGACTTCATTGATCCCATTTTCCAAGAGGACTCGGAGGGATGGAATTTCCAATTCCACGGGTAACATTGCTTCCATTCCGTAGGTAAGTACAAATGGAGTCTCCCCTGTGGCGGTTCTGACTGATGTTCGGTATCCCCAGAGGGCTAAATGTAGCTTTTCGGGCCAGTCCCGACCTCTGGTGGTCATCTTCCTGATTATCATGGTGAGAGTCTTCTTGGCTGCCTCTACTGCACCATTGGTTTGTGGTCTGTAAGGAGAAGATTTGTGATGTGTGACTCTGAATTCGGTCAGAAGTTGGTCTCAATCTCCTTCGAAGTGGGTCCCATTGTCGGATATGATCTCGTTGGGCACTCCGTATCGGCACATGATGTTCTCTCGGATGAACTCGGCCACCTTCTTAGAATTCAGTACCTTGAACGATCTGGCTTCTACCCATTTGGTGAAGTAGTCGACTGCGACTAAAATGAACTCGTGACCATTGCTCCCTAGTGGAGTGATCTTGCCGATGACGTCGATTCTCCATGTGGCGAAAGGCCATAGCATAGTCATGCAATAGAGTTCGTGAGGAGGGATGTGATTGAGGTTGGAGAACCGTTGACATTTGTCGCAGCTCTTCTGACGAACCGGATGCGCCCGTTTCCATTGATATCCAGTAGTACCCCATACGGAGGATGATCTGTGTCAATGCTCGGGCATTCATGTGCGGACAGCAGGTTCCGTTGTGAACTTCGTTCATTAGCTCGCTGGCTTTTCTTTGTTTACACACCGAAGGAGTGGCCCTTGGTGGCGCTTCTTGTACAACATACCCCCAGAATGACGAAATGGGATTCCAGGCATTTTAATGCCATCATATTTTTGGCTTTGATCCCTTCTTTGTATTTTCCATCTTCATTTGTGAAGGAAGCTTCTCCGTTTTGGAGGTACTGGTAAATTTGATTATACCAGGGTTCATCGATCGTTTCTTTTTTTATTTCAATCTCACAGAAATAGGCGGGTGTTTCCCGTCTGCCTATTCTGAGGGGTTTTGCTGATTTCCCATCGAGAATTTTGACAAGAGAGGCGAGGGTTGCCAGGGCATCTGCGAAGCGATTCCTGTCTCTTGGCAAATAGTGAAAAGAGATGTCCTTGAACTGAGTAATGAGCTCCTCTATGTACGTGTGGTACTTCTGGAGGCGAGAATCTACCATTTTCCATTTGTTGGACACTTGATTGATGATCAATGCTGAGTCTCCGTATACATCCAGTTCTGAAATGTTGCGCTTGAGGGCGGCTTCCAGACCGGCTGCACAGGATTCGTATTCTGCGGCATTGTTGGTTGTTTCAAAATTCAACTTGATGGCTATGAGAGTGTGCTCGTCCTTGGGATCAACAAGGAGCATTCCAATACCATTCCCATTCTTGTTTGCTGCCCCATCGAAGAAGATTTGCCTGCGGTTTGCGCTGTCGAGTGAAAGGATTCCGTCATCCGGAAATTGCGGATCAGGACCCTTGGGCTCACTGCTTGGGAAGTCTGCCAGCTGATCTGCCATTACTCTGCCCTTTGTTGATTTTCTGACCATGTACTTGATGTCGAACTCAGCCAGGAAGAATGACCACTTGGCTAGTCGCATTGACAGGGATGGCTTGTCAAAGAGATATCGAACGGGGTCCATTTTGGAGACCAGGAGTACTGAATGTGACTGCATGTAGTGTTTCAGTTTCCCGACTACCCATACCAAGGCGGTACAAGTTTTCTCTAATGCTGAGTAGCTGAGTTCACTTCCTTGAAGCTTCCGGCTTACGAAGTAGATTGCATGCTCAACCTTGGAATCTTTCTATTCTTGTGCCAGCATTGCTCCAATTGACGTGTCTGTTACTGTCAGATATAGGAGTAGTGGCTTGTCTTCATGTGGCGGGCACAGAATTGGGGGATTCACCAAGTAGGTCTTGATTTTCTCGAAAGATGTTTGGCACTCGGCGTCCTAGTTGATGTCGGCATTCTTCTGTAGGTGTTAGTGCCCTAGGCCTATAGAGATAGATCTTTATGTAATGTCATTGTTCATTTATATAAGAGAATGTTTCTTTGATTATTATATATGTTTGCATGTTTAGTTATAATAATCGCGTCCCTAGTACTTATGAAGAACTAGTATGAAGTCTAATGGATAATCATGTGATGATTATATGCATGGAGATGCACATTAGATTCATGGGTACTTGTTAGAGAACAAGGTACTGGACTTGACCCATTATGAGATTTATGTCATGGTCAAATGTCATAATTAAATCTCATATAGTCATATCATTGATATCCTTTGACCTGAGATTATCATCGTCTTCCGCTCGATGAATATCATGTTTGATATAGTTTAACGTTGTCCTTAACCGGATGACAATAAGGGCTATCATTGGCATGGTATGATTCTTGTTGGGAAGAATGATAAGTCAAGATGGAAAATTGTCCCTCGTAAAGAGAGATGTTTGCTAGGCCACTCGTAAGTAAGATTGATGTAGTGCATGGCCATGCCCGAATGAATTAATGTGATTAATATCATTCGATTAATCAATTTACTTGGTAACGAGAAAGCATTGAACAATATGAGTTGACGTGGACCATGACTCATGTTCAATATAACATCGTGTGACAATGGGATTGTGATATGTTCTATATAGGAAATCGAACTTGATATTATATTATTTGGGTAGGCATGATGGCTTGCTAGAGTCCGTGTCTTATGAGGATCGATGTGATCGAACTCATTGCCAACATAATATAGTCCTATGGGGTCACACGCATCGAACGAATTGCCAAAAATGAAGAATATGGAGTTTTTGTTCTCAGGGGACGACTCGTCCCCGTGCCGTAACCAACTATTCCCCTTAAGGGGACGCCAGATTCAGAAGCTGGGTGCCAGGGGACGACTCGTCCCCTGGGGGACGACTCGTCCCCTGGGCACTGGACTGACGCGGAATTGACTTAAAACTAGGGTTTTCACGAGGGGAAAAGTTTTATAACGTATAAATACTTACCCCTGGTTGCCCTAGCCGTCAAGAGAACGTTTTGGCTTGAGAGAAACATCAAAAGTGAGAGATTTCAATTGAGAATTGAGAATCAAACACCACCAAATCCATTGTTCTTCATTGATTGAAAGGTGTTTCAATCAATAGGATCTAGCAATCCTCCTAGAAGAGTTCTAGGGTTCGTTCATCGCGTGGATACACATAGAGGATCTTCGCTCGTCAAGATCTTTGGTTCGTGATTCCCGTTCGTTCATCAAGGATTAACAAGGTCGTTCAACTGAGTTGGGTCAAGTTTATCAAAGGCAAAAGCATTCAAGGTTGGTATTTCTATTTCATCTTTCTTAATTATTCATCTAGAACGGATTCTAGGGCTTGGGGTTTTTCGAGTTATTGCTTATTCCGCTGCGCATGGACCCTCGGAAACCCTACAGTGGTATCAGAGCCCCGTTCATGATGTTTAGTTAGATAATCATGATAATTGTGTAATATGATTATATGAATTTTCATGATGTGCATGATCTAGAATGTGAAATTGTATGAGTTTTGCTTGAGAAGTAATTGTATATATTGATATACCATGATTATGAAATTGAAATATATGATTAATATGATTAATCTAGATTATGGGATGTCAATTTCATTAATATGATTAATGTGATTAATCCAGGATATTTGTGAAGTGTTACTTGGTATATTGGCTGGACACCAAAACCTTCCCCACAGGCACTTCGATGGAAGTGTGGGATAATTTTGGAGCACGTGGCCGCGTACTAGTAATTACTGACCAAATATGATTTGTGTTGCATCATTCCATGTTCATAATTATGCTCATATAGTTTTCATAAATCAACCTTGGCATGTAATTGATAAGCATGAAAAATTGAACCTTCTTTGTAATTTGAGTTTGTTTTATGCCACCCATGTTTAAACACTTGTGAGTACATGGATAGTTTCATGTAGGCTACGCCACAGCGAGGTACATTGATTCTATCTTTGTATGATCAAGATGAGCAAATAGTGATTGCTATACGTTTAACATGGTTGAACTCAATTAGGCTATCAAAACAGTTTTGGGCCTAAGGCATAAGATGAGATTGAAACATGTGACATATGATGTCTATAATCTCATAATGATCTAAGAGTCATATATAGATATGATTGATAAATGTTATCTACCTTTTTAGTTTAATTTTGAGCAGTCGTGCCATAGCCGACTTGAAATTAAATTAAAGTTGGGTCTTAGCCTATTAAATTATATTATGCATATTTGCATAAGAAGGTTATATAATTTAGTGGGAGTATTTATGAAATACGTTATTTAATCTATTAAATGAAATCGGTACTTATATGTGTTCATATGTGTTGCATATTTTGTTGTAGAAATAGCATTAAACTATAATTAATCCTTATTATTGCGATTCGTCCTTATGAAGGACAAGTTCGAAAAGAACGGTACAAGTTATTCTGATTTGATCAGATGCTCAAGAAGAGTTCTTAAGCAAAATTGTACGTTCTTAACGAATCTATTCCTGCTGAACCCACTGCAAACGTTGCAAAGGACAGGTAAGGAGCAACATAAGAAACATTTAGATGATTCCTATGATGTTGTTTGCCCTATACTTGCCACCATGTTTAAAGGCTCTTAAGAAGAACCTTGAACACATGGAAATTGCTTTTGTTCTAGCACAATGCACAAAAGGAAATGTTCCAAGTGCAAGCTAGACAAAAGATATATGTTGTGGTGAAGGCTTTTAATGCATGAGATGCAAAAGGAGCAATCCGCAAGTGTGTTAATGGTTAACACAAGAAAGGGGTTCAAAAGGGAAGGCAAGAAGGTAAAGCAAAGGTTGCTAAACCTAGGGCAAAAGTTGCCAAAGCCGAAGAGGCTAAACCCAAAGTGTCTCAAAAGGATGCAGTTTGCTACCGCTGCAATGAGATTGTCATTGGAAGCAAAGTTGCAAGGCTAATAAGGAAGGCCTAAAAGGTGAAGAAGGGCAATTTGATTGCTACTACTTCAAATATTTATATGATAGATATTTTCCTTTCGACTTCTTGTTCTTGGGTATATGATACCGGATATAGATCCCACATTTGTCTAAATGTGCAAGAAATAAAGAATAGAAAGCTACTCAAAGAAGGTGAATTAAACCTATGCGTAGTTATGAAGCAAGAGTTGCTGCATTAGCCGTAGGGACTTATGAAGTCACTTTACCTTGTGGACTAGTACTTGTTTTGAACAAGTGTGACTACGTTCCGAATTTGAGTAGGAGTATTATTTTGTTTCTTATGAGGATGATGAAAGATATAATTCTCTTATTGAAAATAAGAAGCCTTATATTTATTTAATGATATGCATTATTGTAATGCATATGTCATTAAATGGTCTTCATATCCTTGATGTTAAGATACAAAATAATATTGAAGATATCTATAATATAAGTGTGAAATCTAAACCGAATGATGTGAACAACACGTTCACATGGCATTGCCGGCTTGGTCATATAAATGAGAAACGTATAATCTAAACTCCATTAACATGGACATTTAGACTCATATGATTATGAATCATTTGAGGTATGTGAATCTCGTTTATTTGGTAAATGACCAAACCACCCTACACTAAGAGTAGTGGGAGGGTAGTGGCTTATTGGCCCTTATACATGAGATGTATATGGACTATTAAGTAGCATTGCTAGGGGAGGAATTCGGTATTTCATCACATTCACCGGTTACTTACCTAGATATGACTATGTCTATCTGATGAAGTCCAAAGGTGAATCGTTTGAGATATTTCGAATATTTCAAGATGAAGTACAAAAACCAATCTTGGCAAAACTATTAAAGTACTTCGATTAGATTGAGGTAATGAATATTTGAGCCAAGAGGTTGACAATCATCTCAAAACCGTGAAATCGTTTCGCAGTTGACTCCACCCGAACACCACATTGTATGGTGTGTCTGAGAGGAGGAATTGAACCTTGTATGACATGGTTCGTTCGATGATGTGTCAAGTTGACTTTCCTATTTCCTTTTGAGGATATGCATTAGAAATAATGCGGTTACACTGAATTGTGTCCCTACTAAATCGATTCCTAAGTTCCCACATGAGATGTGGCATGAAAGAATGTCTTTCATAAAGATTTGGGGTTGCGAATCTTATGTAAAGAGACTTGTCTCTCATAAGTTAGCACCAAATCTGACAGGGTTAATTTCAGATATTAGTTTTACAACCGCAATGAGAACAAAGTGTTTGTTGCTCTATATGATTCGTTTCTTGAGAAATAGTTTCTCAATAAAGGATCTAGTGGGAGTAAAATTGATTTTGAAGAGTTCAAGAACCTGAAAATAACATGGAACCAAGAGTAGAGATGGAACCAAGTTCACAAGGAGTTGTGGAACCGGTTCAAGTTACACAAGTCCATCGTAGATTGGATAGGTTACAGTCCGAATCCGAGAAATATTGATTTCTCATATCGGAAAGTAATAAAGTGGAAGTCATTGAGAATGACAATCCTACTTACTATCTAGAGGGGATGTCCACTCCTAATTCGGATAAATGGTTAGGAACCATGGAGTCCGAATTACAATCCATGTCTGATGATCAAGTTTGAAACTTGATTGAGCTACCTGAAGGTGTAAAACTAAAGGGTGCAAGTAGGTCTTCAAGACCGACATGGATGGAAGGTGTATACTTTCATGACTAAGGATTGTAGTAAAGGGATTTAGGCAAATTCATAGTATTGACTATGTTGAAACCTTTTTACCCATTACAATGCCGAAGTCTGTTAGAATTTCAATTGTCATAGTCGCATATTATGACTATGTGATATGACAAATGGATGACAAACGACTTTCCTAAATGGAAAGATTCTTAAGGATGTGTACAGTACACAACCCGAAGGTTTGTCGATCCAAGAAATTCTAATAAAGTATGCATGTTGCAAAGATCCATAAGATGGGTTGAAGCAAGCTTTGAGGGGTTGGAATTTTCATTTTGATGAATCGGTCAAAGAGTTTGACTTCATCAAGTACGAAAATGAACTTTGTGTATACATGAAATTCAGTGGGAGCATAGTATTATTTCTACTGTTATATGACAATGATATCTTACTCATTGAAAACAAAGTTCCGACACTTAAGACTGTCAAGTCTTGGTCAATGAAAGGTTTCTCAATGAATGATATGGGTGAAGCCGCTTACATCCTTGGTATCAAGATCTATAGAGATAGATCTAAAAGGATAAGTTGGTTTGAGTCAAAATACTCATATTGATAAGGTTCTTAGATGATTTTAAGAAAGGTAACTTGTCAATGGGTCATGGTATTACTCTTAGCGAGACTCAGTGTCCCATGACAACTGATGAGCAAAAGAGAATGGATGAAGTTCCATATGCTCCGACATTTGGATCTGCCATGTATGTCATGATTTGTATTAGACCCGACGTCTCGTATGCTTTGAGCATGACGAGTCGATACCAATCAGATCCTGGTGAGAACCATTGGATGGCAGTCAAGACGATCCTTAAAGTACTTAAGAAGAACTAAGGATACGTTCTTGGTATTTGAAAGGTTGGAAGTTAATCTTGTTGTAAAGGTTACACGGATGCTAACTTCCAAACTGACAAAGTTAATTAAAATCGCAATTAGGATTTGTGTTTATGCTTATTGGAGGTGCGATTTTATTGGAAGAGTTCCAAGCAGTAAAATCGTAGCCGATTCTACTTCTAAGGCTTAATTTTAGCAACATATGATGTAGCTAGAAAAGGCGCTTTGGATCAAAAGTTCATTAGTGTTTTGGAATTGTTCCAAGTATCACTAATCCAAGAGAACTTTGTTGTGACAATTGTGGTGTCATTTGTGCAAGCAAAAGAACCAAGGTCACATCAACGATCCAAACACATTCTAAGACGTTTCCACCTCATTTGAGAAATCAGAAAGGGAAGACGTTAAAATATGCAAGGTACCAACGAATGACAACATTTCGGACTCTCTCACCAAGCCTTTGCCACAAGCTAAACATGATGGTCATGTTAGGTCCATGGGTATAAGATACATGAATGATTGGGCCTAGTGCAAGTGGGAGACTATAGGTGTTAGTGCCCTAGGCCTATAGAGATAGATCTTTATGTAATGTCATTGTTCATTTATATAAGAGAATGTTTCTTTGATTATTATATATGTTTGCATGTTTAGTTATAATAATCGCGTCCCTAGTACTTATGAAGAACTAGTATGAAGTCTAATGGATAATCATGTGATGATTATATGCATGGAGATGCACATTAGATTCATGGGTACTTGTTAGAGAACAAGGTACTGGACTTGACCCATATGGAGATTTATGTCATGGTCAAATGTCATAATTAAATCTCATATAGTCATATCATTGATATCCTTTGACCTGAGATTATCATCGTCTTCCGCTCGATGAATATCATGTTTGATATAGTTTAACGTTGTCCTTAACCGGATGACAATAAGGGCTATCATTGGCATGGTATGATTCTTGTTGGGAAGAATGATAAGTCAAGATGGAAAATTGTCCCTCGTAAAGAGAGATGTTTGCTAGGCCACTCGTAAGTAAGATTGATGTAGTGCATGGCCATGCCCGAATGAATTAATGTGATTAATATCATTCGATTAATCAATTTACTTGGTAACGAGAAAGCATTGAACAATATGAGTTGACATGGACCATGACTCATGTTCAATATAACATCGTGTGACAATGGGATTGTGATATGTTCTATATAGGAAATCGAACTTGATATTATATTATTTGGGTAGGCATGATGGCTTGCTAGAGTCCGCTCATGTCTTATGAGGATCGATGTGATCGAACTCATTGCCAACATAATATAGTCCTATGGGGTCACACGCATCGAACGAATTGCCAAAAATGAAGAATATGGAGTTTTTGTTCTCAGGGGATGACTCGCCCCGTGCCGTAACCAACTATTCCCCTTAAGGGGACGCCAGATTCGAAGCCGGGTGCCAGGGACGACTCGTCCCTGGGGGACGACTCGTCCCCGGGCACTGGATCGACGCGGAATTGACTTAAAACTAGGGTTTTCACGAGGGAAAAGTTTTATAACGTATAAATACTTACCCCTGGTTGCCCTAGCCGTCAAGAGAACGTTTTGGCTTGAGAGAAACATCAAAAGTGAGAGATTTCAATTGAGAATTGAGAATCAAACACCACCAAATCCATTGTTCTTCATTGATTGAAAGGTGTTTCAATCAATAGGATCTAGCAATCCTCCTAGAAGAGTTCTAGGGTTCGTTCATCGCGTGGATACACATAGAGGATCTTCGCTCGTCAAGATCTTTGGTTCGTGATTCCCGTTCGTTCATCAAGGATTAACAAGGTCGTTCAATCTGGAGTTGGGTCAAGTTTATCAAAGGCAAAAGCATTCAAGGTTGGTATTTCTATTTCATATTTCTTAATTATTCATCTAGAACGGATTCTAGGGCTTGGGGTTTTTCGAGTTATTGCTTATTCCGCTGCGCATGGACCCTCGGAAACCCTACATCTTCTTCATCAGTTTGAACATGGGCTCGCAGAGAGATGTCAACTGGTTGATGAAGCGACTGATGTACTGAAGTCTTCCCATGAAACTCTTCACTTCTGTCAGGGTTTGAGGCGGCTTCATGTCGATGATGGCCTTGATTTTCTTGGGATCGGCTTCGATACCTCTTTCTGTAACCATGTACCCCAGTACCTTGCCGCGCTTGACGCCGAAGGTGCACTTCGCAGGGTTCAATCTCATGGAGTGTTTTCTGAGTCTGTTGAAGAACTTTCTCAGATCTGTCATGTGCTGCATGTCTGATCCTCTGGAGTGGATGATCATATCGTCGACATATACTTCAATTTCCTTGTGAATCATGTCATGGAAGAGGGCTGTTGTAGCCCGCTGGTAAGTAGGCCCAGCGTTCTTCAGACCAAACGGCATGACCGTGTAGCAATATGTCCCCCACGGAGTGGTGAAAGCAGTCTTGGCTTGATCCTCCTCGGACATCTTGATCTGGTTGTATCCAGCGAACCCATCCATGAAGGACTTTACTTCGAAATTTGCCGTGGTGTCGACTAGCATGTCGATGTTAGGCAGTGGGAAATCATCTTTAGGGCTGGCCTTGTTGAGATCCCGGAAATCCACACAACATCTGACCTTTCCATTGGCCTTGGTGACCGTCACGATGTTGGAGAGCCAAGTCGGGTACTCAATCACTTTGATGAAACCAACTCGGAGCATTTTCTCAATTTCTTCTTTAACTTGCAAGGACCACTCTGGCTTGATCTTGCGTAGCTTCTGTTTGGACGTGCTTGGATTCTGGATCCAGGGAATTCTGTGTTCCACGATCGAGGGATCGAGTCCTGGCATGTCCTGGTATGACCAGGCGAACACGTCAACATACTCCCGGAGGAGGTTTATTAGGGCTTCCTTTTCTGCATCGGCAAAGAAACTGCCCACTTGTGTCTCTTTAGGCTCTTGCACTGACCCCAGGTTCACTTTGGTCATAACCTCTTCGGCAGCTGGGGCCCGATTGTCCTCTTGGTCAACTACATGCTCGAGAACTTCCTTAATGTATTGTTCGTTTAATGTGTCTGCTTCTTTATCAATTGATTCGTTATTAACGTCTTTTAAGTTGTTTGTTAACTTATCAGTTGTTAAAGTGGCAATGAGGGGATACTCCGAAAGGTCAGACTTTTCATTGAACAAGAACGAAAATACATGGTTGGCTACATTATCATAGTCCTCCGGCGTAAGGCCATTGGATGACTCAGAGGACTGGACTCTGACAAGGACTGACTCAGAGGGTTTGAGACCGGGTTTAGGGAGATGTGGGTACGGGCCCAGCTTGTCTTCCAGTTCTGCCTGGCTTGCCCTTGGTCCGGTGAAAGTTACCCAATTCTTCAGTGGCATTGTTGGATGCTTGATTAGGGTGCGGGGATCGAGAGACTTGGCTTCTGCTGTCCCGATCATGGCAATCATGCTGTTTTCGGAGCCCAGGTCAATCAGGTTTGGCACCTCCATGACTTCTTCAAAAAGACTCTGTAGAGCTGGTCCACTGAGAGCGTCTTCTATGAATTCTGGTTCCTTCTGCTTTGGAGCTACTGTCTCGAATGTGGCCTCGGCGGCTGATCCAAACAATCTGTTTCCCATGGAGAGTACCTTGAGTTGCTCCTCCAAGTCTGGGATTCCCTTGAATGTGTACTCGTGCTGGACTGTGGTGGCCGTTGGTCCAGGTAGAGCTGTGATGTCGAGGAACGCTCCCCTTATCGGATTAGCTTTGAGTCCTCTGAAATGCTTGAGGTCCCGTGCTAGCTGTTCCATCCTTTCTGTAGTCTCGGTGCTGACTATCCCTGCTTCTTTCTCATCTTCATCAGTTCCACTGTCGGTCCCCTCAGTTTTGCTGTCGGTTCCGCTGTCGGTTCCCCTGTCAGTCCCCTCAGTTCTCTGTTGGTTCCCCTGTCGGTCCCCTCAGTTCTGCTGTTGGTTCCCTTGGTGAAGTAATGAACGAGGTTGAAACTGTAAGGTCGGAGGTTGGGTGTGCCGTCGGAGGTTCCCCTTTTACGGGCTGCTGCCTTGGTGCGGGCGAGCCTTTTGTTTTCCTTAATGTCAGCTGGTGTTGGCACATAGCCAAGCCCCTGGACCATGGTGTGGTCCTTGACTTCGATGACTTGGTGTTGGCCCTGTAACCTTTTGTTGAGCCCCAGTCCTGGGATGAAGTTCATGAGTTTCATCATCTTCATGGCAGAAGGGATCTTGTCGTGAGACAGTAGAAGGTCCACGTTGCATATTTGGATCTTGGAGGTCTCCAGAGTGAATCCAGTTAATGCCATGTCGTCATTATGCTTGATTTCTAACACTGGGATGTCGTTGGTGCTGGTCCCCTCGGTGGTGACGCTGTCGCCGTAGACTGTGGTTAGCTCGTTGCCTTGCATGAACTTGAGGCATTGGTGAAGGGTGGATGCCACGCCATTGATTTGATGCAGCCAGGGACGCCCCAGGATGGCTGTGAAGGTGATTGGAATGTCCAACACTAGGAATTCGGTGGGAATCATCCGCTTGCCGAACCAAATATTAAGAGTAGCAACCCCGAGAACAGTACGGGAAGTAGAGTCATAGGCCTTGACAGTGTGGACTGAAGGCTTCAGATCTGTGGGCTTGATGTCAAGTAGATCCATCATCTTGGCGGGCAAGACATTCATTCCGGAACCTCCGTCTACCAACACGCGGGGAAGGCGACGCTCGTCCAGCTGGACTGTAATGTAGAGTGGCTCATTGTGATCAGCCCCAAATTTTGGAAGGTCCTAATCTGTGAAGGTGATAATGTTGCCATAGTGGATGTTCCCAATCATCTGAATGACTTCGTCTGGGGTTGCGTCCACGGGGACCATGGTACGGGCCAGGCTTTCCTCTAGCTTGAGCTTGTGAGGATAAGAGGATGTGAGCAGGGACCAAAGGGAAAAGTTCACCTGGGTTTGCTTGAGCTGAGTGAGGATCGGGTCCTCTTTCACGGAACTTGTGTCTTCGGGCAGACTGGGTTGCGGTTCTGGCTCCGCAGGCTTTTTAGTGGCCTTAGGTGGTAATGCATGGATTTGAACCGATCGGGTTAGAATGCTGACATCAGGTTTGGTTCCTTCTGAACAGGCCGCTCTGAGTTGTGCCATAGTTAGAGGAGGATTCCTCGTAGCATAGGGCCATATGTCTACCCTCAACTCATTGACTGTAGATGTCTTCCCGGGAGCTTCGGCAGCTTGACGGATTCTGTCCCAGGATACTGGCTTGGGTGCCTCCGCGGGGAGGTAGTTTACTGATTGCCGCAGCTGTTCGAACGTCGGCGCACAAAGTGGTTACCCGAACCGAACTGCGTTCGACCCTCCGGGAGTTTGGAGAGTTCTGGCTCAAGCGAACAGCCTCCTTGATCTCTTCACGGTATATCGCGTTCCTTTCCTTCTTGCCGAGCATGCCTGTGGCATTCTCGGAGTTGGGTCCGGCGATATTCATGGTTTGCTAATTTTCCTCCGCTCTGGCCCAGATCAATTTTCTTGCAGCGGAGCCTGCGTCGAGAGTTAGTGCCTGCGTTTCTTCCCATGTGAGAATGGCCGGTGCTTCTTTGAGCTAACGTGCGGCGATCTAGGTAAACCTCCATCGGGGAGAGTTTTCCCTTCTGTTTTATCTGAGTTGCGGGTATGTCGGAAGGTGAGTACACGGCTTCCCGAACATCTGCCCATGTGACTGGTTGCTGTCCCAGTTGATCGTTTCTGTAAACGAATGCCGCAGTCTGTGGAATTTCCCTGAGTAGTTGCTCGAGACGAATTTCCATCTTCCTCTTATTTTTAAATAGACCTTCCTCCCTAAGTTGGCCTTTAAGTTTGAGTGCGGAAATGATCCGTCCCCATCCTCCCAGGACCCTTGGGAGTCCGATTTTGTTGACCTCATGCCCGGCTTGGAAGAGAATGGTTTCATCGTCTTCGTCGTCGCTTTCACAGAGAACTTGCTTTCCTCGGGGAGATAAATGCTGGTATTTGTTCTGCTATGCCGTTCCATCTCCTAGGTCATTGGGACCGTTGACCACCCTCGACTGACAGAGGGGGTTGGATGAGAACAGACGGTAGTCGAGGAAGTTGCCGTGAGCAAAACCCTGAGGTCAAACTGGTCTAGAGTGGCCTCTAGATTTCTGTCTGAAGCTGCTTGTGACACTTTAAGGGCTTGGTCCCTGTGGGTCTTTTGAGCTTGGTTTTCGTCCCAGAGACGGTTCTCTTGAGCAGCTAGTTCCATGAGGGCCTTCCTTGCGAGAGCTAAACAGTCTCCGTAGGTACGCACCGTCTGGCTAGTGTCCAGAACTGTGATCACATCCAAATCTCCGAATGGCGGAAACACTTGGATGATGTTGACGAAGGAAGTTGGACTGGGACATTCCATGCGGCCTTCCTTGATCTCGGTTACCAAGAAATTCGCCCATATCTGCTTGATTGAACACACAGGAGTGTTGAATTCTGCAATGTTGACAGTCTTGTGATCTCGCTTAATCGCCAAGTCTATCAGAGCTAGCAGTCTGCTAGCGGGATGCCTAAATCCGTGACCGTGGCGACTGGGAGCAGAATCGAACTGGAGCATGTTGATGCTGAGGTGGTCATTTCCCGCGTAGGAAGCTGACTCTGTCTTGTGGGGAAGACCTTCACAGATGTTTTCGGGGTGGCTGCCGGAAGCGTTCCCGAGGTTGATCTGACTTGTAGCGGGGTGAGGAGCTTGGTCTCCTTCACTGTTGCCCTTGGCCTTGACGGCGCTTGTGGCTTTAAGCTTGACTGACGGCATGGGTCGGTTGCCACTGGGGCTGGTACTCGGAAGTGATGATGAGCTCTGAGCTCGGTTAGCCAGGGCCTCATTTACCATGAGCAGGCAGTCGTCGAGGGTAACTTTGGCGTTGCAGAATCTGACGATAAGGACCGGATCCTTGGTATCATCGGGATATCTGGAATAGATGATGTTGACGAAGTCGTCGTCAGTCACTTGATCAGAGGGATTCTTTGTCATGTCAACCAGTTGCTTTCAATTGTCGGATAGATGCCTGTACTAGACGTTGAGCTTGACAATCTCCATGGTGTTGGAGCCTTGGTCGTAGGTGACCTGATCAGAACGGGTGCCGTCCTCGAAACTGAGCATGTGAATGCAGAGGTCTGCTCGTGGGTCTGCCGCGTCCTCGAATCCGGAGAGTCCTGATTCGTCGTCGTCTGACTGCTCAACCCAAACGTAGGGACGTATTGCATCCGGGTGCGTTGCTGGAGCTGCTAGGAAAACATCATGCCCTTCATTGGAGAAGAGGAGTGCAGCGGGTAGTTCCTCGTGGAGGACATCCCATACGACGTCCATACATTCATCACGAGTATGATGGTGCTTGTTGACCTTTATCATGAAGATCTCTTCGCCTGGCGGGGCCAAGAGTTGGCTTGAAGAATGCTGACGAATCTCCGACTGGAGACAGGGGGTTTATGTGCCCGCATCATGGCGATGCTCAGGGTTTCTTTCCAATCTGCCTCCAAATGTTGGAAACGACAGTTGAACTTGATGTACCGGACTGCTTCAGGGTCTGCCTGCTCGAGTACGTTGACATAGTTAGCATCTCCGGACTCTGAGGGATTCTGATGAGATTTGCCCCGATAGTCCCTTGGTCGGTTTGAAGGAGGTAGCCCCGGTGCCTGACTGCGGGCACGCTTGGCTACTGTCTCGGCTTCGTTTCCTATGAGGAAACTGTCCCCTCTGATGACTTCAAAATCTCCCTGCCGATTAATGAACTTAACGCACTGATGGAGAGTGGAAGCTATGGCTTTCATGTGATGCAGCTAAGGGCGTCCCAACAAAGCTGTGAATTCGGATGGAATGTCCATCACGTGGAATTTTGCTGGCACCATTTGGGTTTCGAACCATAGCTCCAGAGTCACCATCCCCAGGATGGGACGAGCCGTGCTGTCGTAGGCCTTGATAGTCCGGGTAGATGGAATCAAGTGGCTTTCGTTGATACGGAGGGCTCGCATCATGCTGAGAGGGAGAACGTTAACGGCTGACCCGTTATCCACCAATACTCTAGGGAGTGTTATGGTGTTGAGCTTGAGAGTGATGTACAGAGCTTCATTGTGCCCCGAGGCATCTCTCGGTAGGTCTTCATCACAGAACGTGATCATACTGCCATACAGTCAGGAATCGTAGATCTGGTCTCTATCCGGAGAAGGAGAGTCATCAAGCCTTCCGTTTCCTGTCTTCCTCTTACGAGGTAAAGTCTTTGCTGGAGCCTCGGGATTGTGTTGAGGCCGTTTATGGCGGTTTCCGCCCTTGGTTAGCATGTTGATCGAGTGTGAGTGCCAAGCTGAATTTGATCTTCCTTTGCGGTCCGGGCACGGAAGTTGGACAAATTGATTCTTATTTGATCCCGCGGGGGGTTAGGCTTCTGACTGGCAGTAATATCACCAAGATCTGAGGCATTCCGGTGACCCAAGGTCTGAACTCTGGTGTCAGCAGGACTTTTTGGCTTTCCCACCCCTGTCTGCTCTAAAGCTGCATGGCCTGGAGGCAGGGAGGACCGGCAGGAGTAGAGTACATATTATTCGAACTTCCCGGATGGCTCTCCGAGTGTACCCACACTGGTGTCTCCAGCTTCATATCTTTCTCTCAGTTGCTGCTGAGAGGACTTCTTCTTCTGTTTCTTCGGAGGATTGCTCCGGACCATATCTTGGGACTCGTACTCCATGCAGGCGGAGCAGCCACAAACATCGTAGCTGATGTGGACATTTGATGAGGACCCGGCTGGAAGAGGCAGAGGGACTGGCTCTGCGGCAATCTTCTTGAGCACCCACTCAATGGAATTCACACTGTTTTTGTTGTTTGAAAAAGGGTTTCCGACTGTATTGGGCCCATGGGGGCGCTCCAACTTTCCTTCCTCTATTAAGTTTTGGATTTCGTATCGTAACCCCACGCAATTGTCGGTGGTATGGCCGTGATACTGATGGAAGGCGCAGTACTTGCTCTTGTCAGCGTTGACTACGGGATTCTTGGGTTTGTAATTTGCAACGGGTTTAAGGAGACCTTCCTTGATTAACCCTTCCAAAGATCTTGCTTAGTGGCATATCCAACTTGTCGAAGTGCACGACGGCCGCTTCAAGTGGAGTTGTTGCTTTGTGGGACTCGGGTTTCGTTGCCCGACGGCTGTCCCTGATGGATGTAGTTGACAGACGTATCTTTCCCTTTGCCGGGGGCCGGTGCGGGATTGAATGCAACTGCTGAGCGGTATCTGTATGGCTGTGCAGTAGCCAACTTTTCCTTGACATCCTTCTCGAACTATGAGCCAACATTGACAATGTCCTGGAGATCTAGGAAGAAATGATGACTGATGAGAGTTCTGATGGACGGTCTTAAGCAGGACTTGAAGATCCGCATCTGTTCATCCTTGGAGAGTGGCTCCATGATCTCGGAGAGTTTCCAACTCCACCTCTTGTAGAATTCTCCGACGCTTTTGTCCGCTTTCTGCTCAGTGGTGATTAAGTCCTCGCGACTCGTTTCCCACTCTAAGTTGGATCGGTCCCGTTCCAAGAAGATGTTACTGATCTGATCCCAGGTGTGGCGATCCGAAGGCTTGACCCTCAGAAACCATCGTAACGCTGAACTTTTGAGCGTATGCTGGAAGTGGTCGGCCATTTGCTGGAGGGTTTCTCCTTTCGCTCTCATGCCGAGAACGTAGGTATCGACATGCATTTGAGGACATTCGATTCTGTCGAATCGGTCCATCTTCGGCATTCGGAACTTGGCAGGGAGAGGCGTGTTCATTCCCGGATCTGTGGATTTGAGCGTTTCCTGCTTTGAGCCGCTCATGGTGGCTTTCAGGTCTTTCATCTGTTCGACCATCCAGGCTAAGGTTGGGTCCAGTGGTGGACTGTGAGGCTCGCCGCCGGGTGCTACCACGTGAGCGGTAGTGATTGGAGGTGGAAGGCTTGATATATGTGGATATATGGGGGCCTTTTCTGAACTGTATCGGGGTTTGTCACCGGTGTTTTGGGATTCGTGTATAGGCAATGGGATGAACCCAGGAAGGTATTGAAGGATATTGGCATCTGTCTGAGATGGTCCAGCGGTGCGCTGGTGGTATTAAGTGATGGGAGTAGCATTGGCTTGGCCAAATATGGCAGGTTTGCCCTGAGAGGTAGCAACGTGGAGCCTAGGCCGGCTGTTTCCTTGGTTCGAAGGCATCCCGTAAGTTGGCGGGGGAGGAAACTGGTTGAAGGTTTGAGGAGCTGGTTTCGGGGAATCGTCATCCTCGACCAGGACAAAAGTACCGTCTGACCGGGGATAACCGCTATACCTCACTCATTCGTAAGCCGTACCACGAAATTGCCGATCTTCTTTTCGCCTCTTGTGAACCTCACAAGCCCGGATGGCTTCTTCCAAAGTCATATCTGTTACCGGTGGCGAGGGTCCTTCCCCGTCACGATTTCTCGGTGAGCTAGACATGTCGGATATTCTGGCTGAGGGAACTGAGGGAACCGAAGAACTGTCTGACGCTGCCGTAACAGTGATTCTGGCAAGGCGCTGACCTGGAAATCTGAACCACTTTCTGCTCGCTGCAGGGAACGAAAGGCAGGGTTTAGGCTTCGGAAAAGGGGGATTTGGCTCAAGGTTTCGGGCTTGTGCAATATGCAGTTACCGATTAATGTTTACTTAAAGCGCATTTTCTTAGAGTCCTAATTGGTTGGAAAAGAGCAAGTCTTCTTTTTCGCAACTAATCCTAGAGCTCTAATCAGTGGATCTCGTCACTACGCTTATAAGCCTCTCGTTTCCATTTGTAGATCATCTTTCTCGGGACGGACTATCCCGAGTGAGGTCCTATAAGGCAAGCGAGATCCACCGACAAAGGAAAAAGTGAACTTAAGGCTAGCTGATCACGCAAACTTCCAACGTATGTGACGCACGGGCCACAATTGAAGTCAACGTCCTTAAGTTAAGGCGGGGATCATGCCAAAATTTTGGCATGACCTCTCCTGACTCGCTTGCGCAAGGGACCTTAGCTTTTGGCGTTGGCCAAGTTGTGGCTGGCACGGTGAATACGGTGAGGGTTTGGTGACACGGCGTCACATTGAACCTTCGGGTATATTTTTCGGCAGAGCTCCGCGTCAAAGTCAAGGCTGAAAAGCTCAAGACTTCGGGTTGGGAACGACCTTCGCTCTCAACCTCTCGAGCTTGACTCGTGGTGGAACCCGGCGTAAAAAACATACACTTAGGCTTTATGACTCGAACTAAGTCAAAAACCAACCGGGGTCTTGAACAAAGTGTGACACAAAGAGTGCATGGCTTACACGGGCTAGGATGGGCTGTTTGGGATGACCCTGTGCGCCCTCGAAAGGTGTCTGGCAGACCAACCGAGGTGCAACTGATAAGGCCATCCCGGGTTACGGGTTGTAGTGTGCAGTGTACCGAGGCAGCAAGTGTGCATGAAGTGCGGTGTACCGAGGCAGCAAGTGCGAGTAGTGTGCGGTCACTAAAGTTCTTTTTCTGAGTAAAATAGAGATTTTTCAAAATGTGTCTTAAAGAATTATGATGCGCAGTTCAAAAGATAGCAATGAAAATCAGACATGAATGGGGATGCACAAACATGGTATGATTTTGAAAAGACAACAATGTAATGCCTTTGAAAAAATCGTTCGAGGTTTAAAGTAACACACGCACACGAAAACGAGGAAGGGTAAACGAAAGTTTGACCCACGGAAGGCTTTTTTGAAAACATCGGCAGTTTAGAAAAAAGTATCCAAGTCCCTAGCGGGGTCGCCAACTGAAATTACCTGGGATTTCGTGCGGTGCGAAATGCGATTGTCTTTCGCGGAGGGTTGGTGTCTGAGACCTCGCTTTCGGGAAGGAGAGGAGTCGCCACGCGGTTTTGTATTTTGAGCCCAAACGTTGAGAAACGGCTTTAGTGAAAATGGTGTCATTTTTATTGGTAGCAAAAACTTAGGAAAAGGCTTTGAAAACATGTGATCATTTTTATTGGTAGCAAAAACGAGAAAGCTATTTGGTACCAGAGATTGTTAGGTTCGGAGGTCATGTTACGTTTCGGGAAGAGTATTACGAGATCACCCGAAATGTCTCGTATGACGAGTCTTTCTACCTTTCTCGAAATCGTGTGTGTTTGTGTGTGAGTGTTTTGAAATGGGGGCTTGAATGACAATCTTAATCTTGGTTTGAATGTCAAACGTTGATTAGGTGACTTTGTTTGAAAAGACGAGCGTTTGAATGACAAACGTCGGTTTTGAGACGGAAATGAGCGTTTGCGTGGCAAACGTCGATTTTGAGCTTGAAATGAGCGTTTGCGTGGCAAACGTCGATTTTGAGTTTGAAATGAGCGTTTGCGTGGCAAAAATCGATTTTGAGCTTTTTGAAAAGGAGTTTGAAGGTCAAACTCCGGTTTTTGAACCGGGCGAGTCATTGTTAACGATTTTTACGAAAAAAAGTGTATTAAATGATTTTGAATGTAAAAAGTTTGCTTTTAAGTTTGAAGATGAGCGTTTGGATGCCAAATGTCAGTTCATGCGTTTTTGAAAGAGAGTTCGAAGGTCGAACTCCGGTTTTGAACCGGGCATTACATTGTTAACGATTTTTACGGGAAAAACGTATTAAATGATTTTGAATGTCAAAAGTTTTCTTTTAAGTTTGAAGATGAGCGTTTGGATGCCAAACGTCATTTCGCGCGTTTTTGAAAGAGAGTTCGAAGGTCGAACTCCGGTTTTGAACCAGGCATTACATTGTTAACGATTTTTATGGGAAAAACGTATTAAATGACATGCAATCAACGAATCGGGTTGCGACTCGGACTTTGAAAAGTAAATACTATCACGATCCAAACGGGTCGGACTTGTAAATGACAGTATTTAAATGCGGTATCGACGGAATCGAACGATCCGGAATCGTAAATGACGATCGACGAGCCAAACGACTCGGAATTGTAAATGACGATCGACGAGCCAAAACGGCTTGGAGTTGTAAATGACGTTCAACGGATCAAACGGTCCGGAATTGTAAATGACAGAAAAGTAAATGATGATCGACGGATCGATCGATCCGGAATGGTAAATGACATAAAAAAGTAAACGGAACGGGGTCGGAACGCCGTTTTAACCCGTGATTACTTCTCTTACGGGAAGAGAAGATGATCGAGGGGCTAAAACGTATCGGACCCCGTTAAATGGAGACGTCTACATTTCAATAACGTTGTTCGAAATGGTTGTAGCGACTGGCGCGTAAACCGAGACGAAACGAGAGATTAGAGAGAGGGAGTTAAACCTATGGCTAGGGTCGACTCCTTTGGCTCGGGGGTGTATACGAGATACGGAAAGTGGTTTGGAACGGTGCTTCGGAGTGGAGGAGGGCGTATTTGATCGAAATACGAAGGTTTCACGCGAATCGAGACAAAATGGGAGCTCGGGAAGGGGTGAAACTGGTTTGGGCCGTGGCTATGGTGAAAATGGAGAGTAATTTTGTTCTTCCATATGGCTTTGACAGCCTCTCTATTTATAGGTGAATTTTCAGTAGGATTCCGGCCGGACTTAGACTGAAATCCAGGGGGTTTTGTGGTATTTTGGAATTTTGAGGGACTTGTTAGCAATTTCTGAAAGTCTGCTAAGGGAGTCTAGCCGGACTGAGACTGTATACCAGGGGTATTTTAGTCTTTTGTCCTTGATTTCTGATTGAAAGGTGACTAGAGGTAGGTGGCATGCTTTCCACGTGTCCCATGAGTCACTAGCCATGTGGGAGTTCGTTCCCGGTTCCCGGTTTTGTCCGTTTTTTAAAATAACAGTCCGGAAAATGTCCGAAACGCCCCCGGAAAGTGCCGGAAAGTGCATTTTTCCGGGAAAGTCGTACTTTCACGTGCGATGACGTGTGTCAAGTATGCTTCGACGTTGGGATGCTCCGGGCAATCCCGGGACGTCTTGTTGGCTTGGCAACGGGGAGTTAACGAGTTCCGGTTAACCTGGAGTGGGCCAGTTAACGGATTTCGGTTAACTTTCTGACGGATTTTGACGATCCGGATTTGGGTACTTACACATATGCAGGAACTTTCAATCATTTCTTCCTTTTGTTTAACCAATTCATTCTAGTTGTGTGTGACCCAATAGGATTATATTATGTTGGCAATGAGCTCGATCATATCAATCCTCATAAGACATAAGCGGACTCTAGCAAGCCATTATGTCTACCCAATTATGTCTATCCAATGGTACACTTCCATTTCTCCCTTTGTCTCACGATGTTATATTGAACACAAGTCATGGTCCACGTCAACTTGTATTTGTTCAATGCTTTCTCGATCTTGAGTATAATGATAATCCAATCGTGTTGGGGTATGGCCACACACTTTCATCATTATCACTCATCGAGGGGCCCAAGCAAAACATCTCTCTTTCGAGGGACAAATTCCATCTTGACTTATCATCCTTCCCATCATGAATCAGATCATGCCAAAGATAGCCTTTATAAATATCGTGTTAAGATATCGTTTGACTAAAATCAAACATGACTTTCATCATATGTAAGGTTTTGATAATCTCAGGTCTAGGGAGTAAATGAAGTGACCATATGAGATTTAATTATGACATTTGACCATGACATAAATCTCATACGGGTCAAGTCCTGTCACTTGTTCTCTAACAAGTACCCATAAAATTTAATGTGCATCTCTATGCATATAATCATCATATGATTATCCATTAACATTTATACTAATTATTCACTTAATAATTAGGGACGGAGATTATTACAATAAATATGCAAAATATATAATAATCAAATAATAAACATTTTCTATATTCAAGGATAAAGATGATACATAACGGTTTAAGTTAAACATAACTAAAGCCTAGGGCATTACACCAACAGTCTCCCACTTGCACTAGGCTCCATCTATGTATCAAATAATCATAGACCTTACATGACCATCATGCTTCTGCCTGTGCGAGGGTCTTTGTAGGTGAATCCCTAATGTCATCATCGGTTGATACTTTGCATATCTTAACGTCTTCTCATTCTTTATGAATTCCTCGAAAAACGTCTAAGTGATTGTTTGGATCGCTGTTGTGACCTTGGTTCCATTGTTTGCACAATTGGCACCACAATTGTCACAACAAAAGTTTCATCGATTAGTGATACTTGGAACATTTCCAAAATACTAAATGAACTTTTGATCCAAACTGCCTCTTTTAGCTGCATCATATGTTGTTAAAACTTGGCCTTAGTAGTAGAATCGGCTACAATTTTATGCTTGGAATTCTTCCAATCAAAGACTGCACCTTTAATAAGCATAAACACAAATCCTAATTGCGATTTTAAATTAACTTTGTCATTTGGAAGCTAGCATCTATGTAACCCTTACAACAAGATTATCTTCCAACCTTTCAAATACCAAGAACGTATCCTTAATTCTTCTTAAGTACTTAAGGATCATCTTGACTGTCATCCAATGGTTCTCAACAGGATCAGATTGGTATCGACTCGTCATGCTTAGAGCATACGAGACGTCGGGTCTAGTACAAATCATGGCATGACAGATCCAAATGCCAGAGCATATAGAACTTCATTCATTCCCTTTCGCTCATCAGTTGTCACAAGACAATGAGTATTGCTAAGAGAGATACCATGACCATTGACAAGTTACTTTTCTTAGACTCTTCTAAGAACCTTGTCAATGCGAGTATTTTGACTCAAACTAATTTATCCTTTTAGATCTATCTCTATAGATCTTGATGCCAAGGATGTGAGCGGCTTCACCCATATCTTTCATTGAGAAACCTTCCCTTGACCAAGACTTGACAGTCTTAAGTGTCGGAACTTCGTTTTTCCAATGAGTAAGATATCAATGTAATAAAACAATAGAGATAATACTACGCTCCCACTGAATCTCATGCATACACAAGGTTCATCTTCGTACTTGATGAAATCAAACTCTTTGACCGATTCATCAAAATGAAGATTCTAATTCCTTGAAGCTTGCTTCAACCCATCTCATGGATCTTTGCAACATGCATACTTTATTAGAATTTCTTGGATCATCAAAACTTTGGGTTGTGTACTATACACATCCTTAATAATCTTTCCATTTAAAGAAAGCCGTTTGACATCCATTTGTCATATCACATAGTCACAATATGCGATAATGGCAATTGAAATTCTAATAGACTTTGGCATTGTAACTGGCGAAAAGGTTTCAACATAGTCAATACTATAAATTTTCCTAAATCCCTTTGCTACAATCCTTAGTCATGAAAGTATACACCTTCCCATCCATATCGGTCTTGAAGACCTATTTGAACCCTTTAGTTTTTACACCTTTAGGTGGATCAATCAAGTTCCAAACTTGATTATCAGCCATGGATTGTAATTCGAACTTCATGGCCTCTTGCCATTTTCCGAGTCAGGAGACGACATTGCTTCTTGATAGCAAGTAGGTTCATCATATTCGATGAACTCCACTTCATCACTTTCCTCAACGAGAAATCAATATTTCTTGAGTTCAGATCGTAACCTATCCGATCTATGATGGACTTGTGCATCTTGAACCGGTTCCACAACTCTTTGTGAATTTGGTTCCGTCTCTACTCTTGGTTCCATATTATTTTCGGGTTCTTGAACTTCTTCAAGATTAATTTTACTCCCACTAGATTCTTTATTGATGAAACACCAAAATCCTCCCCTAGCAATGCTGCTTAATAGTCCACATACATCTCATGTATAATGACCAATAAGTCACTAGCCCTCCCACAACTCTTAGTGTAGGGTGGTTTGGTCAATAATCCCAATAAACAAGATCCACATTCCTTAAATGATTCAGAATCATATGAGTCTAAAAGTCCATGTTAATGGAGTTTTGGATATATGTTTCTTATTTATCTGACCAAGCCGGCAATGCCATATGAACGCGTTGTTCATATTATTCGATTTAGATTTCCCATTTATATTATAGATATCTTCAATATTATTTTGTTTCTCATCATCAAGGATATGAAGATTATTCAATGACATATGCAATACAATAAGGCATATCATTAAACAAATATAAAACTTCTTATTCTCAATAAGAAAATTATATCCTTCATCATCCATATAAGAAACGAAAATAATACTCCTACCCAAATCCGGAACTTAGTAATATTCGTTCGAAACATGTACTAGTTCACTAGGTAAATTGACTTCATAAGTCCTTATGGCTAATGCAGCAACTCTTGCTTCATTCCCACGCATAGGTTTAATTTACCATTTTTGAGTAGCTTTCTATTCTTCATTCATTGAACATTTAAACAAATGTGGGATCCAATCCGGTATCATATACCCAAGAACAAGAAGTCGAAAGGAAAATATCTATCATATAGATACTTGAAGTAGTAGTAATCATATTGCCCTTCTTCACCTTTTAGGCCTTCCTAATAAGCCTTGCAACTTTGCTTCCAATGACAATCTCATTACCATGTGTAAGTACCCCAATCTGGATCACCCTCTTCCGAGCACACGGGAACACCACAGACTCACAAACGCAGTCTCGAAGACCCGTGACACTCAAAACCCTCTAAAACCCCCAACCAAACCAAGAGAGGGACCTTTCTGGGACAAAGAAGCACAAAAGGACCTTTTAGGAATTTTTCAGAAATTGGAAAAGCATAAGTGGTCCGTACGGACCTCTTTGTTTTAATGATTTCTGAATCCCCTTAAAGTCCAATATATTCCCTCAAATCCAGGAGTGCATCATTACTGAAATGCATGGTAGGTCCGTACAAACCTTATTGCATGCAAGATTGGTCCGTACGGACCTTCTTGTTACCAGACACCATCATTTCAGAATCCTCTTAAAGTCCACATATTCCCTCAAATCGAGGAAAACTAAAAATTTGGATTACCTATGAGGTCCGTACGGACCTTATTTCAGATTTTCCTACACTATAAATAGAGGGCTCCCCCTCTCATTTTTCACACATCTCCCTCTTCTCTCCTCTCCCCCCAGCCTTCAGGCACCCCTCTAAGACCCTTCGGGGCAATCCCGGCCCCTTTCGAATCATTCCGAGGCCTTCCAAGCCCCCTTGTGGTGCTCCGAAGCCTCCCCGAGCGCTCCCGCGATGCTCCCGCGCTGCCCCGAGGCAATCTTGAGGTACTCTGAGGCCCCTCGTGGTACTCCGAGGCCTTGCCTGGTCTTTTCCAAGGCGTCCCGGCTCTTTTCGAGTCAAACCGGCAACTCGAACGCACGCCGAAACTCTGCCCGAATCCAACCGACGAATCCAACGCACGCCGAACCTCTGCCCGAGTGACCATTGCCATCTCAACGCATGCCGAACCTCTGCCCGAGTGATCCCCGCGATCCCAACGCACGCCAAAACTCTGTCCGCAGACAACCGGCTCATCCCGAAGCAATCCCGGTCCGTCCCAGAGCACTATTCCATCATCAAACACTATTCCCCCGCGGAAGATAGACACGAACCAACATTGGTAAGGCTTCCTTCCATTACTATTTCAATACATTTCAATAAAGCAGTGTACAATGTAGACATCCGATAAAGCATGCATTTTTAAAAGCACATACACACACACACACAATAGTTAAAGAATATTAGGGGTATCCTAAAGACTCGTTTTTACGAGGCGACTCGGGTGAGCTCTAAGATTCTAATATTCTATTCCCGAGGAGTCATATGACCTCCGAACTCAAAAATCTCATCACACAAAAAAAATAGTTTATTTTTAAACTGATGCCCTTTTTCAATGTTTTGGGCTTAATAAAAACGGCGTGGCGACTCTACAAGCAAAACACAGCGAGACACCTCCAACAACGCAAAACGGAATAAGCCAGATGCCGGGGCGCGAACGCGCTGCCTCTCGGATCCGGGCGACATTCCCGAACGCGATGAAATGCGAGACGTGACGGGGCCAAATCCGCGCGCGAGCCGGATCCCGGGTAGTTTCAGTTGGCAACTCCGCTGGGGATTATTTTGTTTTAAAAAACTTTTTAACAAAACAAAAGATTTTTAAAACGATGATGAGGGTCAAACTTTCATTTTACCCCCTTTCTTTAACTGTTGTGTGTGTGTGCATGTGCTTTACTTTTTATTTTACAAAAAAAAAAAATACAAAAAAAAAAAATGCATCAATATACATCAGTGTACACACATTTAAAATTCTTCAAAAAACTTCTGTTTTACTTAGAAAAAGAATTTTAGAGACCGCACACTACGCGCACTGCTGCCTCGGATACACTGCACACTACAACCCTCAACCCGGGGTGGTCTTAGTTGCAGTCCGTTTGGTCTTCCTAGGCCTCTTGGACGCGCACGTGATCATTCCAAACATCCCATCCTAGCCAAGCGTCAACCCTGCACGTTTGAGTCTTGAGTCACACTCTGTCCAGACTCGGTTGGTTTTTACCCAGTCCGTGTCATACAAGCCTGGATACATATCCCATGCCGGCCATTTTCTGAGTCGAAGCTCGGAACTCAAGATCCCTTGCGCAAGCAAAGCGATGAAAGGTCATGCTAAAATCTTGACCCGATCTTGATTTTCCGAAGCTACACGCAGACGATGTTCCGTCCCGGATATACATCCATTCTCACATGACACCATGTCATCAAGCCTTTAATACGTCAGCCATGACGATATGACCCAGCCAACGCCTAACGTCACAGATCCCTTGCGCAAGCAAGGTAAAGAGAGGTCATGCCGAACTCTTGACCCGATCTTGACTCAATGGCCGGCTCGGTTCACTATCCACATGGCTAACACATTAAAACGAACATGACAGGCTCGGTCCTTAGGTTCGATTTTTCTTTTAGGCCGGTGGAAACCGCTTGCCCTATAGGACCCTCGCCCGGGGCTGTCCACCCTGGTATGTCGAAATACAGGTGCAAAACGAGGGGCTTATAGCCGCACAGACGGTCTCCACTAACCCAGGATCTAGCATAGTTGCGAAAAAGAAGGGCAATCTTTTCCAACCTACCTAGGACTCTGAGAAAACACGTTTTAAGTAAATTAAAACAACAAAAAATAAAAATAAAAAAAGGAAACGGAAACGGAAACCGCAAGTCACGTGAGCTTTCCCCCTCTTATCCCGAAAGGCCCACCCGTGTCTAAACCTTGCCCGTCACCCCCTCCAGCGAACCGAGAGTGGTTGAGAATACCCAGGAGCCGCCTTTTTAGTATCGAGGTCACAAGGTCCGATAGCCCTTCCAGTTCAACGGTCTGCACCGTCCGCCACTCCCCCATGACGGGATCAACAGATAACAGTGAGGGAAACGGAACCCCGCCACTAAGGAACCTTCAGACAATGGAGGAGGTGTTGCGAGCCTTCGAAACTATCAAGAAGCGCCAAGAAGAGCAGCAAGCCTGGATCGTAGACACCCTGCTTCTTCGAGGAACCGTTGCAGTTCCCCAACCTGACGGAACCTTCGTTCTCATAGAAGACGAAGAAATATCGGCTCCCCCGGTTTCTCAAAGCTATCAGCAGGTCTCGCCTCCGCCAAGCTACGAGATCCCAGCGACACAAGGTAGCTCTCACTCAAAGCTCCCTCAGCATCGCCAAGCGGCCCGACATGCCCTCCTCAAAGCATAGTCGGCTTCCGCTCGCACACCAAGCTCAGTATCAACAGCACACATACGTGCCTACACCGCCAGATCCCAGTGCATCTCGGTATCCCTTAGGATTCAATCCCCTGCCTCTATACGAGCCTCGCAGCCATAACCAAAAATCCACATGCTTACCTGGGACAGGCATCCCGAGCGGATATCCCGACATCTCGAGCTTGCCACCCGCTAGTCTGCCACTTGGGGCTAATGAGTCATTTCCCCAATTTCCAAACACAACCCTTAGCGGACCTGGAAATCACGCCCTTAACTTCAACACTCCAGGGTATGGGATGGTATATACTCAACTACCTCCCCAAGACTCCCGAATGGCAATCCCATCAGCCAATCCACCTCCATCTTCGGTTTCCATCCCCGAAAATGGTAACCCGCCTCAACCTGTCGATCCCCACATGGCTTGGCTGATCGAGCAAATGAAGGACATGCAAGGCAAGCTAGCCAGTTCTCGGAAGGACTCCCTCCTGCCCACTGATCCAAACAAGGTGGTTCCACTCCCTCCGAAATTCAGGATGCCGGAAACGGAAAAGTTTGACGGGACAGAATGCCCAAAAACCCACATCGACACCTATGTCTTGGGAATGAGAGCAAAGGGGGTAACCCCTCAATAGATGGCGGATCACTTTCAGCATTCTCTCAAATCCACAGCGCTAAGGTGGTTCCTCAATGTAAAGGCACAAAACCGCTCCACATGGGACCAAATCAATGAGATATTCCTGGAGAAGTACCGTGCCAATCTCAAGTGGGAGACAAACCGCCACGATCTGCAAGCCACCGAACAAAAGGATGACGAACCAGTAGGCGAGTTCTATAAAAGATGGAACTGGAAGCTTAGTGAGATAATGGATCCACTTTCCAAAGAAGAACAGATGGACATCTTCCATTCTTGCCTCAAGACATCTCTGAGGACCTTGATCAGCCATCACTTCTATCCGGATCTCCGTTCCATGGTCAATGCCGGAACTAAGTTTGAGAAGACTCTGAGCCTTGAGAAGACAACAGCAGTCCCTGCTTCATCTTACCGCTATCGGACAAACCTGTCAACTTCAACACCTGTCCCGAACAAAGGAAAAGAAGCAGCCGAAACGGTACACTACATCCAAAACGGAGCTCAAGTAAATCGTGATCAAGCAGCCCCAAGGAACAACAATCCCCCTCGCTTCCCACAGTTCCAACATTTTGACAACCTCGAAATGCCTCTGGGCCAAGTATTTGAAGCTTTGGTAAAGCAAAATCTTCTCAAACCTCTCGAGAATTTCCAACCGAAGACTCCCAAGCCCAACATGGATATGAGCAAGCACTGCGCCTTCCACAACTATCCCGGCCACACCACCGACAATTGCTTTGTGCTAAAGCAGGTGGTCCAGGGGCTAATCGAGGAGGGAAAATTGGAATGCCCTCGTGGCCCCAATACCATCAGAAATCCATTCCCCCGGAATGACAGGGTGAACATGATAGCTTTCGACGAAATTCCAAGCAAGAGCAGACCCCCTGCGATTTCTGAAACCGTCAGCATGCTATCCCTCTACGACTGGGAACGTGAAACCAGAGTCAAACGGTCTCGTGACCGGGAATTGAGACAAGAACGCCCAAGGGCAACTGTCTCCCTATGATCCTTGCCCCGACCAAGGCACACCAATGGATGGATCGAACGCTCCCCAGAGGAGACTGAGTCAAATGGCAGCACGAGAAGCGGTCTAGCTTTCACAGACGATGATTTGCCGATATGTGAGAATCGACACAACGAGGCCCTCCTCATCCTCATAAAAATAGAAATGTTCTTCCTCCCGAACGTCTTAATTGATAACGGCTCCGCAGTCATCATCATTGCCTTGAGCACACTGAAACGACTCCGCATCGACCGCTCCCTGATAAGACCTTCGCCCCGGATAATCCGAGCCTATGACGCCACTCCACGAACAATCGTAGGAGTCATCAATCTGAGGATCCAATTTGATGCACAACTGGGGTCGGTAGAGTTCCAAGTCGTGGAAATCAAACCAACCTTCTCTGCCTTGCTGGGACGACCTTGGATACATCAGATGAAAGGGTATCATCTACTCTTCACCAATGCATGAAATTCATCAATGCCAATGGAATGCTCGAGGTAATCCGCGGAAGCAGCACAATGGCAAGCGCTTGTGAAATTACCCAATCTTTTCCGCGCGCGGGGGCGCGACGGAAAAGGCGGTTGTCTTTCGCGGGGGGTTGCTGTCTGAGACCTCGCTTCACGGGAAGGAAAATGAGGAGTCGCCACGCGGTTTTGTATTTTGAGCCCAAACGTTGAGAAACGGCTATTGTGAAAACGTGTCGTTTTTATTGGTAGCAAAAACTTAGGAAAAGGCTTTGAAAATAGAGATCATTTTTATTGGCAGCAAAAATGAGTAAAAAGCTTTTTAGTACCAGAGATTGTTAGGTTCGGAGGTCAGGTTACGTTTCGGGTAGAGTATGACGAGATTGCCCGAAACGCCTCGCATGACGAGTCTTTCTACCTTTCTCGAAATCGTGTGTGTGTGTGTGTGTGTGTGTCTTTTGAAATGGGGGCTTGAATGACAAGCTTAATCTTGGTTTGAGTGACAAACGTTGATTAGGTGACTTTGTTTGAAAAGACGAGCGTTTGAATGACAAACGTCGGTTTGAGTTGAAATGAGCGTTTGCGTGGCAAACGTCGATTTTGAGTTGAAATGAGCGTTTGCGTGGCAAACGTCGATTTTGAACCATACAAGTCATTGTTAACGATTTTTGCGAGAAAAATGCGTATTAAATGATTTTGAGTGTCAAATCGCGGCTTTTAGTTTGAAGATGAGCATTCGGAGGCCGAATGTCATTTCGCGCGTTTTGAAAGAGAGTTCGACGGACGAACTCCGGTTTTAAACCGGGCATTACATTGTTAACGATTTTTACGGGAAAAATGCGTATTAAATGATATGCGATCAACGAATCGGGTTGCGACTCGGACTTTTGAAAAGTAAATACTATCACAATCCAAACGGATCGGACTGGTAAATGACAGTATTTAAAGCGGTGTCAACGGAATCTAACGATACGGAATCGTAAATGACGATCAACGAGGCCAAACGGCTCGGAATTGTAAATGACGATCAATGAGGCCAAACGGCTCGGAATTGTAAATGACGATCAACGAGGCCAAACGGCTCGGAATTGTAAATGACGTAAAAGTAAACGGAACGGGGTCGGAACGCCGTTTTAACCCGTGATTACTTCTCTTACGGAAAGAGAAGAGGATCGAGGGGCTAAAACGTATCGGACCTGTAAGTACCCCAATCTGGATCACACCCTTTCACACACACGGGAAACACCGCAGACTCATCAACACAGTCTCGACGACCCCTCTCACTCAAAACCCTCTCTAAACCCCCAACCAAACCAAGGGAGGAGCCTTTCTGGGATAAAAAGGGACAAAAGGACCTTTCGGGAATTTTCGTGAAATTGGAAAAGCAATATTGGTCAAAGTACGGACCTCTTTGTTGTCATAATTACCGAATCTCCTTAAAGTCCACAATATTCCCTCAAATCCCGGGAAAATGATTACTCCTGCAGAGTTGGTCCGTACGGACCTCTTTGCATGCAAGATGGTCCGTACGGACCTTATTGCTCGGTGGGACACCATAATTGCAAATATTCCTCCATCATCACAGATTCCCTCAAATCGAGGAAAACCAAAAACCTGGATTACCAGGGAGGTCCGTACGGACCTCTTTGCACCAAATCTGGCACTATAAATAGAGGGCTCCCCCTCCTCATTTTCAGACACCTCCCACTTCTCTCTTCCTCCCTAGGCCTTCTGGCTTCCCCTCTAAGTCCTTTCGAGGCATTCCCGCCTCTTTCGGATCCTTCCGAGGCCTTCCGAGCCCCCTTGTGGTGCTCCGAGCCTCCCCGAGCGCTCCCGAGACGCTTCCGCGCTGCCCCGAGGCACTCTCGAGGTACTCGAGGCCCCTCGTGGTACTCCGAGGCCTTGCACAGTCTTTCCACGGTGTCCCGGCTCTTTCCGAGTCAAACCGAGCGATCCCAAACCACGCCGAAACTGCGCCCGAGTGACTCACCGCCACCACAACGCACGCCGAACCTCAGCCCGAGTGATCCCGACGATCCCCACGCACGCCGAACCTCTGCCCGAACGCAGCCTACAACCTCAACTCACGCCGAAACTCTGTCCGCAGACAACCGGTCCCTCCCGAAGCAATCCCGATCCATACCGGAACGCTACTCCGACCTCAAACACTATTCCCCAGCGGAAGACAGACACGAACCAACATTGGTAAGGCTTCCTTCCTACACTATTTCAATACATTTCCATACATAGCATACAATGTAGACATCCGATACAGCATGCATTTTTAAAAGCACACGCACACACACACAACATTTAAAGGATATTAGGGGTATCCGAAAGACTCGTTTTACGAGGCTACTCGGGTGAGCTCTAATATTCTAATATTCTCTTTCCGAGGAGTCATCTGACCTCCGAACTCAAAATCTCATCACACAAAAACAGTTTAAAATTATCTTTAAACTGATGCCCTTTTTCAATGTTTTGGGCTTAATAAAAACGGCGTGGCGACTCTACAAATGCGAAAACAAAACGGCGAGACACCGCCGCCAACGCGAAAGATGCCAGATGCCGGGGCTGCGAAGCCTATTCGGATCCGGGCTATTTCAGTTGGCGACTCCGCTGGGGACAATTTTGTTTTAAAAACTTTTAAACAAAACAAAAGATTTTTAAAACGATGATGAGGGTCAAACTTTCATTTTACCCCTTCCTTTAACTGTTGTGTGTGTGTGCACGTGCTTCGTTTTTATTTTAAACAAAAAAAAAATTAAAAAAAAAATGCATCAATATACATCGTGCATACATTTAAAATTCTTCAAAAACTTCGCTTACTCGTAAAAGAATTTTAGAGACCGCACACTACTCGCACCGCCGCCTCGGTTACACCGCACACTACTCACACCGCCGCTCGGTTACACCGCACGCTACGCGCACCGCCTCGGATACACCGCACACTACAACCCTTAACCCGAGTGCTCTCGCTTGCAGTCCGTTAGGTCTTCCTAGGCCTCTTGGACGCGCACGGGATCATTCCAAACATCCCATCCTAGCCAAGCGTCAACCCCGCACGTTTGAGTCTTGAGTCACACTCTGTCCCGCACTCGGTTGGTTTTTACCCGGTCCCGTGTCATGCGGCTGGATACATATACCATGCCGGCCATTTTTCGAGTCAAGGCTCGAACTCAAGATCCCTTGCGCAAGCAAAGCGATGAAAGGTCATGCTAAAATCTTGACTCGATCTTGATTTCCGAAGCTACACCTGCACGATGTTCCGTCCCGGATATACATCCATGCTCGCATGACACCATGTCATCACGCCTTTGATACGTCGGCCATGACGATATGACCCACCCAACGCCTAACGTCACGCATCCCTTGCGCAAGCAAGGTAAAGAGAGGTCATGCCGAACTCTTGACTCCGATCTTGACTCAACGGCCGGCTCGGTTCACTATTCACGTGGCTAACGCATCAAAACGAACATGACAGGCTCGGTCCTTAGGTTCAATTTTTCTTTTAGGCTGGTGGAAACCGCTTGCACTATAGGACCCTCGCCTGGGGCTGTCCACCCCGGGATGTCGAAATACAGGTGCAAAACGAGGGGCTTATAGCCGCACAGATGGTATCCACTGACCCAGGATCTAGCATAGTTGCGAAAAACAAGAGCAATCTTTTCCAACCTACCTAGGATTCTGAGAAAATACTGTTTTAAGTAAATTAAAACAACAAAAAAAAAGAAATCAAAATCAAAAATAAAAGAAACGGAAACCGCATGCCACGTGAGCTTTCCCCCTTTTATCCCGTTAGGCCATCCCTGTGTCTAAACCTTGCCCATCACCCCCTCCAGCTAACAGAGAGTGGTCGAGAGTACCCGGGAACCCGTCTCCCAGTGTCAAAACGGCAAGGTCCTACCTCCTGCCCGCCTCTGTCACCGGGACGGTCCGTCAATTCCCCATGGCCAAGTCGGTGGATAACAACGATGAGAACGGGACCTTACCCCCAAGAAATTTCCCAACACCTGGAAGAAGTTTGGCGAGGTCCTCATGGCTATTGAGAAACGTCAAGGTGAGCAACAAGCTGGATCGAAGGTGCCATGCACCACTTCGGAACCTTAGCCGCTGACTACACGGGGCTTCCCAAGCCATGGCTTGCTCCTGACCTCTAACATCTCTCATTGTCTCCCGAGAAGTCAACCTTTGTTACCCTCATACGAGCCATGCGGTTATGACGTGAGGCCACAAGACCTTCCGGAGGAAAGCTTGCCCATCCGGCCTCACGAGGTCCCGGTACCACCGCCGAACAACGAACACATACGGTGGGACGTGCGATTGCGGTGCTTGTCCTGGAAATGGAATTCCGAGGATGCAATGAACGAGGGCCGTCCTCGACGAAAGAAGAAGCTATCTTCTCAACAAAAACTGAAAAAGAGGTATGAATCTGGTGATCCTTGAAGTCGGAACCCTTGGAGAATCCTCGGGGAAAGTTTGACTACTATGTCATCTACTCGACAAATCTCCCACTTCAGTTGCACTTGCAAGGGGGCCACGACAATGTTTGCTCCATGATCAGTTTGGGACGAAGCTTCGCACCGCCACCGAAGGCCCGAAGGTCCGAGATAATCCAACCCCTGTCTTGGGAAGATCTCAAAGCCACTATTGATGCTTCGGTAAAAGCCATGACAAGTGAACGAATTGAAATGCGCAGATCGGCCTTACGCCAATCGAGGCTCCTCCCACTCCAGAAACGGGAGAGACAAGTAAAACCATAAGTCCCGAGGTGAATGTTCGACACGTTCGGTCAAATCCCGGTGAATCCTCCACGGACAGACAAAGGCGGCCATACAGGCCACGGGTGAAAAAGGGGCCCTACGCCAAGAAAGTGAAACCTTGGACCCAAAGGTTGAAGATCCTGTCTTGACACACGGCTCAAGCGCACTCGGGCTAACATCTCACTCTGGTCCTTACTCACTTCATCTTACCCCTTGCACAAGCTCAAGTTGGAAGAAAGCCCTGCCCGGACTATGGTTCCCATCACGGTGACACACGATGAAGCGGTTCGGATGATTGGCAACGTCAATTACGGCAATATCATCACCTTCGCGAGCTCGATCTTCCAAAATTTGGGGCGACCACAACGAGCCTCTCTACATAAGTTCAGCGGACGAGCGCCGTCTCCCTCGGGTGTTGGTAGATGGGGGATCATCCATGAACGTCCTTCCAGCCAAAATGATGGATTTGCTAGGGATCAAAGCAAGCGATCTAAAACCCTCGACTCGAGCAATCAAGGCATACGACTCAACATCCCGCCCGAGTCTTGGGAATAGCCACATTGAACTGTGGTTTGGAAAACAAATGGTCCCGACAGTTTCCAAGTCATCGACATCCCAATCACATTCACTGCCATTTTGGGACGCCCTTGGCTACACCGTATCAATGGGGTGGCATCCACTCTTCATCGGTGCGTAAAGTTCGTCCAAGGAACGGATCTTACCATCATCTACGGTGATAGCATAGTCAACGAAAGGACCGAAACAAACGGCGTCCCGGCCTTAGAAATCAAACCCGACGATGATGGCATGATGCTAACGGGGTTCGCCATCGAAAGCCCAAAGGCCCAAGTATGCCACATAGACCTGCCTTTGATTTGGGACAAGATCCCTCCCCAGATGAAAATGATGAAGCACATGAACTACATCCGGGGGCTCGGTTTGGGAAACGCCGTCAGGGCACTCAACGGATCATGATATCAAAGAAACGAGAATACCTGCACGGCTGGGATACTCTCCTACTCCGAACACATTGCGGAGGACAAGCGAGCTGCACGCAACGCTCCACGAGATAACAAAAGAGGCTTGCGAAGCCATCTCCGATCTTCGTCCTTACGGCTTCGACATGACCAAGTACTTCACAAGTAAGGCCGGCAACTTGGAAGAAGATCCTGAAAAGGGAACAGGCGTCGGTGCCAAACAAGGCGGCGACAACCATGGACAAGCTCCGGCGGGGAACTGGCAAGATTCGGAGGCCTCAAGCCAAATCTGTCACGAAGAGCATTCCTCGACACACCGCCCTGCCGGGATCCACAACCACCACTATTCACAATGAATTTTGGTTCGGGAAAACCTCTTTGGCGGAAGAACTCGAAAAACTCTCTGTCCAGCACTCCTGCCTTCAACAAACGGGACGAGTACGCATTCGAGCTAGTAATGCCCAAGACCAAAGCAAAGACTCCGCGAGATGATGCTTGGGACGAGCCACTTTGCTCCACACCTTTCTTCAAAGAAGAAATCGAGATGCCGGATCTAATCGATTTTGTTTGATAACTCTGATAGCAATGATCGGGAACGATGACACAAAGCCCTTCAAGCCCCATCTCCTATCAAGCTCATTGCCACTCAATAAGCTGGGCCACTTTCTCCGGGACCAGCACCCGTGAAAAGAACATGATCGAACAACTTGGTCGACCCCTCGTGTCCTAGAGTCTAGTGTCAAAACTCATCCGAGTCCATTAGCTTTGAATTTGAGTCTCTCGAGTCATCGATGGCCTTACGCCGGAAGATTACGAACTCATTGCCAATAATGTATTCCCGTATGCTCTTAATGAATGCTTCGATCTTTCAGAGTATCCTCTCAGGAATTGCATGCTTTAACAAGCGATAAATTAAGCCTAACTTACACAAACTTGAGTTAATAACGATTCACTTGATAAAAGAAGCCGAGACACATTAAACTTGAACAATACATTAAGCACACATCTTTAAGCATGTTGTCAAACGAGAGAGAAAACCTAGGGCCCCAAGGTTTGCCGAGGAGGTTTTAACCAAAGTGAATTTGGGAATGGCCCCAGAAGAGCGAAAGAGACGCATAAATCGGAAGTTTCTTCACCGGCACGAGAGCAAGGCGCATTGAAACTGCCTTTGCTCAAGAGTTACCGTGGACGTGTTCGCTTGGTGCTGCAACCGAGACATGCACAGGATTAGACCACTAACATTTGTAAGAAAGCCTTACAGGATCCGCTTTGAATCCACGAAGGCTAAGCCCATCAAAGCGAAAGCTACGCTTAGGAATCGAAGCCAGAATGGTCTTTACAAGTCGAAAGAGGAGATCAGAATAACAATGCTCACGCGTCGGCTTCATCGGGGTGATCGAATACCAGCATGGCTCTCCAATATCGTCACGGTCATCCAAGGCCAATGGAAGAATGCGTACGCTGTTGCGTGGACTTCCGAGATCTCAACAAAGCAAGCCCAAGGACGATTTTCCACTACCCAACATTCGACATGTTGGTAGACACCCTACGACAATAATTTCGAAGTCAAGTCCTTAGGTGGGCGGTTTTGCCTGGCTACAATCAAAATCAAGATGGCCGAAGAAGACCAAGAAAATGGACATTTTCCACATTCTTGAACCTCTTTGCTTTTTGTAATGCCGTTCGGACTTAAGAACATTAGACTTACCACCTACAAATGAGCGGCAATTGCCCTCTTCCACAATGCAATCCACAAAGAGTTGGAAGTGTACGTCGGCTTCAATGACCTGATCGTTCACTCAAAGGGATCGGAAGGACAACACCTCTGGGAACTGAGAAAATTCTTGATCGCCTCAGAAAACACTCAATGAGGCTTAACCACCTGCCGAATGCACATTTGGGGTTAGCGAGAAACAGGACTGGGATACATGGTCACCGAGAGAGGCATCGAGGTGGATCCTCAAAGCTATCATCGAAATGAGACCACCGCAAGCTCGGACGGAGGTGAAAAGCTTCATGGGTCGCACTGCGATATATCGGCGCTAACCGTCGGCCAATTGACCTCTATGTGCGAGCCAATCTTCAAGCGATGAAGAAGAACGCCGACATCGGAATGGAACTCGCGGAATGCCAAGATGCCTTTGAAAAAATAAAAGCATACCTTGTGAGTCCTCACAGTTCTCTGTCCTCCCCGCGAGGAAAAGCCTTTGTTGCTATACCTAGCGT